>OY986041.1:89493241-89878241 GCA_963920215.1 Nineta flava
AGAGTTAGTCAAATTACCAAAGTTCAAGTCTGGAAAAAGTCAGTCAGAGAATTGTTTAAAAATTTATTTATTTTTTTTGGGGTAACTCGAAAACTAAAAAGTTTAACCAATACGTTTAGGAAACAAAATTATCGAAGACAATAAACGCGTCTATAGCAAATTACAATTAATGGGGGGTAATATAATAATTTCACATAACAAGATGTAAGGGAATAGTGGCGTCAATATTCTTAATAAATATTATGAATGTTTCAGGCAGTATCTTATACATTTAAGATGATGTTGTAAATTGCGTATAGAATTTGAAATTTATATGTTAGAATATTTTGAATGTGATATATGGCCTCTGGTATTTTATATTCAAATAATAATTGGTTCTTGTATAATATACATTGTGAATTGTTGAAGTAAATATGTGTATTATTATTATACGATATATATATATATATATATATATATATATATATATATATATATATATATATATATATATATATATATATATATATATATATATATATATATATATATATTGTTTTCAAATTAATAATTAGGAATATATTTTGGTATTAATAAACTTTTCATTTAGACATGATTTTCTATATAATATACTATGTTACTTTTCAAATATTTCAAATTTAATTGTTCATTCATTTTTTTGTTATTTTTGTAATTAAAACCATAATTCATTAAAATTTTTCAATACTGTTTAAAAAAAAGTAAAATATTTTGAAAAATAATTTTTGATACTAAAGTTAATTATTATAATAAATTCATTTTACACAGATTTCTATACAGATAAATGCTAGCTGTCACATAACATATATCCGGTTTGAGTATGTCCTTGTTCAATGAAATGAGAAATATATAGGTATAAAATATAGGTTGTTCAGTTTATCGCGTCGCAGGCTCATATCTCGAAAATTTATATAGAAATGTTTAAAAAGATATTAGCCGTTTAAATTTTAACGATGCTCATACTGGTTATCTTCTAGGTACGTTCGAAATAGAAATGGAAATGGAAATACAGTAATTACTGATATTTTCGCTGTGGCCTGACGTGAGAGATAATATACACATTTTTTTTAAATTTTTGCGGAGTGGAGCTTTAACCATTTCTTCTGTGACTTTTTACCACCTTTTAACGAACAATTTGTGACAAGATAAAAAATGTTTTTTGTAATTTTTTTTTTGTATTGTTTTGTAAATATATTAAAATTTTTTTAGGAGACATGACATGTCGCTTCGTTTCGTGATCTCATTATTTATTTATCTGTGAAGGTTAAACTGTCATTATATACAAAATTTAATAACTATTTATTAAATTGATAATTAGACACATCATTTTCAGGTTAAACTGTCATTATATACAAAATTTAATAACTATTTATTAAATTGATAATTAGACACATCATTTTCATGGTATTTTAATATTTAGTTTATAAACACAATTCGGGTAAACCAGTTTTAGTAATAAAGTATTAAAAACGAACATATCGGGTAATTTTGTAGAGTTTACTATAATTTTGTGATGGAATCGGCTATTTTGTTATGAATAGTTATATCTTTTCAAATATACTTGCCCAGAATTAAATCAGAGCTTTCCAGGACGACGCAGATTTGTAATACTTGCGGTTTCTCGGAATTAATTCGTCCATTATATATACAAAGTCCATTATATATACATTTAACGTGTCAAAAAGAAACTGTGTTCGTAGCTGTGTTGGATCAGTGATTTTGTAAGTATGTAACTATGTGACAGGGTCGTCAAATTATCTTACTTTTCAAATTATCTTACTTTTCAAATTATCTTACTTTTCAATTATCTTACTTTTCATTTTAACATTGACTAAAATTTAACGCGGATGTAAATAAACAATGTATGAAATGATTTACTTTAATAACCCTTGAAAATTAAAATATATTTTCGATGATGACCTTTTAGTAAAAAACTATCTAAACAATTATTTTCTTAAGTACTGAAGTAAAATAATAATAATGATGAAATACTCATTAATATTTTAGTATTTGATAATTATTAATAAGAAGATTTACATCTTATATGTATTAAAATAATAATGTTATTAAATATTAATGGAAATAATCAGCTTATTATCGCAGCAGTTTTCGAAATTTCATAAGTAGCTAACTGTACATATTTTGCAACATTATCTTATTTGAATGAGCTTAAAGTTATATATATGCCAATAATTTTAAAGTTATATACGGTTATAAAAATATTTTCCGAAAATAGAAATAAAAATCGGTTTTAACACTTTTAACTGTCATGAAATTTGGAAAAAAAATATCATCTCCTTTTTCTTGGTATATAAATTTTTTCAGTTTTTCTGACAACAAAATGTTTAAAAGGTTATTTAATCCATTCGGGAATACAATCTAAATTGTTATGTTTTGATTTTTGTTTAAAGTCTTTGTTAAAGAAAGTTATATTTTTATTACTAGAAATAGAGATATACCAAATTTTGTGTTTCCCCCTACCTTTAACCCCCCCCCCCTTTCCCTTGTCCGATTTTACCCATTACAAAAAAACTATTTTGTTAGCAAAAAAATACTTTTGAAATTTTTATCCTTATCAAAAGGAATAATAATTATGAAATCAGATATAATTTATTTTATTTAGAAAAGATATAAATAATCAAATCTTAATCAGATCAAGAAATATATCGATAATTTTGAGAAAAAAATATATTTTGATGGACACATGTTTTCATAAATAATTTTTGTATAAACAAGTACGATTGAGTAAACAGGATAAGCATGCCTTGGCGGAGCATTATAATTTTTAATTAGTTTTATAAATAATCTGAACCTCCGAATACGCCCATGGTTGTTGATAAACTAAATTGTTCGAAAAACCTACATGCAAAAATATATTTTCAAAAAGATATTTCTTCTTTTAACATCAACAACCGTGTTCTAGAAAGGCCGATGGCGGGTATAAAAAGCGATCAGGACTAATCATAATCAGTTAAAAATTGACTTCTGTTCGATTAGTTTCAAAAATAAAAATTAACATTCGTGTGATATTGTAGTAATCAAGATTAGTTAAAAATTTGTTCGATTCAATTGAGTTTAAATTTGTCGTTGTCGAAAGTACCATTGCAAAATTAAAAAAATTGTTGAAAAAGAAATCAAATTCAAATTCTTTTAAAAGCAAATAAAATCAGGCAAATAAAATAAAATCATTTTTATTTCATAAAAATTTTGTTTAATTTAATTTTTTTTCTAATATTTTTTTTTTGTCGAGTACCGGAATCTGTTGCAGGTTCAGGCAGCGCTCCTTTTGAAGGATAAATAGAGAGCCAAGATACCGCGACAAATGAAACCAATTTTCACTCGTTTTCGTCTTCGAGAAAACTGGATTGTGTCCGAGAACCAAACATTGAGTGATTAAGGATAAGTTAATAAGGATAAAAAGGACTCTGGAGTGATTTCAAGAGCATCTAGTTAAACTGAAAAGGTTCAAATTATAAAACACTGTGGGAAATATCAAACAGCCTGTCAAGAAAAAGGCTCAGCTTCAAGAAAATGTCATCAGCGTCCCTGGCAAGAAAAGGCTGTCTATGCACATATACATTCTGCGGCTGGAAAATCATGCACTATGTTATATACAGTTCTAAGAGAAAAAGCACGCCTGCTGGGTTTCCTCTAGCGTAACAATCTTCAGAGTTTTTAAAGCAAAGAAGATGCAAAACGTAAATGAGTCTGATCAAAGAGATATTCTGGCCTCCAACTTTGTAATGCGTTATCTCGTTTGTTACAGTATCCGTAATACCTACTCAGTTACAATTATTATTTTCAAACGTATTCGAATGTGAGAACAGGTAGACGTTACTTTACTGCTGTGCTGTGTGAAAAGAAAATCATACAACGCATAACTAAGCATTAGATTTGTCATTCTAAGCATAACTTCTGTGAGTCACCATTACAAACCGATATTACGAATTAAGAAAATATTTACGTCAACATTAAATGGAAATAATAATTAAAAAATGTAATTTGTTTAATTTAATATAAAAAATATACATTTTTCCATAAATCATTCATACAAAACAGTAGATATGTGTATGGATCAGTGATAAGAATAATATGCTAAATGAAATAATTAATTTTATAGAAATATTTAGTAGTCACGAATAAGAAAGTAAAAACTGTTAATCAAATAAAAATAATAAAATGAAAACATTTGTTTATCTTGATACGCATCTATTGTACTGGTTGTAATATTATGTATATATATATATATATATATATATATATATATATATATATATATATATATATGTATATATATATATATATATATATATATATATGTATATATATGTCCGTAAGTCACGGACACAACTGGAGATATGGATAGAAAATTGAATTCTGAGACGAAAATTCCTTTACCATTTTTTAATCAGACGTACAGGTAATCAGTTATTAATTAAAATAAGTAACCAATCAGACACTTTTCGTCTCAGAATTCAATTTTCTATTAATACCTTCAGTTGTGTCCGTGACTTACGGGACAGCCTGTATATATATACATATATATATATATATATATATACTAAACTTGCTGGACATGTATGTTTGTCAAATAAAATGTAAAATATTATTTTTGTTTGATTACTGTATAATATATTGACGTTACAAGTAATATGTATCATAAACGCGTTCTGGCAAAATATACACACAAAAACAATGAAAATACCCACTATCTTATAGGGTGTAATTAAACTAATTAAAGTAAAAAATTTTAAAAGAATAAAACCAAAGCTCTTGTATAATAATATAATCTTCCAACCTAATCGATGATTTAAACTCAGTTTTGTAACACTTGCATTGGGTAATAGTATAACATAACATAATGTCTATAATCAACTGGGGTTTAGGACGACGAAAACGCGGACAAAACCTAGTAATAGACCTAATATAAACGTGACCAGTATCATCATGTAAGTCTTCTCCCGAGCCGAATAACGTTTTTGTGAAACAATGCTTTGTAATAGGTACTAATAATTCCTCTGATAGTTTGTTTTATATTTTATGTGGGCTACGTTCATGATAGTTTTTGCGACGGACCTTGTACTTGAAATCACCGATCGCATAGAGAAGTAAAAAATTGTAATTATTCGTCTTTATGTCACAAACATATATCATTCATATCAAACGTAGGTATATGTTTCCTATTGCATCCATTATACGTCATTACCGTTTCCCTTCAATATTAAAACAATTTGTCATATTTAAACTTGTATGCATGTTTTGCCTTCGATAATAAAATAAGACATGGTAGGTAATTAGAAATGCAATGATTGTATAAAACAAATACAGCCAAGTAGATAACTCTACTCTGATTATTTTACGAACTTTGTTTACTGTGAATGAATATAACACAGTCGTTTATAATTACTACTAATTGTTGATAAAGATAGAAGATTAACATGTATGTATGGATTAAATGGCTAAAAGGTAAGACAATTATGTATATATATATATACAAAAATCTGTGTGCAGACCGTCACCAAATTAGCAACAAGTAACATCTCCTCGGAGAATAATTACAATTACCTAATTCATACTGATGATGACTACTTTGTAGTTGAAATACGTATTTATAGAATACAAAAAATTTTGATCTAGGAAATTGGGGCAAAAATCGAAATTTATTAAAAAAAAAAAAGACGCGATTATAGGCATATGATTTAACAGCATCATAAAATTATCGAAATACGAAATGTCAATTGGAGGCGACGTACGTTCGAACCACAGACCAAATGGTGTATGTAACTGAACAACAGTCAATCGGAAATAAAAAGTCTGTTCATCGACTCATGCAAACACAAAAACGGCTATTGTCCCCTCTATACAGGAACTTTTACCAGTCGCACTTATTCATTTCTCGACGTCCTATTATATTTAAAGGAACGTGAACTTGTTGAATTCAACAAATCATTATAATAATTGAATGTCAAAACTTCCTATTTGATAGTTTTAATAAATCATTGTTTTTATATTATAATTAATCAAATGAATATGATTATGAGTACTGTTCAAGGACACATTTAATTATTTTAATGGAGAAATGGAAAAATTACATAAATAATAAACTCATTGTACTTTGTACAACGTATAAGATAATACATAAAATGCATTGAAGCGCATTAAAAAAAATAGTGATAATTTGAAAATATTTTTAATGCATTAATGTGGAAAGAATATTGAAAAGTTTGCCTAAATTCAGTAATTTTCGATGAAATCGGATTTGGATGAATAAATGTTAAGAGTCTCTAGAGGTCAATTTGAGATTCATTGTAAAATGTAAATAAAGAAGATTGCTAAGTGGCCATGGTAGGAAAAGTGAATATCTTCGTAATCATTAATGTCATTCAAATTTTTCGACATTTCTACGCTACAATATTTTAATAAAATTTGTTTCTCTTGATATAAGTTGATTTATTAATATAATTTTGCAAGTATGAAGCATTTAATGACTTTCATTCACTCATCACCATCAACTGGTCATTTCAAGGTAAACATTATATTAATATCTATGTTTTATATTACTTTATCGACACCTCGAATAAGTTGTATGTATAATTCCAAAGCTCTAGCCCAATTAAAACGAGGCAAAATATCGAAATAAGATTTTTCCTTCGCAAACAAACATTTTTCCCATACAAACAAACTGAAAGTGAAGCTAAATAAATGCTTGTTGAATCGAAGTGATGCATCTAAAAGAATGAAAACAAAGGAAGTTCTAAGACTCGCATCATTTACATAACAAAATCAGCCAAAACAAAAAGTAGATATACTGAAGGTCAGAGAGGAATGGGCAACATGTCCATTGTGCAACATGTGACGTCCAAAAATTACTGCACTTACAGGAAGGGAAAATTAAGAAAGACCAAATATACAATAAATCATACGTTTTTAATTTATTTTGATTACATCAAGGATTTCGGTTTATCTAAATAAATGTCTTGTACTTTAGTTTAAATATATACATTTTACTTAGGAATAAATTTGATCAACCTTTATTGAAATAACTGCACTTTATTGGAACATTTGAAACTAATTACTAATTCCATTAATTTTATACAAAAACGTAGAGAAAATGAAGGACAGAGAGTAATGAATGAGCAACATGCGACGTCCGAAAATTACTGCCCTTAGAGGAACGTTTAAATAAGAAAGACCAAATATACAATAGCTCATAAGATTTTAACTTTTATTAATGATAAACATTAAGTGCCTTGTATTAAATAACATCAAGGATTTCGGTTTATCGATTTACTGTCTTTTACTCGCACATTTGAAACTAATTACTAATACATTCAATTCATATACAAAAAATATAATTGAACCACAAACAAATAATTTACTAATAACATACTAAACATGAATTAATATGTATTAAGTAAATGAACAGAAGATTAATTGTAACAAACATATAAATCATGGCTTCTTTCAAAAGGCGTGTAACATCAGCAAAAATTTTCAAATTTATTATAAAACTTTCTTCTTTTCTAGATAGACACACAAATTGGTGGAAAAAGTGTAAATGAATGTAATTTTCGAATATCTCACGAGGAAAAATACAAATTACTACTAATAACCATCAAGTACATGTACAGAATGATTTAAAAGTACATGGTTGTAATTTATTATCTACGACCAAAACTATGGATATTTTCATTCCGACACAGTAAACGGTTATGTGTTTGACGTCAGTATGTGTCTGTTTATTCCTAGGATCGAGTAATTCAAACTTATTAAGCGAATTAAATGGGTCCTCTAGAAATTTCCTAATTTCACCAGTCATAACAACAATTTAATTGAAAAAACATTATAGATGCAGATGAAAAAATTGGAAGACAAAATTGTTATTAGGTAAGCTAATTGTCTGAGGAAAAATCAAAACGAAATTAAGTTACTATGGATGAGTACTGACCTGAGGACGGGGCTTAAAAAACATGGCTGTTTATTGTGTGCAACCGAAAGAATAACCCATTATGTGTGTTTTTATTTATGTTTATAAAGTCAAATAATTATTTTTTTTCTAAATTTAGACAGTTTGAAAATTTCAACTTTTTATATTTTAAATTTATTGACAAATAACTTGTATCTTTGGAAAGGTAAAAAAGCTGCTATAACTTTGGAGCGGTTTGAAATTTTCAGCTTCTTTTAGTTTTTCTGGAATCGTAAAGGAATTTCACATGGGACCTTTTCTTATTAATATTTCGATATCTCATATAGTCTTCTCCAAAAAATTCGAACATTTTCTATTGTATATGTAAAAAATATGATACTGCACTCTAAATTTGATTTTTTTTTTGCCACCAGACATCTTGACCAAAATGGTCAGAGATCAATACAAACATTAAAACTGTAAATCATTATAAAAGATTCAACAGTAGAGTCAAGATATAGATCAGGTATGATAGTGACTTATTGGGTCGGCGCTCTTTGCAAGAAAATGTAAAAGTTATTTACCACATCGAAATAGGAAGTTCACACTGTTTATAAATAAAACATTAGAGTGATAAGCATAATTATCCATTTTAGAAATGTTTTTGTACTTTTATACAAAACAATTTCCTTTAATGCCATTGACATTAACGCTTCGATACCCTCGCCCTGACCTATATATAAGTAACCATTCAGAAAAAAAAATTGATGAAGCATTTCCTGTTGTTCACTCATAAACAAAATTTTGTTGCCTGTTTGAATTACGTAATATGAAGTTCACATTTTCTAAAAAATACATCGTAGAAAATTAGTATTTTATGCGATATCTCTTTGATAAAACTGTTTTGAACTCCTCCTTCAGTTTTTATTTACTTGTTAATTCGTTAAAAATATATGCCAAATACGCCAAATTATTTTGTTCCCCAAGCTCATAGTTTGTATTGCTTATTCAAAAAAGTACTGAGAAATTTTACCTGATTACTTTAACTCACAAATATGTGTCTTTGTCTTAGGCTCGTATTCATATTAAGGCAACGTTAAGATTCATAGCCGCAATATTGAGGCAAGCTTAGAAGTTTGATCTCAGCTATGATATGTGTGGTTGGATAAATATTCCTAGTCATAGTTCAAGGAGATATTCAGAATTTCAGTCAAATAACAATCTTATTATAGACCTTATCCTTTCTTTTTAATTTAAAAAAAAGGATATTCAAGTCAGCATTTTAGTAGACTTAAGGCAACATTAATAACTTTGCAGTGAAAAAATTAGTGAAGATAATGAATTTTTTGGGTTTACATAATATCAATATCGCTGATAATATTCATATCGATTTTGATTCTGAAGATGAAGACGTAATTATACGTATTCTTTAACGCTACATTCAAGATATACAAGACCCTTTTGATTTTATTCGAATTTATAAAAAAAATTTAGATTCGACGAAATTAGTATTAAATCTGGAATATTACCACTAATGGAACATAATTTAGCTAAAGTCAATCGTTGCGGATTATATATTCCATCAGTGTTTCAATTATTAAAATGTTTGCGATTTAATGCATTTGGTGTTTTCAGGTAATTATAAATTATTACCACATAAAAGTATTGCTACAAAATTTGAAGAAAATACTTTTTTCTGCCGAAGTATCATTTTTACTTTTACATTTGCCCATCATATTTTTCTTATTTGTTATTTCATAAACATTTTTTTAACTCGCTAATTTTATGTACGGTCTTATGAGGTATGTGTGTTTACATTCGTAGAATAATATTTAGTATCGTAAATATTATCGTTGACAATAATATGAAACACTTTTCAGCAAATCAGATTCATCGGATTCATGAGAATTATTACAGAAATTAACGAACACAAATTCAGATGATCTCAAGATTTATCTTACTAAAGCGAATCTTAATCTGAATAAGATCATGCTTAAAACCATCGTCTTGCCAAAGATGATCTTGATATATATCTATGAATTCATCATTTTCTAAAACCAATAAGACAGTCTACCTGAAGGTAAGCTTAAGTACTTGCTCAAGACTGCGCTATGAATACGGGCTTTAGTATTTATAATGTTCCAAATATTCATACAACGTATATAAAAGACAATATTGAGAACTCTTGTTATTTAAAATAAGATTTCCAAATTTTGTCTTCATCAATTTATTTGTATTTAAAAACCTAAGCATTTCGACTAGAATAAATAGGATGAAGCTGAGTGGTCATTACTTTCAAAAGTGACATCCCACAAGAAGTATATAATAAAATGTAATTTAGAAATCGTGAGAAAGTCACCTTATATTATCGACGAGTAAAATCTCTCTAGAGAATCATTTAGCTGATTTGTACTGATTCGGATTAGTTTTTAGTCAAAATACGTATCTATACAAGACAAAAAATAATCGATATAAGAATTGTGACGAACTTGTGAAGATTATTTTGCATTTTTTGAAGGTAGGTAGATTGTAAAGGCTGCCCTGGACGGGCTACACTTCGACCATAAGGTCTATTGTGATGCCTTAGGAAGTGAGAATGTGAGTGGAGTGGAAGGAATTTGTGAGTAGACTAGGAATAGGTAGGATATGCGGCTGCAGCCGACTATGATAGGAACTATACCGATATTCATCATAGCCGGTTACTTCGTTCTTGTCCATACACCGACAGTTTAGTCAATCAACCGCCCCTTTTTTTTTATAATTGACAAACTGCCGATGTCGGGATTCGAACCCATAACCTCCCAGTTTCCAAGTTCTGCATACTGCGCAGACATGACGCCTTAGACCGCTCGGCTACTTGGCTGGTGCAATTTTTTTAAAGTAATTAAAACTAATTGGATATGCACTCTATAAAAAAAATATTTTATATAAATATTCATCAAACATTGTGCTTTTGCCTTCTATCATCTATAAAACTATAGGATAAAAATATTCAACTGTATATACATTGAAAATTTTCAGTTTTGTATTTAATATGATGAAACTGTCAAAATAACAAGAAAACTAATGTACTAGAATTAAACGCAACATTTAACAAAAAACTACTAACTTCAAATATTCGAAAAAATTTTTTTACAATCGTGCTAGTATTATTTCTCTTCTAAATATAAGAATAACTTTCATATTGACTTGAACAACCGAACAACCGAATAGCCGAACCGAAACAAAAACCGAAATTTCGTTAATACCGTTTAATTTTCGTAATTGAAACCGTTACTGTTTTAAATAAAACATGGAAAAATAACAACTGATTTAATTGCTTCAATACCCGGTATATACTAAATTTATGAAAAACAGTTTCAAACACAAATTGTTTATTTTTAAAAAAGGAACATTTTTTGTCCCTACATTTTTGTTCTGTTTCAAACACAAGTTGTTTATTTTTAAAAAAGGGTCATTTTTTGTCCCTACATTTTTGTTTTATCTCTTACGGGTTCAAAGATAGGCAGTTTTGTCCATATTGCCCAAACATGGCCCAATTTTGCCCATTCACGAACTTGACCTTACTTTTTAGCTCTAGAACATACATACGATAATTCCAGAGCACCTCTTTCAACAAAGATAATAATTTTTGAAATTCTTAGTAAATATAGTCGAATACGCAGTAATAATTTATGATGTCTAATTTGTTCTCGCAAATTTTGTGTCTGAATGTTAATAAATAAATTACTGCCTACATTATTAGGAAAGGGGAAATTAATAATATAATTTTATGTTTACGAACATACGCTAAAGAATGCCAATATAAATAAAAAGGGAATATAATTATATTCCTGTTGGTAACATATGTATTTCAATGCTTTTATACATATAAAGACATTTTTCTAGATGAGAGGCAAACGTTGAAGTTCATCTATCCGTGAAATGTCCAACTAATAATATAATAACAGCTTGTCGACATTCTTTGAGTAAGGGAGTTTTGAACCAACTAATAACAAAAGTGTCGGGAAGACCGTAATATGTTTCACATATGAATATGTATGTGTCGTTGCAACTTTCTGCCTAAAGACCTGAAGCAAGAATTCTAAGACTAAGAAGTGATAAAGAACAAATTATGCCAAAACATACGAACTATAATCTACCATCGTCATTATAATAGCAACAGATAATAATTGTAAGTAATGTACCAATTTTAATGTGAAACTAATCATGGTGGCTTTGCTGACTTAAATCATGGCTATATGTCTGCGTGAAGTACTCTAAACTTGTCTTTCAGGGAGGTATATAACTCTAGATATTCTTATAGACAGTGATTCCTAAGATCACATGGTCTATAACTGGCTTGATTTTGTAATGAGCCGATTCTAAATCTTAATTTTCTTGACATATTTTCTTGAATTACCTCGGTAACTACCAACAAACTCATGATCAATCATTATTTATCAGGTATAATATACATTTGGTTTAAATTCCAAAATCTAGTCTTGTTATTTAATTATTTCTAGAGGAGGTTTTAAGATATCTTGGAACCTCATCATTTTTGCGCCCGAGCAGGGTATATTCAATCCGTGAAAAACTCACCGAATTGAATCATATGCGTAGAATATCTCATTTAGGCATTACAAGGGTTAACAGATTTCATGTTTAGGTACCCTTGATATATAGATTCCCAGTCATATACCTGTATATTACCAGATAGAAGATATAATCATATATATTTTCTTGAATATCCTCAATCCTCTCACCGATGTGTAATAACATCTGAAAATATCTGTTAGAGCTTAATAAGGTAAAAGAGCAAGGTAAATATAATAATAACAGATTTTATTTTAAATACCAAAAAACCGGTTTTTGTCATAATGTTCCAGCATTCAGTTAAAACAGGTAAGCCGAAGCGAATTTCACCAGGTGGAAGACAATTTCTTTGTATGTTCCATACAATCATGCCCAGAAAATCTTTAAATGCAAAAAATGTTTATCTCGAAAAGACAAATAATTTTTATTTAAAACATTTTTTCATAATCAGTTTTATCTCAATATAGGTAATTTGGTGAGAGTGGTCTATGGACAAATACAAAAGAATTTGTTCCTTTTGCAGATAAAATATTATGTTTTTTTCTCTACACAAAATCAGTGTAGTATGTTGAAATAAAAAAAAACAGCGAATACAGTGGTTATTTCAACGTGTTTTCCATCCCGTATAATGCTAGCTGGTGGATATATAATATAATTGATTTTTAATAAAACTTTATTGTTAATATTCTTTCTACAAAACTGCTAATGCGTTCGTTCACAATTCCCCAACAATATACTGACATGTAATACTTACATTTAATTTAATAATAAAAATGGTTTTTTGTCTTTATCATAAATTTTTCATGATAATTCCAATTTACACCCATTTTCAAACAACAATCTATATGAACTGATTATTAAATAATTGGATTGAAACATAAAGAACCCTTTCTTAAATTATGATTATTACTTGTTAAATTATTATTCTTACTTGTTGAATATTTATTTATAACAATGGATATTATAAGTAATCAACGATTATTTATTGATAACTATCATTAATTAACTAACTATACAACTTTCGGAATTTAAATATAAAGGTTGAGTTAAACTGCCAAAATTGGCCAACAAATCAACATAAAGAGACGAAAACCGAATAAGGCATACATCAATTATGAAAATTCGAAAAAGGAGCGCTACTTTTGTAGTTCATGTTCACATTTTTGTGGTAAAAACAGGACGTGATACTGATTTTCAAATCTCATTTTTCTGGGGGGGGGGGGGGGGTAAAACATTCTGGGTAATTGGCTAACAAATCAACATAAAGAGACGAAAACGGAATGAATACCGAATGCGCTACTTTTGTAGTTCATAGTATATGTCCACATTTTTGTGGTAAAAACAGGACGTGATACTGATTTTTTTTTTTTTTTTATTAAAAATTTTACTGTGTTTAACTACAATGGTCATATACACAGTCGACATATCTAATATATACTGATCTTAGGTGGGGGGTAAAACATTCTGGGTGTGTGTTGGGTTAAGATAATCATTGCACCCGAATATTCTAGTTTTTTTTAAATTTTAACTGTGGTATTTTATGCCAAAATTAAATATCGTACATTAAACCATCAATTCTAGATATAAAAAAAAAGTTCGAAAAATACCATATTTGGATAAACTAATGATAATAGATAACTTAAATTCAACCAGATGAAATCATAGAAATGCCGACAAGAGATATCCTGACGTTCATCAAGACTATAGGACTCCTGGCATTTTTGAAGGAAAGGAGGTACAATAGATTAAATTAGCTGCAGTAAAAAAGCTCTTAAAAAATTTACTCCTAATTCGAAGCTAATCTAGTCTGCTATAAATTGTATCAGTTTCCCAAAAATTTTTTACTGTTTGGGCCGCCCGTATGACATCATGGTAGTGCGCAAGGCCGAGTAAACTCTACGAAAATTATATAGCAAAAATGGTAATCTAATTTTTTTGTCTGATTATTTGTTACCGCATCAAGCTTTTATCGGATCGTCAAGAGTTATGCCGCGTAACATATGGATTTTAAAAATTTGACATTCCGTATGTCCACAATCGTGTGGCAACTCGTCCAAAATTTTAGCTTGTAAAATGCGCGAGGTAGAGATTTTTAAATACAAAAAATGTTTTTATCATAAAGACAAACACCTTTTTTTCATACACCCAGTAGTTTGGCTCATATAGGATCAAATCCATTACAGCAACCCAGTTATAAATACAAATCAAATTTCTATGAAATATAAATAAAATTTTTATGAAAGCATGAATAGAGTTTAAATTTACCCATAAAAAATTTGTATCGCAAACACTGGATTATTTATCAAATGTTGTAACTAACATTTAAAAAAATTTAAACTATACGCTTAAATACAAATATTTATAAACAATTCTATTAGGCATAAATAATTTTTTATTATAAAAAAGTATTTTGGGAACAAAGCTCGTACACGTATAAATGCAATGTTGATTTTACCATTCTTCTGATTTTGCAGAAACTTTGGAAAACACAATTAACATTTATCTACAATGGTATCAAAAAGGAAGCAACATTTATACAAATGAAAATATTACTCACAAAATTTCGTTTTTTATAAGTATATAAATATAAAAAGTCACAAACACGTGTAAGTGGTATTGTACTATCGCCAGAAATCGTAGCGATCTTTTTTCAAAATTTTTTAGTCGATTTAAGTATTCCGAATCCATTTGGTCATTGAAAAATTCTCAGCATTTTTTCAAAAACCGAATGAATAAGGCACAATTATAAATTTGGAAAAAAAAATCGTTACTTTTGTGGCCATGTAATTATAAAATAAAAATTAGAGGCATACTAATATTACACATTATAAACATAAAAAAATTTGTTTTAAAATATGCAGAAGCCAAAAAGTTACTTTACAAACAAAAAAGAACACTTAAAAAATATAACTGATGTACTATGGGCCACAGAAGTTGTGTCCTTTTTAAAAAATTGAACTATCATTTTGTGTCTTTTTCATTCGGTTTTTGGGAAAACGTTTTGAATAAAATTTGTTAGCATAACAACTTTTGTACGAAACATTTTCCCAAAACTGGAATGAATAAGGTACAAAATGACGATACAATTTTGAAAAAAGAACACAACTTCTGTGGTCCATAATACCTACATCAGATAATAATATTATCTTAAGAGAGAAAAAAAGTAATTTTTTTGTTGTTGAAAGTTTTAAAATAAATTATTTTAAGGCATTTGTATTTTAATCCTTGTGTTTACATTTATAAACATACACTAACAACTGCTAAATTAAAAAAAAAAAACATTCTAGTTATAAAATACCGGGAAACTAGATAAGATTATAACTCAAACCAAACACAACAACAAAATACACAAAACGACTAAAATGCATTCCATTGTTTTACATAAATATTATATAGTAAAGCAACTCCAAAAAGTTAATTTATTTTATAAATTAATTTATTTTAATACTAAACAGATTTGTTTAAACTAAACCGTTAAATTCATTTTAATAAACTAAAATTTCGTTTATAAATTTATCTAATTTATTATTTAAAGTATACATTTTTTAATTAATCCAAACATTAAAATATACAAATTCCATTAGTTGGTACCTCGCTAGAAACCTCGAAATAGTATAACAATGATTTGTTTGTAAAAAAAAATTTAAATATAAACTAAAGATATCAATATAAATATATTATTTTGAAAAAAAATTATTCACCTTTAAAAATTCCTATAATCAAAGATCGACTGGATCGAATAATATTTGTTATAAATATTTTTATTAAAAAAAATATTTTTACAAAAACAACCACTCAAAAAATTATAAACATATACTAAAAAAAATTTGCCAAATTATTTATTATTCAACTGAAGTGGGCGTTATAACTGAATTATAAACACACAACGTCACAATTTAAAATCAGATTTTGACGTAAAAAGTTTTATAACAAATAATATTTGATGATTACGACGAAACGGAAAAAAGAATAATCATACTTTTTTATATTAAATACATAAAAATAAATACCACGTCTGAATATCACGACGCACGCGGTGTTACTATTTCGTTTGACGTTCAACGAGCGGCGATGAATAAATATTATTATCATACTCTCTCATGTCATCCATCCATATACATACATACATACATTTACATTCTCTCTACTGTGTACTCTCTTCTCTATTCTGTTCTATTCGTTGTTTGTGAGTCGCTCTATGTGTGTAGTTAGAGC
The DNA here is from genome assembly GCA_963920215.1 of Nineta flava. Taxonomy (NCBI): domain Eukaryota; kingdom Metazoa; phylum Arthropoda; class Insecta; order Neuroptera; family Chrysopidae; genus Nineta; species Nineta flava. Next base: position 89,509,956 of record OY986041.1, read on the forward strand.
ATGTAGTACTTACTACTCTCTTATTTCTCTCCTAGTTTGTTTGTATAGTGAATTACAGTATAACACTATACGAAATCATCATTACGATCATCTCTCCGCAATGGTTATTTAACGTCGCGTTATGTCGTCAGACGTCGTTCTTTTATTATCGGGTGTTATCGTTTGAGGCGATGTTACACGATGTCATATGCTTAGACAATGTTAGTTGTGAACTGTTGATTTGCAACAATTAGATTTTTCAAAAAAGTTTGCTTTTACGTCTATATACAGAATGTAATGTCATATGCAATAGTACCCGAATATAATGAGAGTTAATAAGCTAAAAATTTGCATAAATCTTTCTTTTGACATTCAAAACACTGGCTCAAAAGTTTTATATAATCGTTTAAGATGTTTACGCGTTTTAAGATATTCAACGGAAAGACACAAAAAAAGTTTTTTTTTTTTGTAAATATCTCGGTTGTTATGCGTCAAATCGAGTTTGACTGCAGTATACTTTTTCAAAATTTTATAAAAGATTTGTACCTTACCCAATCGGTTTTTTTTAAATGGTAGAATAAAAGTTGCTCATTATAAAAATAATAACAGCTTATATTCAAAGTACTTTTTCGAAAACCAAATGCAATCGACACAAAACAACTATACAATTTTGGCGTGACCTCGAGAAGCATTTCTACGCGCGGTAACGATTGGAAATTTAAAAAACTGCCTCATATAAATTGTAGAAAATTGTACTTGCTCTACAAGTTTCATAACTTCAAACACGCATTTGACGCATATCAACCGAGATATGTACCAATTTTCGTGACGTTTACCCTTGAATATCTTAAGACGCGTACACGTGATTATATGAGACTTTTGGGACCGTGTAGAAAATGTCCAAAAAAAGGTACTTAACGACATACTGAGCTCTACATTTAAAATAAATTTGATTTCTCATTATAGGGAAGTCATAGTAATCGGTCCAAACATTGCAATCAAAATTTGACCATATATCCTATTTTTGAGGTAACTAGAGACTCTTAACACCATTCTTGAAAATATGTCTTGAACATGTGTGCGTTCGTGGGCCGAAGACATTTTTTTCGTGCATGAAATCTCCCGAACCAAAAATAATATTAACATTTTTGGATTGTCAATTAAATTGTTTTAACGTCAATATGATATTATGTAATTTAATCGAGGGAAAAAGGAGCTTGAACGGAGGTGGGGAAACAAAGTTTGGAATAACTATCTTAATACTAGCTAAATGGGTAAATATATCATAAGTAAGGTTGTAGTAAATAAATTTTACTACCTTTTATCTATTAAACATTTTTAACTAACACCATGTTAACTATTAAATATTGTTATTATTAATAATATTATGGTGATTGGGGTTTGTTCCATAGGATTATGAAACAAAGTAGTGAGGCTCAACTGTGATAGTTACATATACATTACTAGTGTTACGTGAATAAAATAAACAAAAAATTATTCATTTGTTGAAGTCGAATCGAAAATGGAATTTCTTAAATTTGTTTTTAGTTTTCATCTATTATTATTCTTTGGACATATTTTTTTACATAATTCATTATACGTTATAAAGTTCTTCTCCAAATGACTTGGCAGCGCATTTTGTTCATCCTATACTTTTAATTATGAATAAGTAGACTTTTTACATATGACAATGCCAAGAAAATGTTTTTATTTGTCAACATCGAGTTTTTTAATAAATAATTTTTGAATCATAGCAAATTTGTGTACGTTGCGTACAAATATACTTATACATATATACGAATCATTGGAGTGCAAGTATCATTAGATTATTTAGAAGAAAATTCGTCATGACGAAACGAATTTCTTTTAGAGAAAGTATTTGTATTGAATATTAAATTAAGTTACCAAGGTGATGACTGTAATATTAATTAATCATTAGAATATTAAAACTTCAAATATTTCTGTAAAATATTAGAATTGAAAAAAAGATGCTCTGCAGATAATAAATTATTGTGTATTTAAAAAAAAATTAGAGTTTAGTTTAAAAAAAAATTAGGTGTTTAGTTTTAAAAAAAAACTAAACACTTTATAGAAAATAATTGAATTATCAATTATTTTCATAAATATGAAATTAAGTTAATTTAGTAATTTTAATTAAAAGAGGTATTATGATGTATTTAAAAAAAAAAAATAATGAAAACTAAATATACGGTACTTTAGAAAAAAAAATCCAAAGCAGAGTATTGTATGTGGAATTATGAAAATTGGAAGACGATCGGTGCTAACGCGATACACGTAAATATAAAAAAAATAACACGTTGAACCGAAAGTCTTTCAATAAAAGCTGGGCCCATTAAAAAAGATAATATTGAGGTAGTAAGATCTTTACTATCCAGTAAGTGTCTAAGTTATCGACTAGTGATTCGAATCAGAAATACTGAAAATAAAAAAAAGTACAAAAAAAGAACAAAACAAAATATATGTAAAAATAAAATATATTTGAAATAAATAATTTTTCATTTAATATGTTGATAGTATAACTATCCTTAAAATACTAAGTTTGGTTGTACAAGTTATAAAAAAAATTACATGAATATGTACTAGATTGAACTGTAGTAAAAAGAAATATCGTATATAAAAAAAAAAAAAAACACTACAGTAAAAAAAAATGTTCAAATATGTCTGATGCAAAAATATAAATATACACTACAAATTTAATTCAGATACATAGTTGTATATAAAGGGGACTTTACGCTTCTGTAAAGAAAAACTACAAGGCCAAAAATACCAAGCGTATACAAAACAATATAGTTATAAATTGAAAAAGTCATTGCATATTCACATAAAATACATAAATTGTACAGCCAAAATGTGTATAGAATGTGTATTGAAATGTGACAAGTTTGAAAAACCACAAGTTTCGGAATGGTGAATTAAATAAATTATACAAAAAAAATATACTTAGATACAATCAGATAGAAACCATTAATTCGCCTATTCGATACTTCAGCACAATCCATAATAAATATTCAATTTGTAAATTGAAGAAATAAAAATTCAAAATACCATCTGATTAATTCATGTGAGACAACTACTTTTAGTAACTGTACTGAGCCAACTAATTTTAGTAACTGTCTTGAGACAAGTACTTTTTGTAACTGTACTGACACAACTACTTTTAGTAACTGTACTGAGAGAAGTACTTTTAGTAACTGATTTGAAATATGTGCGGAAATATCGAAGTAAGCTTGGATATACGCAAGTCATATCCGATTTAAGTAAATGTTTGTTGAAATTATGTAAATTCTCAACTCGCATAAACCAATAATTATATAAATTATTCTTTTTGAATAATAAAAATATAAAAAAAAATCAATAATAAATTTTAAACAGTGGAGTACTAAAAAAAATTATTCTCCATTATAGTAAAATTTATTTTCTACAACTTTACTTATGATCAATTTTTTCATATATTTTAAAAGGCAAGTTCAAGACTTTATGCTTCCCTCTAAGTCCCGCTTTTTCTGTGATATAATTATGCCCATGAAGGAAATTTTTAATGATGGTGATCATGGTCATTATAGTCAAGAGAGTTTTGTGAAACCGTTTTATCGGTACAACTACAATATTTAAATTATGAAAGAAAATTCGATAAATAGAACGTTTTAGTTTAAATTTGTATTGTATTCTTTTAGAAATAATAACTTTACAAGTTAATAATTATTTTTAAACAATTTCAAGAATTGTAAAAAGTGATTATGAACTCTCCTTCCATGTTGAGTATTTTACGAAAACACAAGTGCCACGTAAGTATCTCTCTTTTGTTAAAATAGACAACCCGTATTGCATTTATGTGGTTTTCTTATATAACTGTAAAAACTAATTTAACTGCACTAAAAAATTAGTAAATTATTTATAATTTTAATGAACCGTGCTAGAATTTGTCTACCCTGATAATCTTGGATTCATCTACACATATGTTTACGATTTATTCAGATTTTTTCTGATAGAACGATCTTCTTGTTGATAAGGTTGGGGTACAGCAATTTTTAAGCAGTTTTTCTCAAAGATTTGTTAATAAAATGCAAAGTTTCTTGAAAAATTTTTCATTTCGCACTTCTCACGGTGTTGTTTATTCCCCATTTCAGAAGTAGGATAAATTATGTCAAACAGTTATTTTTTTCTAAACAGCTGGAAATATCATTTTTTTATTAATATTTTGTTAACGACATTTCTATGGAAACCAATATCACACTATAAATATGTTATATGCAAATTAGAGGTATGCAAATTTGTATTTTGGCTATTAATAAATTTAATTTTTTTTCTTTTTTTACTAAAAAAAAATTATTGTATTGTTTCGGTTTTTCAGACGTTCCGGAAGTGGGTGAAAATTCTATTACATTGATAGATACAAGCATGTTAAAAAAGATTGTAAGTTAAAATGATAAAGAAAATGAATTTTATAAGTTTGTTAGTACACTTCCTTACAAAAATAAAAATATCATTTTTATTATTTACGTTAAAAAATTTTACTTTCTTTTAATGCGTTGATTTATAATTCCAATCTAATTTTAAATTTATGGTAGACATAAATTAAAATATGGCTAGAATCAATGTACACAGGTTATTAAACCAATTGACTTAATGATTTTCGTTAGTGTTAAATTTATACTTCTTATATACTACAGAACGTCAAAAATAAATAATTTATTAAATATATACGTCAAGTGAATTTTAATCGAAATGTAATCGGAAGTATATAGGAAATTATAGCACAAAAACATGAGTTCAAACAGACGACTACATTATAATTTCCTTGAATAAGTTTATTTTCATCGAATTGTGTATATTCAGTGTCGATATAGTCAAATGACCTTTTCTATCAAAACCTCTAAAATACATTATCAATAGTATATTATTCAGTTCACAAAACTATATGCTGAGGTCAAGATTGTCAAATATACCTCTCGATTAGCGGTGTTCATTCTCGAAGCTTTTCTGGATGTAATTTTAATATTACCATTGTTTACGAAACGTAATATGACATGTTTGGATGTTAGTAAATTAGCTATAGTATGTTTATTTAGGTCAAGTCAATTTTGAAATCCTTATTGACGTTCAATTCAGCTGAAATTTTGGAAAAATGTGTATTTCAGATGACTACACTGTGATATCAGCTGAAACAAACTCATGATGGAGCTCGATTATATCCCGCGAATTATAAATTTGTCATGGCGTCAGTAAAATTGGAAGCATTGGTAAATTGTATTAAAATTTTGTGTGGGTGTTCTAGATCTAAAAGTAAGGTGAAGTTTGGAATGGGTAAAATCAAACCGTTGGTGGGGGGGGGGGGTAAATATCAATATTTTAATCCGTAAGAAATAGAAAAAAATTTTAAAAAATGTTCCTTTTTCAAAATCAAACAATTTTCGTTTGTCAAGATTCTTCATAAACTCAATATATACCGGATATTAAAGCGTTTAACAAGCAATTTGTTGTTATTTTGACTTATTTATCTTGTTCTTATTTTTTCAAAATTTCGGATAAAAGTTCATTACAAACATATCAACTTAAATTAAATACTGATATGAAAAAATTAACTCGTCAACCAGGAATCGAACCTCGGGCCTCTAGATATCTAGTCCAGTATGCTTCCGTTAGATATCCAGAGGCCCGAGGTTCGATTCCTGTTTGACGAGTTAATTTTTTCATATCAGTATTTAATTTAAAAAATTCAATGACAATGACATTTGACTAAATAGTATACGCTAAAGTCTTCTACAGTTTGTCTTACGTAACCGAAAGGAATTTGGACAAACATCGTAATGTTGACGCTTAAGTATACACTAATAAATATATATGATATCAACTTAACTTTTTATTCGATACATTTTCCCAAAAACTGAATGAACAGGGTATCATCTGGTTAACCTTTAACTATGAACGTCATTTTGTTTTACCCTAACATCGACGTGAGGTCTCTCAGTCGGACGTATAAATTGGCAATATTTTAACTAAGTCTCTTAATTTGTATTCATAATAATGTCGAATGTAAGTATTTTTCTAAATTTCATTCGGTTTTCGAAAAAAATTTCGAATAAAAGTTGCTACTATATTTAAAATAAAAAGCTTATATACGAAGTATTTTTTCAAATGCCGAATCAATAACACACAGATCAATTATAAAATTTAAAAAAATGACAGATGTGAAACACCGAAACTATTTTGTGTAGAAAACATGTATAAAAGGATGGTTTATTAAAGGGAATATATGGCATAATCAAAAACAAAATATTAATTTAATACCAAATATTAAAAATTAAATAATTTCTTAAAAATTGTGACGGTAATTATTTCAATCAGTTACTTAAACTATTATTATTATTAACTATTTTGTATAGAAAATGTGCATTGCCACCTGCGAATGAGTTTTTGAACCTGTGTATGTACCGCTATCTATAAGCATCTTTTTAAAAATGATTTGTTTTATGTAATATCACCTATGTACAACTTCTTGATCGTGTGGCGAGAAAATGTTGCCAGGCCGTTGCCACCTAAAAAACGGTCTAACCGGTCGCAATAAATGTTTCACAGCAAAAACATTCCTAATAACTACATAACACAATCCCATTATTTTTGATTGTCAAGGCTTTTTTCATTGACAATCTTCGCATAACTTTTAGGCCAACTTTTCTGTTCTGATACCTTCAGTGATGAATTAGCAGGACCCTTGACCATACATCGTCAATGTAGATTAGAGATAGATTGTAAAGGCTGTCCTGGACGGGCAGTCGACCATAAGGTCCATTGTGATGCCTAAGGATGTAAGGATGTGAGTGGAGTGGAAGGTATTTTTGTGTATAGGCTAGAAATTGGTAGGATATGCGGCAGCAGCCGACTATGATAGGAACTATGCAGATATTCATCTGGAATTCTTGAAGAATACTGCAGAAAACCTTTTCAAGCGGTTACTTCGTTCTTGTCCATACGCCGACAGTTTAGTCAATTAATCGCCTCTTTTTTTCTTAATAATTGACAAACTGCCGATATCGGGATTCGAAACCATTACCTCCTAGTTTCCAAGTAGGGATACTGCGCAGACATAACGTCTTAGACTACTCGGCCACTTACACTACTGATGTTGCCAGTGTAACTAAAACTAAAGCTACTTAGGCGCAAAGATACGACAGAAGTGTGATAAAGATCAAACACTTACAGAAAAAATGACATAAAGACGTGCCGTTTCAGTTTTTGGGTTGGTTTATTCTAATCCAACAATATCGTTATGAAAATCATTAATAAATTAATTCTCAACACGACATTTCAAACGATTTGGTTGTTGAAAATAAAACGATAAACTTAACTACGAAGCTGTATATTATATTTGTAAATGGATAAAATGAGAAATGAGACATAAGATGAGTTTAGTGGTTTGGTATAACATTATTATTATTACCACAAGTCTTATGATCACGACTTGCACATATATCATACTGATAACATAAATTGTGGTGCACATTTCATTCAATTAAAGAGAAGGTATCAGTTGATGTAGGGTGGATGGCATCGCGACCGATAAATGGTGTACATTATTATTATAGTGGGTGCTGTATATACACATGGCCACAAAAGTACCGCTCATTTCTACAAAATTTTTTAACTGAATTGTGTCTTATTCATTTGATTTTCGAGAAACTCTTTCGAATAAAACTTATTCATTTTAAATATCCCAACAACTTTTATTCGAAACATTTTCTCAAAAACCGAATGAATAAGGTACAAATCAAGTAACAAATTTAGAAAATGACTATTTTTGCTGCTTACTTAGTTCTAAATCAAGAAGATATTATTATACGCTTTTTATTAGTTTCATCTGTATGTATGTATGTATGTAACCGACCCTTTTGGGCTCGATTTTCTCCTACTTTGAACGATCAGATTTAATTCAAATTTTGCACACCTGTCAAAGACCGATGACAATGCAATAATTTGATTAAAATATCCGATTATCCCGATTATATTCGCCAGGATTCATCAATTTCTTTCCACATCCTTTGCATGAGAGTAAGAGAGATAGAGCTAGTGCGCGAACTTCAACTAAAAAATGAAAAATAAATAATAGTTTAAAAAAACTAAAAAAACACGCTTTTATAGAAAATCCAACTAAAAAATAAAAAATAAAATTTAATAAATTTGGATTAAGAAAAGTGTAAATAAGAAACAAATGTATATTAATGGAATAACTATTGACACTATGCACCCCACGCTTTTTTCCATTAATATACATTTGTTTCTTATTTACACTTTTCTTAATCCAAATTTATTAAATTTTATTTTCTATTTTTTAGTTGGATTTTCTATAAAAGAATGTTTTTTTAGTTTTTTTAAACCATTATTTATTTTATATAAAGATTTATTACACAAATATTAAAAACAACAGTCGAGAGGAACGATTGAGTAGTTTTAGCACTGACCTCTATATAAACTGAACAGATTATTGGGATTAATGTTACACCATTAACCCCAATTGAAGTGCTACTCAACTAGCCAAGGAACTAATTTTTGCTTCAGCGCGCTTGCGTCGAATAATATTAAATTGTAACAAAAAAAAAATATATATATATTTAAAAAAAAAATAGGATTCAGAATTTAGTTGACAATTTTGGAATTTTCAAAATTCGTTAGCGACACTTGACATATTTTAGCATAGTGTCTTATCATATATAGAGATTTTTTTACATGGAAATTTTGTATTGATATTTTGCGGGGAATGTGCATCTCGTAAAGAAGTTGCGGGTACCACCTAGATATTATATAGATATGTATACACAATGTTTCTTAGGTAATTATCATATGTTACTGAACTAATTTTATAAACAGAAGTTCACTTTGACGGCGGGATTCAAAGTGGTATATTATCCAAATACAGGGTGCAAAGCCTACTTCTAAAAAGTGAGACTACATTTTTTCCCGAAATTGTGTTTTATTTTAAATCATGTAATCTTCCTCCAAACCTAATATTTTTTGTTTTTTTTCCACATATAGCATTTGCAGATATCTAAAAAATAATGAATGAGTGATAATTTTTGGTCAATTAAATGATTATTTTAAAGTTAGTAGCTGGTAGTGTAGAAGCGGAGGGGATCCTTAAAGGACAAGGAATTTATACGTGAACTAGGAATTGGTAGGTAGTGAGACTGTAGCCGACTTTTCATAGGAACTATGCCGATATTAATCTGTAGTTTGTGAAAGGAAACTGCAGAAAACCTTCACAAGCATAATCGGTTACTTTCGTTTCTGTCCATACGCCGACAGTTTAGTCAATTAACCGCCCCATGAATTTATTATATTGTAATTTATTATACTGTCGCCGTTTGAAATCAAACCAGCAACCCCCAGCTCTGAGCAGAATGCTTTTGACAACTGAACCACTTGGACAAGTATTTTAAAAGTTTCTAATTACAAGAAATACATAAAATTTCAAATAAAATTTAATTTTAGAAAAAGCAGTGGTTTGTCAATTTTTCCAAATTTATTACTTCGGTTACGATGCACTTTGAACAAATGTGTGTAGAAAATTGGAACAATTTCACACGCATCAATTTCTTATGTATTTACAAAGGAAAAATTATGTATATAGCCGAATTACCATTCAATAAATTACTGACATAAATATTTGAGTAGAACATTCCACCAAAAATGCAGTATTCCTTAGACACTGGAATTTTTGTCTTTATACTAGGTAAACAACCGGTAACGGAAGAAAATATAAACCGATACCTCGAGTATATGTATATGTAAATAAACAAATATTACCCTCATTAATGCGATGCTGTTGTTTTAGCAGTTGTTACCAGCAATTACCAATCTTACCTGTTTTGAATTGAATAGTCGAATCGATAGTCGAATTCAAACAAGTACTATTATACGAACAAAAATTTCAAATTCGTGAAATATATCATTCAGCAATATGTGTTAAGCTTAAGAAGTTCTTATTTATGATGAGACACGTAATAATCAAGCTGGTAGAAATATTTATAATAAAATACAACAATCTAATAAATCTTAAATAGAAGCTTTCTCCAGGACATTTCATGTTATTCGAAAGATCATATAATATTAGTTACATATGTGTACGACTGTTACATTATTACATATTATATATATGGTTATGTATTGATATACAGAATCTATCAAAAAAAGTTTTTTCCTTTTCTTTAAGAGTCGTTAAGAAAGGCCTAGAAAGGCTTACTAACCAGGCTTCGCCCTACCCCCCGCTAGTACTACTACTATTCAACTGGTTCCTTAGTACTACTACTATTCAACTGGTCCCATGTTAGAGCCTGCTTGAAACTTCACTGAGTTGAATCGTGGAAACGTATCTTTATTTCGCATCTTTCTTTATTTCGTATCTTTAATTCTAAAACTCTTAATGGGGCTTGTTCTATATTTATAACTTTATTATTCGACTGAAATGCAGTTTCTAGCAAGTTCACGAATTAGGAAATCATTTAGTTTACCATATGTGTTTGAAGAGAACAATCAATTTATTTCTTATATTCACAACTTAGAGTGTTTGTTGATAAATCAGTCTGGTGGCGAATAGAGTCTCCGCCTTTTTGCGAACTACTAGATTCAAAATCCTCATTTTATGTCTGTCATAAATTTTGATTATCAAAATCATATTAATTGTTAGAGTTATATTATTCATTATAAATGTACTGGCAGTTTGGCTGAAACTGGCTTTAGAAATTCATCAGCGAATTCTTTCGATTTAACTCTATGATTTCATTCAGTGTGATTATTCGAAGAATAACGTGAATCCATGATAATAACTCAAGATAATCTTATAATTGAATAACCCCAGATACTCTTAAATAGTTATATGACATAAGGCTATGCACTATGCAGCTTTTTAAAATCCACAAAAGCCACAGTTTCTCTACCCCAGCCCCCGCACAATCAGACAAATCAACTGACACTAGTGAAATCGATCCATCTAGCGGATTTGTTTGAAAGCTGTGGTGTCATAACGATGGGGGACATTAGTGAAGAAAGATTTTACAGAATTTTACAAAAATGGCCCTTTTTATTTCAGTGCGAGTCGGGAGAGTTTCAATTCTCTTGTATTGTATTCTCTTGTATTGTAAAAGTCTTGTATTGTATTCTCTTCTATCGAATATTCGAGAGACAGATGATTGAAAATGTAATTGAGCAGGCAAAAACATGTTTTTGCTATAGATGTGCCTCCAAGCCGCTAACACATTGTAGAAATATGTAATATTATGAATTTAAATTTTGTTCCTGAATCTTGTCATTTTAAATACAACTAAAAAATGGAATTTATATTTGTTGGAATACAGATTGTTAATATGAAGAGAGGTAGATTGTGAAGGCTGCCCTGGACGGGCTACACTTCGACCGTAAGGTCCATTGTGATGCCGAAGGATTTGAAGATATGAGGGGAGTGGAAGGAATTTGTGAGTAGACCAGGAATTGGTACGATATGCGGCTGCAGCCGACTATGATAGAAACCATGCCGATACTCATCTGGAGTTCGTGAAGGAAACTGCAGAAAACCTTCTCAAGCATAGCCGGTTACTTCGTTCTTGTTCAAACGCCGACAGTTCAGTCAATTAACCGCCCCTTTTTTTTTTTTTTTTATAATTGTCATACTGCCGATGTCGGGATTCGAACCCATAACCTCCCAGTTTCCAAGTACTGCATACTGCGCAGACATAACACCTTAGACCGCTGGGCTACTTGGACTGGTGTTAATATGAAACCCAATTTATGTTTTCTGAAAATGCAACCAACGGAACTACTAATCTGAAATGTATTTGCCGTTTTCTAAAATTAAATTGATTGAAACAACTCGAATGAAAGTGTAGTTAGTTTAGAATTGCTCATCTTTTTGACACACATTGTACATTTATTTATAGGTGTTGTCACAAATATAATCCAATCAATATTGTCAAAATATATATAATATCCTTTCTCTGACAAAATTTTGTATGTTCTCCGACAATAACACAACACAGTATCCGATACAAAATTATTAATCCCTGATTCACATTGACGATGGTATATACTACATACAGTACATAAACCATTTTTCGTTAGTGATTCGGAAAGTTCAGTTGGCAGGTGTTATAACGCATCAAAATGAATTAAATACCTAGTAAATATCCTCAATATTTATTAAGGGAAACACACCAACATGGAATTAATACACATAAAATTGGAAATTCAGTTGAAATATGGTTTAAAAAATATGTGAAGAGAATAAGACATGATAACTGAGATTATACAATCTAATTATAAGCACATAATTTTATTTATTGATTCAGCTATACACCAATAAATCGAAGTGTTTTAGGACAGTATTGTTAAGGATAATAAGTAATATAATAAGTGGAATTCGGATAATATTAAAAGGTGATTGATAGGAGGTTTAATTAGCAATGAAAGTTATCAATGAGCCGCTAAGATCATCGTACCAGTCCAAGTGGCCAAGCGGTCTAAGGCGTTATGTCTGCGCAGTATGCCTTCTTGGAAACTGGGAGGTTATGGGTTCGAATCCCGATATCGGCAGTTTGTCAATTATTAAGAAAAAAAAAGGACGGCGGTTATTTGACTAAACTGTCGGCGTATGGACAAGAACGAATAAATGACTATGCTTAAGAAGGTTTTCGGCAGTTTCCTTCACGAACTCCAGATGAATATCGGCATAGTTCCTATCAGAGTCGGCTGCAGCCGCATATCCTATCAATTCCTAGTCTATACACAAAAATTCCTTCCACTCCACTCACATCCTCACATCCTTAGGCATCACAATGGACCTTATGGTCGAAGTGTAGCCCGTTGAGGGCAGCCTCTACAATCTATCTATCTGAGATCATTGTCTGGATTCATCGGATAGGATAGGATATGCATACGTCTAGCTGCTATATTTAATAAACTTATTTAAGGAATTCTTAGATCAGATTCTTAGGAACAGATTTAATCATGATCAGTAGCATATTGTTTGGTCGAGATAAATTATATCAATGTGTAAATAATCATATAAATTAAATTCTTGAAAATACCACTCAATAAAATGTTAATGTCATATTAATATCCAAATACAAAAAGTACAAAAATATTTTGAATCAAGCTTAGAAGCATCCAAATTTCTCAAAATCAATGATAACGTTATATGAGAACAAAACATCGACTAAAACTACGTTTTGTATATAAGCTAGCTGTATACATACCGGGACTCTTTGGACTATTTGTGGACAATTAAGTAAATTATAATTAGAAATTATAAATATAATTCATAATTATAAATTATAATTATAATTTATAATCTAATATACTATAAAGCTAGAAGTGAAGCTGACACACTCACTCATCTATACGAATTCTAAGACACTTCTGGAATGCTAGAAAGATGCGGTTTTTTGCATTTGACGCGAAATTGTTTGAAACCGACGGGAAAAATCGGAAAAGTTCAATTTTTCATTGCAACAAAAACACCCCCCAAAATTACGTTTTTCTGTTCTATACATGCTAGAAAGATGGAGTTTTCTCCAATCGACACGAGATGAAGTCAAATTAACAGAAAACTTTGAAAAGTTTTGTTATCTACATCGCAACCCTTCCGAAGGTTTAAGGATGGGAAAAACACCCTTAAAACCAACCCTTTTCTTCTATACATGCCAGAAAGATGCAGTTTTTTGCAATCGACGCTAAAAAGGTACAAATTAGGAAAATAATTCGAAGAACTGAAAATTTCTCGTTGCAACCCCCCGGAAAATCGAAAAAAAAACCCCGCAAAATTACGTTTTTCAGTTCTATACATGCCAAAAACCCCAATCGATACGAAATAAAGTCAAATTAACAGAATACTTTGAAAAATTTCATTACCTTAATCGCAACCCAACCTATTTATGCGCAGTCCCCCCAAACCCCCCATCCTAAACTCACCCCCCCCCCCAAAAAAAAACCCTAAAAATTCCCCCCATAAACATTCGGCTTCCAAAACCCTCCCCCCCTATTAATTCTCTAATGGTGTGTATTTTTTTAAACTTTTTTTACAATTCATGTAATGTTTTTTTCTGTGACGCGGAGGCAGTGGGTCAAGGGGGGAACCCCCTTGCGAGCAGAGCGAGTTATAATTATAAATCCATATATAAAACTTCCATCACACTGTAAGATGCAATTTTGCTAACAAAATTTTCAATTTTCTCCTTTGTGTGTATCCTAAGATCTATCCGTCTCCCAAATTTCAAATTTACAGCTCAGTAGAGTACACTACAGGTTTTGAGCCAAGCAATCAAAATATTAGATTTTTGAGCTTGTTATTTTGAAATCCTAAATAAATAAAATTCGTTTTATTATTTCAGATTTTGTCGCTTATACACGTGACTGCTAGTGATAAATAAGTTCGTGTAAATATCAATAGGGGAGTGCTTGTAACTAACACGTACACTGCTCGAACTTTACTAACGCACTCTTATGCGTATAGACAGATTTCCAGTGATGTGTAGAATATCCCATAGGATTTACAACCATTGACAATTTTCATCATAAAACCTCAAACAGTCAAAACAATCTTAACTATTAAATGAAAATGATACACGAAATATATATACGTATATATATATATATATATATATATATATATATACGTATATATATATATATAATATATTATAATATAGATGGAAAAAATTCACAGGTGTGATGTGATGAAAAGAAGGGAAGGAGAATTTCAAAGACATGAATGAAGAAAACGAATGAAAATTAAATAACTATACATGAAATATACACAGTGAGTTTTCTCATATTTTAGGTTGGATTTTGATTCCGATTAATAAGTGTTATCTTTGAAATAAAATTAGCAACATATAATTTATAATATTATCATTATTTTAAAACTTCTTTTTACCATATTTAACCCCTTGTGCATTAACCACGAGTCTGACTCGTATTAACTTATTTTTACTTTGTGAAACAATTACGAGTCTGGCTCGTGTAAACTTATTTTTACTTTGTGAACCAATCACGATTCCGACTCGTTTAAACCTAAATTTACTTTGTGTAACAAAGTAAAGTCTAAAAACAAAGTAAACTCTTAAAACTTAAACAAAGTAAAGTCTTGTTGCATTACATCTTCCTGTGTGTGCTTCGGAAAGTATTCTTCGAGCTTCGAAAAATATCACACACTGAACGGCTATTAGTTTATTTATATTTCCTCGGATATTTTGTCATTCGGATATTAAGGTTTGGATATTTTGTCGCCGATATCTTATCGCGGCACGTAAAATTTGACCCTCTATCATTGTCTCCGCCAACTCCGCAACCATTGTCTCCGCCATTACTTGCAAGTTTTTTCAAAATTTAATATTCTTGAAATTTCTTTACAACAATGTATATAAATCATGGTTTTATAGGTGTTTAAGAAAACAGTTTTTAGATCTTAATTTTTACACTTTAGTCCACAATTTTAATTAATATTATGTTAAAATAGTTGATCAGTAAATTACAGTTACTATTAGAGGTAGATTGTAAAGGCTGCCCTGGACGGGCTACACTTCGACCATAAGGTCCATTGTGATGCCTTAGGATGTGAGGATGTGAGTGGAGTGGAAGGAATTTGTGAGTCGAATAGGAATTGGTAGGATATGGGGCTGCAGCCGACTATGATAGGAACTATGCTGATATTTATCTGGAGTTCAGGAAACTGCAGAAAACCTTCTCAAGCATAGCCGGTTACTTCGTTCTTGTCCATACGCCGACAGTTTAGTCAATTACCGCCCTACTTTTTTTTCTCAATAATTGACAAACTGCCGATGTCGGGATTCGAACCCATAACCTCCCAGTTTCCAAGTACTGCATACTGCGTAGACATGACGCCTTAGACCGCTCGGCTACTTGGCTGGTACAGTTACTATTAGTGGTCATTTATATTTTTCAAAATTCCAAGTGCCACTACAAAATTTGTTTTTCAAATAGATTAAACACTTTTATTCTAAACTAGCTGCCCGCACAGGCTTCGCACTGAAAAAATGTTTCATACAAAAATTGTTGTTTTTATAGCTATGAACCATCGCCTCCACAAAACAAATATATTGTGTGAATATGACCTTAATCGGTCCTAAGTCGTTCCAAAAGTTACACAATCACTAACAGACACACTAACGGTAATATATATGAGGTAAATTTTTAAACTAAAATTTTACTTCAATTTTACTTCCCACCGTTTTCCCTACTTCAAATATATATCGCCAAATTAAAATTTCAGCAAATATTGTCAAATTCTATCTCTCGTAGCGAGTTAAAATGCATACCAGTTTATAAGTCTAATCATAAGCTTTTAAACAATAAAAATTTTCATCAAAATTGGACCTGTAGCTTTTGCGTGATCGAACAAACATGCAAATGTATACATAGTGTAAAAGGAAGTCGCCCTCCGCGTATGTCTGTCTGTTTATCCGCTAACTCCTTCTAAACCATGCAACGGATTTTGAAACGGTTTTCACTATCATGTAGATAATTTTTTCCGAAAGGTTTATGTGTATAGTACATCCTAATTAAATCTAAAGTGCACCCGTGTGAAGCTGGATCGGATCGCTAGTAAACAAATAAACAGGCATTGTCAATTTTAGAATAGTAGAGGTATTTAGGTGAAAGTTTAAATCCCAAAAAAACAGTAGTAATATTTTACGAATTCTCTTTACTTACACAAATAAATTTATACATTGATATGTATTGAAAACATTGGACTGAAAATGATTAATTAATTGAATTCAATATTCATCATTGGGAGAAATTTTGTTGACATGTTATCAAATATAGTACAATACATTTAAATACAATTTAATACAACTGAAAATGTTATTAATTTTGTGAGTAGCTATTTTTTACGTTATCAAATGATTTTATTATTATTTTCCTCTTTTAGTCGTTTGGTTACCTTTTGGGATCGTATTATGAAAAAATTGATTTTCCTTTTTTTTTTTTTTAATAATTGAATAAGTTTATAATATTTTGATAAACATTTATTGCTAATAAATTTTTGAAACTTATTGTAAACTTCGATAGAGGCTTACTTCCATCATCATTTACTTAAAAAATTCATTTATCGACTTTCATAAAGAAATTATTAAACACTCTTAAAATAAAAATATTCAACCTGAAAGAAATTTTTCGAATGGATTCGAATGAACCGTCTGAATAAGGCACAAATCAAATATTGGGAAGTTTTATATTTCAGTCCGATTATCGAAAACTGAGTTTTTTTAACTACTGTACCGATCGATTCCAAAATCTAGTCAGCTTTTAACTTTATAAAAACAACGTCAAATGCCGCCGTAAAATTGCATCGTAAGAATTGTAATAAAACCTGAATAATTTAGTTACTTAGATTTTTCAGAAAAAAAAACTAAATTTTGTTTCCAAAATTTTTCAAAACTCTACTATAAAAACTATACCGGATTTGAAACGCATAAGATTGACTCGCTCTACGTTAGTGGTGGGGATAGCCCGCTCCCCTCACGTATCTCTGATGTCACTGCGTTAATTCTGCACCATTTCTGATTACGTTATCGCGCTTCTCTAATTGGATACTTTATTTAATTAATATCTAATTAACGGTGGGTCAGGTGAATAAATGTCCAAGGACTTTTCATTTTACAATTTCATCTCCAATCCACACTTTTAAAAAACTCCATGACTTTTGACTCACCCTGTATATAAGTAATTGCAGAATTTTGAGGTGAAATTGAGACCAATAAATTGAGGTTATGGAAAAAAATTTTAAAAAAAAAGTTGTTTACCTTTAAATGATGACCGGATGCCCGGAAATGATTTATGTATCAAAAAAATACGACAAATTGAACTGAACACAAAGGTGTATGTAGGTTACGACTAAATAAACCATCAAACTAGCGTTACACTGTATAAAAGATCTTGCCAAATTCATTTTCCATTCGTTGAAAGATTTCTTTTCGTTTCAGTAGGTATTTATCGTATCGAACAACGGAAGTAATGTGACAACTTTGCGAGTTTGGAAACATAAGAGTGGTAGGTTTAGGTTTATAAGAAGATATAATATACGGCTAAAACGTGATTCTATTAAACTTTAATTTTTAAAAAAAAAGTTCTTCTTTTGTTTTCTATTAACGGAAAATTGAATTATGAACAAAAGTTCTGATTGGACGATCATACCTAAATAAATGAAAACATCAATTTCAAAAATAGGAAAAATAGTTTATGAAAATAAGTTACACGTGGGTGGGTTTTAACCATTCTATTTAAAATACAACGAAGTTAAATATATTGAATCTGATACAATTAAAGAGGATTTATACGAGTATAATATTTAATATACAAGAGGAAATTATGTTTGACCGCTTCGTATGTATCTTATGTATGTATACTCTAATTCCAAATAGAAACCAAACCCGTGATCGTATCTCAATATATATAAATTACCAGTGGATTTGTCGTAATAATTAGAATACGTAGTGGAATAGAGCAGAGGCGGGCGCAGACAGCTCGTCTGAGCCTTACGTGCTCTCCATAAGCTGGGTGAGAGTAAGTAAAGAAGGTATGTTTTGAAGCAAGACGGAACGATGTTTCAATACAGGTTGTCCTACCGATTATTGCCCAATAATTATATAGTATAGTCTATAGTATAGTCAATATTTTATTTTTTTTGAAAAACAAATTATGCGAAAAATAATTTCCACTACTACAAATAGTACTTTTCACTTTTTCAATTCAAAGTAGACTAACTCGAAGAACTCAAATTCCCACTTTATGTAAAATTTAATTTAATTAATCAAATTCCCATGACACTATACTGAGCATACTCCATACGAAGAAAAAATAATTAAATCAGGTAAATAATTCTTTATTAGTTCTCGGATATGAATAGTAAAATATTTAGACAAATTATTTGGAATTTCCAAACCTATAATTCTATTTAAATTATCCTTTGCAAAAATTTCCCTCTTTTATTACAATGGTCCAGCGGTAAACTCAAAGGTTCAAAAGATTTATATATATTTTTTATATATTTTTATTTTATTCATACACAAATATGATATATACTAAAAAGGTACATTTTATGACCCAAATTACCAGCCCAAAGTTCCAGAGTATGTATTGAATGATTGTATGTATTATTTACTTTGTATAATAGTGACCATAAAAAAGATTTGGTATTATTATATTTTTTTCAGAAAATGTTATAATTAAAAAAAGAAAATAATTGGTAGGTTACCCTGTATTAACTCTATCTCTCTTCCCTACCTCTCACTCAGAGCTTGGCGGAGTCAACTCTTGCCCACCTCTGGAATAGAGTGTCATGGAACACATAATGTTACTGATTGTGTAGGTAGGGTCAATGTGCTCCACTGTATAGGCCCAGTGTTACCAAGTCCCAAATTTTGTTTCCCCTAAAAGTGAATTCAAAAGTCCCAAAAATCTGACCAAAAATCCCTAAACTGACAATTTGAAAAAGTATGTCGGAAATGTAAGATTTAAAAAAAACATTTGTATGTTATATGGTTTTTTTTTTAAATTTATTCAGAAGAAAATATGATATAAATTATTCAAAAAATTAAAAAAAGCAATGAAATATCCACAATGATGGGCGAAGGTTGTACCCATAAAAATAAAACCCTATAAATTTTTCTTTCCTAAAAAATCTCCAGTGGAATTTTTTCCCCTAAAGTTAGGGGAAAAATCCCAAGTTAGCAACACTGTGTACAGCCGTAATGCCGGCTGTACACACTAGTTTAATCAAAAAATTACTACTCCGTAATTATTAATTTAATAATGTCATTTTTCAGGTATACCAACGTAATTTCGTTGGCTAAATGACGAGAACTGTATTGTTGGCCGAACAATCGACGAGAGTGTACATAGCTCCTCGCCTTACGAATGTCTTCGCCGAGACATTCGCCGAGTGTGTACTGTTGGCATTAGGAATAAGCCTCGAGGTATAAAGTTGGTCGAATTTTTCGTGGTAGGTTGCTATCAGTGTTAACTAATACCAAAGGTGGCGGTATACCGACCGAGAGACGTAATATTTTTCAAGCAAAATATTTGTTTGCTGAAGGCTTACAATATGGATCTCAATACACTTATTAACTGCCCGTGGTATTTTACTAAAGGTAAATGGTCCGTAACGATAGTAAGATTGTGTTTACTTTTATTTAATTTATTTGGGCTTTTATTTAACATTACATCCCGCTGTGGTGCAGTCAAAAAAGAGGAAATGCGTCGTATTGATTTATGTATCTTACCTGACGTATTGACCCTGTATCTTACCTGATGTATTGGGTTCAAAGATTTTGGGTATTGTGTTGGGCCAATTTTATGATTAACTCACACTCTCTCTCCCAATGGAAGGGTTAAAGCAGATAAATTTAATTAAAAATTTCCAAATAAAACTATTTTTAAACTTTTTCAGTTTTTATTGTCAAATATACGTTCGTATATTTTCACCGGTTTAAACTCGTCTATTTTCACTCGTCCCTAAGTTTATATTATCTACTGATATAAAACTTAAAGAAAGAATTTGTAAAAACAATGTTCCAACAATTTTTTAAATAAATAGTTCAGTTTTTTTATTGATACAGTCCGAAAGGTCATCGTTCTAGTATGTAGTTCAATGTTAATTCGAAAACATATTATAATAAAAACATTAAAATAATACTACATACGTTAATTAATGTCCATACTATTCGTGATAGAACATTCAAAGAATCGATCCTATGGGTCGATTCCAACTTGCCAAGGTTACATATCAGTGCAGGACAAATTCGAGGGTGCATGAGATGTAAATGGTTGTCTACGAGAGTGCATAATTTTAGAGAGGTCATCGCTAAAATTTAGGCCTTCCGGAAATGCCATAAGGGGTCGAACACATATTGATCACTTTTCAAAATTTTTGAATTTATTTGTGTGAAGCATTTTTTCGAAAACCAAATGAATAAGTCACAAATAAATTATACAATTTTGATCTGAGATATCTAGGCCTGATTAACAAGAATAACTTAAAATAAGTTTCTATTAAAACAACATTTTTAAAAACAAGCTTTTTACAGTAAAACTAATTTTCTACAACTTTACTTCTTATGTGTTTTTCGATTTTTTCAATATTAAGAGAGATATACCAAATTTTGTGTTTCCTCCTCCTTCTAACCCCACCCCCTTTCCCCTTGTCGATTCTTGTAATACTTACCATAAAAATGCATTGTCATCGGGACTGAACCAACATATAAAAATTCAACTCCATAAGATAAGATGAAGTGGTTCTAATTCAGCTTGCAAGATTTGACCCGAACATACAGACATACATTGCAAGTTAAATAAAAGCGTGTAATAAGATTGTTTTACATTTCGTTAAACAATAATGGAGCGAAAATACTTTGAGAGAAGTTGACATTAGTAGTTTTAATAACCTAAACAAAACTATTTTCAATTATTAACTTTTAATATTTTTGCCACCAACTCCCGAGTTTTTATGTGCATCCACTCCATATTTATATTTAACAATGTGTGCATTGGATAAACAGAAAATAGATATGTCCGACAAAACATGTTTATAAAAAAATTTCAAAATATCTATTACATATTGATCATAAAAATTCTAATAATAATTAAATAAATGAGAAAAGTTTTTATCGAACTACATATAATAACACACATAAAGGACAAAAAATAATAAAAAATCTTATGATTATAAAAATTATTATTTAACGGGAAATAAAGTCCTATATAAAAATTGTAGTCACTATACAGTACAGTTATGTCAACCAACAACTAACTATTCAACAAGGATGGTTGTCTGGAAAACTTCAGAAAACTAGTTTTCAAAAGTTTATCTTTTCATACTTTTTTTCTTTTTTCTAGATAAAATTCTACTTTGTAAAGAAAGAAAAGTCCACCAAACGTGAGTAAACACACAACTTGAATGAATATTGTACCCTATATAGTCGTCGTCCGGTCGAAGTATCTACCCTTATATACTTAATAGCGAACATACCATACCATACAGGTATGTGAAACAGAAAGATATGGTTTTCTAGGTATGTATTCAGTAACCAATAATATCGTTGTAACAACAATCATATTAAGTGATTCTTGAATGAAGCAGTTGTGTAATGTGTTCGTTCATATAGCTAAAACGAAGCGATTACATTTGCTTTATAGTCATAAAGTAAAGGTATTAATTATAAAGTATAGTCATTGGTTGTAAAGGTATTATACATTTGTATACCCAGTATATATAATACATACAATGGTATACTAAGTTTAGTACTAGCTTTGTAACGGTTGAAAATATAGATCACAGAAAATAATATTTGGTAACGATGATCATAAAATGACCTAAATATAGTCCGTTACCGCCTATGGGTCCTTCTATCCGTCTGTCTGTCTGTTTGCAAACATGATAACTCTAAAACAGATAACGAAATAACGAGATGAAAATTTATGTGTGTGTATTCTAAAGCTAAACTAGCGAAAAAAACAACTAATTGAGTTAGTTGCTTAAAAACCTAGTAGTTGCTTCAGAAACCGGAAGACCACACCTTAGGCACGAGGTTATTCAAGGTGGTATACGATTGGTGGTTAAAATTATTAGCACTACCAAACGATAGACTTGTGAAGAAAAGCTATCTAAATTCCTTAGATTCGGAAAACCTGCATGTAGGTATATATAAATTTAAATGGACATCACAAGTTGAAGGGATTTTGATAACACTAGGTTTTAGATACACATGGGACCAACAAAATCTATCTATAGCACGCGAATCACGGGATGCTATTCTATCAAAATAGAAGGATGAATTTTTCCAAGATCAATCCAGAATCTTAACATCAACATTTAAAAAGGTATATAAATATTATATCCCTGAAAATGATCGCGATTATTTAAAGTTCCCTCTCAAAATAAAGAATATTAGGACCATAGCACAACTGAGATTAATGGGAGAGCAAGAAGTAAGATTTTATATCAATGGTATTCTATATAAATGGGATACTCAGGAGCTCTTAATCCAATGCAATATGGAAGAAAACGAAACCCATGAACATTTTATGCTAAAATGTCCCATTCTCTACCCAGTTAGAAACGCTTTTCTCCATAGACACCTTCTAAATGGGAGTCAAAGTGAGCTCTTGTTGCCAAATTTACTATCAAATCCAAGTATCGAAAAAACAATTGATATACACAACTATTGTGATAATGCTTTAAAGCTTCACAGCTTTGCAGTGGACTACTGAATTGCTTCACCGTGCTCTTGAAAACATACTACAAAATGTATTTTTTGCTGTTTATTTTATTTTTTAGTATATACAATAATTAATTAATTTTTTTTTTCTGCTTTTACTTTACATATACATAGATATATATTTTATTTAAAACCTTGTAATATTTGTTTTTATTCTGCTTATATTTGTACCGAAAAGACACTAACCGTGTAATAACTTACCGTTTAAATACAGAATTATTATTATTATTATTATTTCTCTTTTCTTTTTTAATTCAAGGCTGAACCCGATTATTATTATTATTATTGTTTCTTTTTTCCTTTTTCAAGGCTGTGCCCGATTAGTGTACCGCACGGAAATAGTCAAGTGTTGGTAAACTGTATTTTTTATTTTTTGTTTTAGTCTGTCATGTGAACTGAAGAATGTGTGTGCGTGTATATTTGTAACGGTGTTGGTGTTCATGTAGTGTGTATAAATGTATGTATGTTTATTGTGTTCTGCGACATCGCCTTTTAGGTGGTGTTTGTGGTGTTGTTTTGTGTTGTGTTCGCTTTCGTGTTTGATGAGCGAATGGGGTGTTGTCCGTCGGTTGTGAGTAGTGTGTTATTAGGTCATGTGTGAGTCGTGTTAGTATTAGGTAGTGATTCTGTAACTGAAACCTGGTGAAAATACTAAATGTGATCACTTCTCCTGATTCCGTAAATTTCACCATAGTGAAAATGTGAACCATCTCACGAGAGTTTGTTCGACAAGGAATTTCTTAACGTATACGTGGATCCAAGAGAGAAAGGCAAGAAGTAGAGAGTGAGAGAGAAATAATCGATGGCTTAAAACGACGCATGGAAATGTCCATGAAGAATAGATAAATATTCTTCATGGCAATGTTAAAGAATGTATATATGTATTCTTTGGTTATCTATATTTACCTCCGCAATCTACCTCGTCCAAAGTCGGGGTGGGCGTGCATGAAATTTAAAATTATTTGCTTTTGTTTATCAGTCACATTCATGTTGAAAAATTGAAATATTGAAAAATTAAACTATCAAAGCTTTTTTATCTTTACACGGATGTCAATGTCAAACACTACTATATTCATAGAGATAACTACTATATTTTATTTATGATGTCAAAGTATACTCTGAGAAAAAAATATTCCATATCACCTCACGCAGTAATTTCGTATTTTCACTACAACCTTACAGAATCAGGCGAGTAAACTCACGTGAGATGAAAATGCGAAAAGTTAGCAATCTCACTTAAAATACAGAATCGGGTACCTTAACTGATAATATTACCACAAGTAATCTCTATTTTTATGACTTCATCGGCCTAAATTCTTGATAAATTCTTTGTCGAAAAACTCATGGAAGTTTCTATGTCTAAACGAACTTTGGTCGACCATAATGTAAAGGACGAAGGACAAATACGATGAAAGTTATGATCTATATACTTTAAAATTAATCATGTTTGATAATATTGGTAAGACCTGATTAGGTTAGTTTGGAATTTTTAGTATTTTTCATGCTATTTATACTTTTTACACATGGTTATTACAATGTTTTGTATATCGTAGGATGTATAACAAATAATGTTTTTTCTTTTGCAAAAAATATCCAATTTGAATCTGTTATAGTACTTTGAAGTATTTATGATCTTAACTGCTACTACTAAAAAATTTATAATATTTTTGTACATCGTTGTCTCTCTTTCCAACATTTCAAATTTAAATTTTACTCTCGGCAATAGTTTGGAAAATTTGTGGATAATTTAATTTGAAATTTTTAATTTAATTTACATTTAAGGTTTGTTGAGATTTACGACACTGTCATCGTACACTCAGTGTATACACCTAGTGGCTGAGTGTCCAAGTGTCTGTTCAAGTTTTCTAACAGATTCGACATTTTTTCATACGTCGCTTTTTAATTACAATATAACAGTAAAGAAATTTATGGCTGACATTTGTGTTGCAACTTATGACGTAGTCTAATCGAACCATTTATATCAATTCATCATCTTTTCGTGAATTTCCCCATCGATCATAAAAAGTATATACTGATGTTTGTAACTTCTATTCGAATCATATTGATTTGTCACAAATCGACTGACAATTTGAAATGCAACGAAACAGATCCACACTTTTGAAATCGATAGTGCATATTTGTTGCTACAACAATTTTTGTCCAATGGGAATGAAATTTGGTATGCGGCGTACTGTATGTATTTGAAAGGTCATGTTCGTCATTGGCAAATTCTGTTAAGAAGAAAGAGGGGTGGGTATTTGAGAGAGATAAATAGACACAAAGTCTGGAATTTCTCCCTAAATATTACTAAAATGAAAAAATTTATCATTAGTTGTAAAAAATAAATTTTAATAGAACTTAGAAGAGAAATAAACTTCTCGCCAGACCATGTTTTGCATAACCGGTCTCGATCTCGAACACTGTGAATAATAATTTCTTATTTGTAATAAACTGTTGTTATAATGAGTTACGTATGAACTTTGTACACATAGCATTTAATGAACTTGATTTCAGAAACAGCACTTTTTGTTGAAGTTTGTATACTTCATAAAATTTTGTAAATATTAACAGAATATCTCTTGTACCTACTTGTTTATTTTAATTTCATTAAATTCATAGTTTTTTTATTTTTTTTTTTAATTTTCATGTTTCAAGTTTAACTATCCTGTTACGTAGATATGATATATAACAATAATTTAGATTCATATTAATGAGTTTAAGAAAGTCCAGCCACGGATAAATTTACGGATAAATAACAAAAAATATTATTAATCCAAGAGTCGGGAGATTCAATATCCTAAGAATAAGATACATGAACAATTTTGTGAGAATACGTACTACCATAGACCGTTTTTACACATGATGGTTTTGATGAAAGTTTTCAATGGCAATAAAAATATTTGATATATATAAAGTTACAATACTGTCCACACGAAGAAATTTACTTGAAATTTCTGGCAGATCTTGGATACGGACAAATTTGGCACAACCAAAATCAACTAGCTGTCAAAAGTGAAAAATCTTACACATCTTAAATGATAAAATAATTAAAAGTTAGTCACCTCCGTTAGTATAACATAAACGAAAGACGACCATACTAACAATGGATGAGTAATGGATGGTTTTTGTGATTTTGCAAGTGCTTTGCGCATGCTCAATAACTATAGTAATCAAATCAAAGTATATTATGCGATTAAACCTTTTTAAAAACTATTGTCTTAAATTTTTTGTACAATTGGTGTCAAAAATCGAGTAAATCAAATCAAATAACTACAAAATTTTATAATTGATTTGTGCATTATTTATTCGGTTTTCAAAAAAATGCTTCGGAAAAAATCGTTCATTATAATTATATACTAACAACTTTTATTCGAAACATTTTCCGAAAGCCGAATAAATAAGGCCCAAATTAATTATAAAATTTTGAACTGTCACCTCGACTTTTGACACCAAGTATACATTAACTTACCAGTCCAAGTGGCCAAGCAGTCACTGGGAGGTTATGGGTTCGAATCCCGACATCGACAGTTAGTTAATTATTAAGAAAAAGAAAGGCGGTTAATTGACTAAACTGTCGGCGTATAGACAAGAACGAAGTAACCGGCTATGCTTGAGAAGGTTTTCTGCAGTTTCCTCCAGGAACTCCAGATGACTATCGGCATAGTTCCTATCATAGTCGAATGCAGCCGCATATCCTACCAATTCCTAGTCTATACACAAAAATTCCTTCCACTCCACTCATATCCTCACATCCTTGGCATCACAATGGACCTTATGGTCGAAGTGTAGCCCGTCCAGGGCAGCCTCTACAATCTATCTATCTATCTATCTATACATTAATACTTGAATTATTAAAAAATTTTTTTAGAAGAATTTTAAAATATAAAAATGTTTATTGTATAAAGTTTTACTTTAACCGGTGAATTGACTATACTCAAAGGGGACGGCCGGCCGGACTACCTTAACATTTCAAACAAAAAGGGTACGTTATATATCGAAGTAGATGTTAAGTGTGTGTATATAGAACTAACCGTACATATTATTTTTCTAATATTCACATACGAATTAAAAAGATACTGTGTATACTAGTAACTAGACAGTGGTCTGTTTAGTTTTCAAAGTTAGTTAAGTGTATCCTTTTACAATTTTATTACATATATTGTGTTGTATATAGATGTGTCTTTGTTACCTACATAGAAAGATCAGGATCAGGATGAAATACATCTTCTATTCGTCTATATATATCCAACCACGTTTATAGAATGTTTGTTCTTAAGCAAAGACTTATTTTTTTACTATACTTGTTTGTTTGTTTGTTTGTTTGTTTGTTAGGTTCAACATGAACTGGCTGTATTCTATCATTATTATTACTATACTTTATACGAACAATTGTTTTTCACATCTTTGATAATTGTTTTTAGTTTAATTTGTATTCTTGACATATATAAAACTACAATAAAAAGTACCTGCGCTCGAACATACCATCTTATACATTGTTGTTTGTAACAAGATCGGTTAAAAATGAAACATGTTTTTGGTGGTGTGTATTATTCACAATCTGGTTGGTATCAATACCAATTTAATGGTCGTATTCAGTGGCGTAAGTACCATAGGGCAGGGGTGGCTAACAATTCGATCACAATCGATCGGTCGATCTCGATCTCGAATTTTGGTCGATCACTCGCAATGTGTGTAAAATTAAAATAAACACTACTACATGCACCGATAAAGAATTCGGTATATACAAGGTGTTTTGGCAACTAAACCAGTTGGTTGTGGCATAGATCCATTAGGTTAAGACCCATTGTGCTTAAGGTTAAGCACAATGGGTCTTAACCTTAGGGTCTTAAGGTTAGGTTAAGGTCGAGCACAACGTGTTAACACCCATTGTGCTCGACCTTCACTTCAGTCTGATAAGATTCGCTTCTCCCATATTTTGGCAATCGCCAGAAGTTTGCTTATCGGGTTTTCCTAAAGGTACATATATTCGGGGTGAGATGCACTGAATATCTTGTATCTGCTGTAACCAAGAGATTTGTAGTATTTTCCCGAGTTTTGTTGCGGTATATTCACTTGTTTACATGCTGTCTTCGGAATTACTAAATAGGCTCTAGGCCTATGAATCGTATTCCGACTCTCTTCCTTGCTAAGGGTCTTATTTTGCGTTTCCTCCGAAACTACTGTAACCAGGTAAATAGATCAATTTAACATTTTTCCGATTTACTAGCTCCAGTAGTTTTGCTCGATAATCCTTGACTACCCTTAGGTGACTTCAGTTACAGACAAGGCTTTTAAAGCAGCTTGACTATCTGAGAGAATTTATACGTTCTGGTTTATGTAGCCTCTACGTAAGTTCTCACGGGCGCAAGCCAGTATGGCGTAGACTTCTGCCTGAAAAACTGTGGCATATTTCCCCAAGTTGAGACTTATGTTTGCCTCTAAGTGTCTTTCACCGTAAATTACCACCAAGGCCCCTTCTCCAGTTTTGAAGCCATCTGTATACCAAACGATTCTTTTCTTGAGATAGAGTGATTCTCATTTCGTCCAGATGTTCCTATCACAGAGACTACAGTGTAGGGTTTTGAGAAGGAATATATTTTAGGAAGTATCTTCCGTCCACATGTCCCTATCACAGAGACTACAGTGAAGGGTTTTGAGACGGAGTATATTTTGGAAAGTACATCTGTGCCCATTTCAAACACGGGGTCTGTGAGTATTTATATTCCCATAATGTTTGAATGTTCAACCTGACTTTTAGTGGATTTTAAAACTTTTATGGCGTCTAATTTTATAGAAAACACCTGTATAGAGAGATGCAGAAGATAATTGCTTACACAATTTAAATGCCTACACATTTGAACAAATTGTATGTGCACTAATAAAATAGTTCATCGTCATCACAATATTTTGTTAACAGAGTATTTCAACAAATTAATTCAACCTTTAATGGTCTAGTAGTTGACGTATGAATATAATTATGTATGTATGTATGTATGTTTCTATGTATGTTTGTGTATGTATGTTTGTGTGTACGTTAACCTCTGCTTTACAACATACAATTATTAAATTAATAAGTTAACTAGCTAAGCTGATACAGCTAGTACTAACAGTATGTGCTAGTCCAAATAGTGTCGGTTGGTTGGACGTTTTCGAGAGTAAGTGTTTATGTGTTTGTTGAATAATAAACTTATATATAAATTTAATAAACAAAATTGAAATAATTTTAAATAAATTATGTATTTTAATAACATAAGGACATATACCACAACCGAATCACATTTGAGTGATTTTATTGTTTTCAATTAGATGTTAAGATTCGTATTCACTAAATGCATCCATCCATTCACTATCAGTATTATTATTTGATACAGTTGGAATACTTTCCCCGTCATGCACTATCCGAAAATTCTCCGAGGAATAACTGTGTAGTTCGCTTTTGTTTACCCTCCGGTTCGATGGTGAACAGTAGTTGGCGTAACGGATTTAGGTTAACTCTGGTCGATTTTTTATTGTGCCTTTTTTATTGTTTCAGAAAACAAATGGCCAAAGAGTGGCTGCAGAATCGTCCCAATCGGAGCTTTTAACTGCTCGGAATTTACAAAACGAAAATCCGCTCGATAGAATATTTGGCGAAAATTTGAAGCCAATTAGAAGATGGATTTTTTCAAAACTGTAACCTTATATTTTTATGTATGAAATGTGAGGTAAGAATGGAATTTTAATACAAGATAAATTGTATCGATAGAATTTACAATTCGATATCTACGGAAAACCTACACACACTGAACGATACATTACAACCGATTCGAACAGCCCACCTCATCACAAAATGGCTGTTTTCAATTTTTTGGTAAACAGGCTACTTAAAGTCCCACTGTCTAAGAAAAATTATTTTGAAGAAATAAAGCATATTAAATAAGTTGCAATCTTTAATGGCTTCGATTCTGTCATAATTAATAATTTGGTCTAAATTCAAAATTTTACGAAATATTTCCACCGTACCACAAGAGGCAGACAACGTTGAACAAAATAAATGGTTCAAACTACCATACTACCATACACTAGAGACTTAAGGGATCATAACCTAAAAACAGCGCTTGTTAGTAAAAATAAAATTAAACAGTTACTGGGCAACCCTAAGGATAAAGTCAGTTGTCAAAACTGTTCAAAAATTTATATTGGTCAATGTCGTCGCCAAATCGGAACTCGAATCAAAGAACATCTGGCTCATGTGAAATTTGGGAGAACCAAAAATTCGTATATAGCTGCGCAGTTATTGAGAACAACCACAAAATTGACAAATCGAATTTAAAACTACTGAAATCGGTACAAAAGCCCACAGAATTAGATGCATACGAAAGTATCTACATACACAAATTAGGAAAACTGATAATGAATTTAGACAGGGTCCCAATCAGGGCCGTGCCTGGGTATATGGCCGCCTGCGTGCCAGTCTGTATGGCCGCCCCCAGGATAACATTAAAAAAAACTACTTTAATTTTTAATGTTTATTATTTTACACAGGGCATCAAACCGGGAAAAAAATCAGAAAAAAACACGAACACACAACTAAAAGTTTTCAGGAATTAAGCAATTTATTTTTATTCGTTAAATTAAAGACTTTAATAATATCGGATCACACACAGGACACAAATAACGATTTATCCTCGCTAGTCTATAGACTAATACGACTAATAAGACGAATAAGACCGCTTACGCGACGCCGGTCAATTGAAAAAACTATTTCGGCTCGTCGCTCGTGCAATGTTCGAAAAAATTCGGATTCGCTGCATGACTAGGTATATAAATACTACAACGACCTAATCAGTTTTTATACATTTCTTATTTCTGAGAAACTCTTTTTAGATAGATTAGATTAGAGAAACTGTTTTTACTTCGTATCTTAATGAAAACAAACCGATTGTATTTTTGCCCAGTAAACAACTTGTAACGATTTGGCCGCCTCTTAATTTCGGCCGCCTGCGTGCGGTGCACGCAATGAACGCCCGTCAGGCACGGCCCTGGTCCCAATTCTTATTTAATAAAATTAAACCATATTCAAAATTTAATACCTGAATATCAAAGGTAGCTTCGATCAACACCCTCACCTTATAGACAATAACAATACCGCATTGTCAGAAAAGGATAACGCAAATAAATAGGTTGGGTTCAGCACACACTTAATCCGTTAATTGGTCAGTCAACTCAAATAAGCCTTCAGGTACTACCTCAGTCAGACCATATAAAAGACAAATTTTTTTTAATATTATGTGAAACACGCAAATTAGCAACAAGCAACTGACTCCATCATATCCCAGAGATAGTTACGCTTAGCTAATTGATGATGACTACTTTGTAGTCGAAATACATATTTATAAAATACAAATAATTGTTCTAGGAATTGGGGCAAAATTTGAAATTTAATTTCAAAAAACCTAGAGTTCTGAACATTGTTTCCTTAATCTTTTCTTCACTATCTATGAAAGCATGTACACACTTTTGATTAAAATACAAAAAGTTTTTTCCTGTTAATTAAAATACAAACTAATAACGTTAACTGTGATATATAAAGATTATTAAAATAATCAAAGAGAACTCTAGGTTTTTTGAAATTAAATTTCAAATATATATATATATATATATATATATATATATATATATATATATATATATATATATATATATATATATATATATATATATATATATATATATATATATATATATTTAAAAGAGAGAGTTTGCTATATGAATAACATAAATAAAGCTTAGGATATTACAAAACTTGCAAAGCTATGTTTTTGTTACACGTATATAAAGAATATCCCATATAAAGAATACCTAATAATTCACATAATAATGGTCTTTTCATGATAATAATCTATGTCAATTAATGTGTCAACTTGTCAACAATAATTAGACTTCCGTTGTTTTATCAAGCTGCGTGTGTATGCTGAACTAGAATAGATGTAAAATTATATTTCATTGTTCAGTTGTTGTATTCAAAAATAATTTCAATTATTTTTGAAAACAAAAGTGCGCTTTGTTTACATTTTCAAAAAAATATAATGAACAAAGAATACAAACTGTTAGACTGTCCAAAAATGTTATTATTATTTGTTGAATGGATGTTTTAATAACTTATTAGTTATAATTAGTTTTCTTTGTGGATATCCAACTTTTAGGTACAGTTTGCGACAATTATTGGTATATTAATCATAAGTTAAATACTATTACACGTACAGCCATCTAACAGTGGAATAACACACCATCTGCGAAGCACATACAGAAATCTTTTATAATAAACATTGGTTTTCAAACATTTAGTACTTTCGTATATAACCAGATAACATTGTAAGGCATTTAGATAAATTTTAAATTTTATTTAAGGTAGATCACTCGTAAACAGTGAACTTGTAATGTACCTCTAAGTTTAAGTAACTAGGTACTATACCTGTAGGTAAACCGAAAGCCACGAATACAATATACATAGAAGCTCATAAGTACGATTTTTGTGTCACTAGAAATTGTGAATTGTGAGCGTGACCACTAGATGACAATAGCTGTTCAATTTCGGTATTTAGTGCCATTAGCAGCACAACCAACTGTATTCTTTGTGTATATTGTATCCGACCAAAAACATAAATGCAAGAAAGGGCCAAGTATTCGGGAAAATCCTTAATGTAATAGTTCCTTTTTAAAAAGTGATGATATGAGAGTAAGGACCGAGCTATTTACAAAGTAAATAGCTCTAGACTTCATATAATAGTTGCTTCTTAAAAGGTGATGATATGGAAGAAAGAACCGAGCTATTTACAAAGTAAATAGCTCTAGACTTCATATAATAGTTGCTCTTTAAAAAGTGATGATATCCCATTAAAGAGCTAAACTATTAACTAAAAAAAATTAATGAGGGATAAATTGATTAAATGTAAGAAAAAATTTGGTTGAAATTTATTTCGTAAGTTTTCCCTTAGTATGTTTTTAAAATATTATATAACGCGGCAAGTTTTAAAATATTTGAACTCATCAGAAAAAATAACTTGCCGCGTTATATAAAATTTTAAATTTTCCCGAAAACTCGGCCCTTTCTTACATTTATGTTTTTGGTCGGATACAATATACACAAAGAATACAGTTGGTTGTGCTGCTAATGGCACTAAATACCGAAATCGAACAGCTATTGTCATCTAGCGGTCACGCTCACAATTCACAATTTCTAGTGACACAAAAATCGTACTTATGAGCTTCTATGTATATTGTATTCTTTGCCGAAAGTATCAAGATGTAGGACCTAGATACTTGAAAGAATATGCCTTTACCGGTGCCTAATTTTTACTGACTTCGCAAGAAGTCAGAAATAGGAGCCCTTTAAGTAGACTTTTTTTCTGTCTTCGTAAAAAGTCAGAAATAGGAGCCCTTTAGAGTCTATTTTTTCTGACTTCGCAAGAAGTCAGAAATATGAGCTCTTTAAGTAGACTTTTTTCTGTCTTCGTAAATAGTCAGAAATAGGAGCCCTTTAAGAGTCTATTTATTCTGATTTCACAAGAAGTCAGAAATAGGTGCCCTTTAAGAGTCTATTTTTTCTGACTCGCAAGAAGTCAGAAATAGGTGCCCTTTAAGAGTCTATTTTTTCTGACTTCGCAAGAAGTCAGAAATAGGAGCCCTTTAAGTACACATTTTTTCTGTCTTCGTAAAAAGTCAGAAATACGAGCCCTTTAAGAGTTTATTTTTTCTTACTTCGCAAGAAGTCAGAAATAGGAGCCCTTTAAGAAGTCTTTTTTCCAAGTTTTTTATATTTTGACTCAATTTAGCGCACACGCATTTTTGTTATTGTTTTTATTTCTGTATAACCTAGAATTTAACATTCTTATTCAGCTTTTATTTGGAGAACTTGTAAAGGTATTATTATAATTTAATTTATTTATTTAGTGTTATCAAGTATTTAAAACCAGTTTAAGTGCGTTATTTTTAACGTGGATTATTTTTAATTGGTTTTATCTGTAAGTATCTTAAAGGTTAACGCATTAAAATGAATTTAAAAAATGAATATCATGATTTTCTATTTTTTATTAAGATTTGAAACCAAAATGTCTGCCAAGGTGATGATCATCCTATCTTCGAACCTGTTCCCAAGAATATCAAAAAATTAAGACCAGGAGAATATTTTCACTATGGTCTAAAAAAAGGATTGATTGACCAACTGAAAGCGATCGATTTGGGCCAGTTTAAAGAAACTATTAAATCCAACGTGCAATTGACAGTTTGCCAATTTCAAAGAGTTTGAAGAGTCAACTCTCTCCCATACTAGTCGAAATTTACCCAAAAGGCGCTGTACCTTTTGCTGTTGGAATATATCATGGACTTAGCAAACCAAATGATTGTAATGATTATTAATATAAATTTAAATGTAAATATAAATATAAATTAAATGAATAAATATTTAGTAATTTTAATATAAAATTGTTTATATTTTTTTAGCCTCTATTTTTAGGAATCTTAAAATATTAATTTAGTCTTAAAGAGCTCTTAAAAAAGAGCTCTTGAAGAGGCCAGAATCAAGAACTCTTAAGATCTCTTAAATATGAGCTCTTGAATAGGTCAGAATCAAGAACTCTTAAGATCTCTTAAAAAGGAGCTTTTGAATAGGTCAGAATAAAGAACTCTTAAGATCTCTTAAAAAAAAGCTCTTGAAGAGGTCAGAATCAAGAACTCTTAAGATCTATTTTTCGAAGTCAGAAAAAAAAGTTCATAAAGACTTAATAATGAAGTCTTCAGTAGTTCTTGAGGTGGCGCATTGGACATCCTCATGAAGTCCTGAAGACCCCATTTGACGAAAAATTTAAGACGTCCAAATCTTTAATAAGAGCTCTTAAAGAACTTTTAAAGACGTCATATTGTTTACTGGGAGGTATATAAGTAAAATGTAAGTACCTTCAAATATGAGTTCATTACTAGTGTCGGACTGACCATAATATCAGGGTGGCGTTTGCCACCGGAATCTTAACTTTTGTGAGCCCCCGAGGCTTACTATCTACTTTTATCCCAATTTTGTATTGAATGGGTCGTTACTTGACGAAAATCCATTATAATTATTAAATAAAACAAATATTTGAAATTTTCGTAAAATTGAAATCAAGCATTTAATTTTTATTTCTGAAGAAAGAACGGTGTTCCGAAACTAGTTAAATAAAGAGATTTTACGAAAATTTCATATATTTGTTTTATTTAATAATTTTCATTCCAATATATCAAGCACAATACTAGGTACGAACTCCAAGTTATATGTCGATTACTGTGTAATCATCACAATCTCGTTTACTTCTGCCCTGAAGCGCATTAAGACGATACTTCATTCGCAATTGCAGCAAGAACTGCTGGACTCGTTGATTATCCTGAATATATAATTAGTCGTGTCAAAGATACGGAGGATAGCAACTTTTATGAAAGGTTTATTTAAAACCTAGCTGAAATTTCCCCTCTATTAAAAGAATTTTAATAGACTAGCTTCATTTATAACTAACTTTTTACGTAAAAATGTACGTCTTTGAAAATAAAATCTTCCAATAACTCTGCATATTTGATTATTATCATCGTTTGGCAGGCGGCGGGTCTTAAATTGTATTGAGCATTTGTTCCTGAAAATAACGTTAAATAGCAGGAAAGGTTTCACAAATTAAAAATTTTTTTTACCATTTACTAATTTTATTAAAGTGGACAATAATAAGAATAATACAATAATTCATTTGTTTTTTGAGATAATACAAAAAAAATATATATATACAGAACATTTAATCAATTATACAGAATATAATTAAATATAATATTTTCATAATTAATTAATTATATATGGTATTCAAACTCTTTGAATTTGTTCCCATTGTTATTATTATTAGTTTTTTTTATTTTTATTATGATTAGAATTTTTTTGTCAATTTTATCAATCAATCAATCACAGAGACTATTAATTTATTATTATTTGTATTTAATAATAATAAATAGTTATTTATGGGGTTACAATTAACTTCATTCTTCATTCCAACAAAAATATATTTTTAGCATATAATATAATAATTGTAAATCATATTTTTAAATCTAAACACAAAAATCATATTTATATATAATATTTTTATTTTTTATATAAATCAATATTATCAATATTGTGTTATATTGTTAGAAAAAAAATTGATAAATTATCTATCGTATATAATAATAATTTAATTGTATTCTTTTTTAATTTTTATTTGATTTGTTTCTTTGGTACATTGAAAATAAATATACTTGCATATTTTAATAAATATTACGTCAGAATTTGGTTGGCAATCGTGTCCTCACATTTTAAACTACAATTTAAAAAAAATCAATCACATAGGGGCCACGTAGTCTAAGCTTTTTGAGGGACCTTAATGGATTATCAAATCGAGTTACCACGGATTTAATATTAATTACAATATGTAACACTTAAAAATTCACCCGTATACCGAATAGTGATTCGTATTAGGTACATCTAGTGTGGGCTACAAAATTATGCGGTCCAATTTTTAGTAAATAACTTATTGCATTTTTTAATTCGAACACTTTTCATTATGAAACCTGATGTGATTTGATCAGTGTCTTCATTTCCATGCATCAGTGGCCGCGTGATATAACTTATCTTTTAAAAGTTGTTTGTTTTTACGAATTCTTATAAAAAAAACCTTTTGTTTGAAACTTTATTTCATGCATCCAATATTTCTGGCATTAATACAAAACTTCGCCACATTCGTACCGTATTTACACCAAAACTATGTGATGTATGAAAACAAGTTTCAAAATTCCATTACACAGGAGCTACTTAAAGTGAAAACCACGATATTGTTCCTATTTTATTGTCACATTCGTGGCTGAAAATTCTCCTTCTTGAAAACTTTTAATTATTTTAATTTGTTCATTTAAAAAAAATTTCGTTGTTTTTATAAGAATTTCTAATACCAATTGACATATTTATCTAAAGAGATTGAAATTTACTTTTAAAAATTAGTTTTCTTGCTGAAAAATGAAAATTAAACAGTGTTTGTTTCTCGATAAATCTATGTTATAATTTATATAATATATAAATATGATTGTGAACCTATGTACAAGAAATACTGTTCAAATCTGATCTAATAGATACATTGATTCGAATGAGACAGTATTTAACTGTTTGGAGTCTTCCCTTACGTTTGGAGTGAGTTTTGTATTAAAATTTTTTTGAATAATTTTATATAATTTTTGTTTAAAGTATAATATATATAAATTTATTTTTTATACATATAAGAAATACGAAAATATATGTAATTATCACAGTTATTCTTTGAGCAGAAATATCAAGAATATGGAAAAAGGGGTTATGGACATTTTGACCGCCATGACTTAAAAAGTAACTTCACTAAAAAAATTTCAACAACATTGAAAATAAATATTTTCAATATTTATTCTATTTCTTATATAATTTTTAATAAATCTGAATATACAAATTTGAATGTAATTCAAACAACCTCTATATACCGACTACAATCTGTATGTAGAGATTTATATTCACTTTCATGAAAGTTTGATAGTTTGCAACTAGGTTTGAACCCTGAACTATTCAATGGAAGTCGGCAGCCCTTAAACAATTTTACTGATACTTTTACGGCCTTATATCTCTGAAATAAGGTAAAAATCTACAAAATACTAAGGCAATTACAAGCAGTAATTACAAGAAACGGCAAAATATTTATGAGGCAACAAAGAATTTTTATTAAAATGATTAGTTGATAATATTGTATTAGGTATTCAAAACATTTATTTAACTACATTGTTTGTTGAATTTTATTCCATCCATAGACACTGTAGGTTTGATGCAAGATAATATATTCCTTATGTACGATTAATACCGTTAAATATTAAATAATCGCTATCATATTTTCTGTTACAAAGATATTAAAATTTTAAATAACGTAGATAAAAATAGAAATTCAAGATTCTGACAAATAAGTAACTAAAGTTACAATATTATCCGATCCGCGGATAATAGGATAGATCATTAAAAAATGTCATTTCTGAAAAAAAAACGTCAACTTTGTGCATAATTTGTGTAACGAATACCGTGCCTTGTCTTAAAATTCGGTAACCAGCCAATTGTCGCTTTAAATGAAGACTAGCAGTCGATTTTCTCGACTACGGTTTGGCTTTATCGCAAATAATCGACTTGAAAGAGATTTTTTTCCTCAAAACGAACCAGATAGTTGGAGGTCGGATAATTGGAGTTCTATTTTCATAATTAGAAATCATCACTTGCATTAGTGCTCAAAGAATAACTTCTAGAATTATCATTTTTAGTATAAAGTTTTTAATAACTCTTAATCTACCATAAGCCAAATCATGAAGGCATCTTTTTTAGTAATAAACACGATCTTAAGTTTTAGACTTGTGTTTTAAAAAAAGTTAGAAAATGAATAACCTTCGTTGTTGGGCTGAAAAAATAAATAAAAGACTAGGTGATACAATTTTAGATAATAAGTTTTCTATTCATGTTTTGTGATATGTTTTTTAAATTAAAAACATATGTTTTTGAGAACTATCCTGTTCTCAAAACGGTTATTATTGTTTTCTATACCTACGGAATGCATCATGCCTAGAAAATGTTAATGTACACTCGATTATCATAATTTGTGACCAAGATGACGTCCAGTAATTACAGTATATCACTATGCTATACTATTAAATAAATTAAAAAGAGATGTAATTGTAGGTACTGGATACCATATTGGTCACAAATTATGATCATGTAAGTGTACACAAAGGCACAAATTTAGCGCTCTTTTTCAAAATTTTATAATTGATTTGTGGCTTATTTATTCAGTTTTCGAAAAAATTCTTCGAATAAATGTTCTTCATTATAAATAAACTAACAAATTGTATTCGAAACATTTTCCCAACAACTGAATGAGGAAGATACAAATCAACTAAAAAAGTTTGAAAAATGAGCGCTACTTTTGTGACCGATAGTGTTTGTTAATTTGGTTTTAAGTATTTTTGAATTATCAAAGTCATGCGTAATTATTCAATGACTTTATCTAATTTTATTTTCGAAAAATGAAACGTCCTTACATTTCAATATTATTTGAATAACATAAAATTTACACATTCAATGATTATCACATCAATTTAGGTGACATCGATTGTTCCAAACTAAGGTTCAAACCAAAAATACATTTTTTTATGATCTGCATAAATATATCCTCCATTATAATGAATGTACTTAACGTTTTTTTTATTAAATGTAAGATATTATTCATATTAGTTAT
The DNA here is from genome assembly GCA_963920215.1 of Nineta flava. Taxonomy (NCBI): domain Eukaryota; kingdom Metazoa; phylum Arthropoda; class Insecta; order Neuroptera; family Chrysopidae; genus Nineta; species Nineta flava. Next base: position 89,549,545 of record OY986041.1, read on the forward strand.
GTAAGTACTTTCCACTATTAAAACGGCGTTCTTTTTCCGAACCTTTACAGTTAATTTGGGACGAACTTACTCGGTTTTCGAAAGAAAGATTTAGAACACAAGTGGTTAGCATTTTAATAAGGAACAACTTATTTTGAAACCTAAATGAATTCGGTACTGAACAAAAAAAAATTTATACTTACAATAAATAAAAGTTTTAAAAAAACATATCACAAAAAATGTTACAAGTTACAAATTTGAATAAAAAATATAAAACTAACACCTAAATATTTGATACATCGTTTTGTGATCACTAACACTTGAAATTATTCTACAAATCTATTTTGTGCAATAATCGTTTAAAAAAAAATCAAAATGAACGAAAATATTAACAATAATTAAACATTCTCTCACTATATAAAAAATCACATTGATGATGTTACTTAATTTAATAATTAATTTTTTAATAATAAATAGAATCATTTGTTAATTAATTTACAGTAATTAATTATTATTCATTAATAATACATATTTTTCTATAGTAAAATTTAATAAGAATTATATAATTGTTTTTATTTTTTTGGGAATTTATCGTCGTATCAAACTTTTATTTTTGAGCTTAGCTTTTTTTCTTATTATTTGAATTAATAAATAGAGATACGTGCGATTCACCTGATTGTCATAACAAATTCAGTTTAAAGCTTTACTGAAAATATATTGTTTACAGAATTTTTTTAATAAAAATATATTGTTTATGCTATATTTAATGGTTGGGTAAAATTATAAACAAATTTAAATGTTTAATTTAGATGATTTCACAGTCATTTAAATATTTTTATTGAGTTATTTATAGGTATATAATTCATCACAAATACGATATAAGGATCTATTTGAAAAAGATCCCTTCACTCTCTCTAAAAGATCCAGGATTTGTCAAAAGTTGTGGGTTCTGTGTGTAATATATAATTGGGGAAGGAAAGTGACAGGCAGAAGGGAGATTTTTTCAGAAATGTTTAGAAATTGAAATTATTGCTTTAAGAGTCTTTGGGCAAATGTTTGTTATAGAAAATAAAACTATACCAAACACATCTAAACATTGAAAGCCGTCTGGCAATATGTTAGTCTTCTATACAACCCAGCTGTCCGTTGTGATGGGAGGTTTGTTACCTTCAAGTTCCTGGTATTTCGCTAACCGTTGAGTTTATCGGAAAAGTTAAAAAATGACTACAATAACATTTCAATCGACTTTTCTCACAAAACCCTTTTTAATCAGCTAAAAGATAACAGAGATTTCCATACAGTTACCGATCTACCCGCGTTATGATCAACTATACATAATTCTAGATTTTGTCATAGAACACACACCTATTGTCACATATCTTTCGACGAATTGATCATTATAAAATAATCTTATTTGATAATGACCTGTTCGACGAAACATATGCACAATAAATCTATTCTTTTGAATTTGGTATCAATTTGTATCAGAATCATCTAAACTAATCATTTGTTGTTTTTGTTATAGATTGGTTTTAAAATTAAAGTGCCTGTAAAAATCGAGGCTTAACTTAAAAATTGATAAAATATTCATAAAGCGTTTGTTTGAAAACATGATTTTCATAAAACAAAATATTTATAGAAGAAATTTTATAGAAGTATAATATTTTTATCTAAAACTGGAATGATTTTAAAAGCTACAGGAATTCTATTATTAATAAGAGCTCTTTTGGAATTTGTGCAAGACATTTTATGTATCAAAAAATTGTCATAAGAATTTTACATGTTGATGTGAATTTAAAAATCATCATTTATTTTCTGTAATAACATTTTAATGTTTCACTAAATTTTCACTACACTCAAATTGAAATATTTCAATTTAAAAACTTCATAAAAATAAATATATTATATTTATAGCATATTTAAAAATTTGAACATTTAATTCTCATGCATATAAATAACATAAATTTCAAAAACTAATTTGTATTGCTTTATTATAAATCGATTTGATTGAATTTAACTTTACGTGCACATTAAATTGTTGAAGAATTAAAAATATTTACTTTAAGATTCATATGGCCCCTCCACCAACCGTTAAAAGTTGCGATTCATTTATTATTCTGTTTTTTTGAGAAGTGGAAGACCTATTTTAAACTAATTTTTGTCTTATCATCGATATATGTTTTCAGTCCCTAAATAATGTCACAAGATGTGAATATGTCGTAATGAGCCGGGAGATTAAATATCCTATGGATAAGATACATGGACGATTTTGTATGAGTAAGTAGTATCACTACCACATACCTAAATCGGTACACCTTTCAAATTGGCAAACTTTGTCTACATGCTAAAATATGACGTCACCTCCGATGATGATATTAAGTGTTATCTTAAGTCATAAGATACATCACTAATATTTATTATACCAAAATAAAAGTTTCGATGTGAAAAATATAAATATACAGTGTCGCTAAAATTAACTAACCCGGTATCCCTGAATCGACAACATTAAAGTTTTTTTTTCTAATAATTTCTTAAGTCATCGAATACATAGATGATTTTTTTTTAAATTTAAATTTTTATAATAATAAACTATATTATTACTTAAAACATAGATCGTCATTATTTAATTAGTGGAACCAACCACATGTCGCTCAAGTTTAATTAGTGGAATTTTGTGTCCACAAAAGGACACAAATATTTAAATTTTGCACAATGAAACCTTTATTATAGTATAAATATTAGTGATGTATCTGATGACTTAGATAATACTTAATATCATCACCGGAGGTGACGGAGGTTTTGTACGCAAGGTGGCATCTTTTAAGTCAGTGTTATTTACTTACACAATATTGTCCAAGTATCTTATCCATAGGATATTTAATCACCCGGCACTGGGACTATTACGTCTAGCACAAAATCATATCAATAACTTTAGACATTCGCGTAACAAAATTTATACCATAGTTTTGTATTGCATGGGTCGTTACCTACTTGAGGAAAATCCATTATAAATATTAAATAAAACAAATATATGAAATATTCGTAAAATCACTTTATTTTGACTAGTTTCGGAACACAGTTCCTTCTGCAGAAATAAAAATGAAATGAACTTCATTTCGGAAGAAGGAACTGTGTTCCGAAACTAGTTAAAATAAAGTGATTTTACAAAAATTTCAAATATTTGTTTTAGTTAATAATTAATTATACCGTAGTATTCTAAAAAAAATTTATGTGTTTGCTTGTTTCTGAAGGGTATTATTTACCAATGGTTGTTTTGTTTCCTTTTAACACAAAATCAAGATTCGCCCGCCACTGGAGATGAACAGAAATATTCACTTCTTTCGAATTTATAAAATCACTAGCCTGGCTTTCAGTAAAGCGATGAATTTGATAATGGGTCAAAATATAAAGTCACATTTATATGGGGCCCCGAATGTATAATAGAATAGATGGCATCCGGTTGTATTTTGTAATAAATAATATAAACGGTATGTTTGGTAGTATCTCCATCTGTGATTCAAGAATGGAAATACATTCCATAGACTATCAAAGTATACTAATTCGGGCGAATTTCTTGCGCTCTGTTGGGCGAAGCAGTACGAACACCCTTGGAGCCGGCACTGCGAAATACCAAAACATAGGAAATATGGTATATTAACTGGTTTCAATATATTAATATCATGGCAACATGCTTGCACTTTTCATCCAATTTCCCTTTGGATGATCACATCATGGATAAAAATTTTAGTAATTTAGTTGATGTTTTCATGCAATATGCGGTTATTTTGATTCCAGTTTATCCATATTTTAAGCAATGATTTGACGCCATATAGATTTTCGAATTTATCAAAAATTCATTTATATTGGTTTTTTCTTAGTCCAATCACCAATCTTTCATATATTTTAAGTGCTTTGCTTATCGCCAATGTAAATTATCTTCATACGTCAATTGTAATAGGTATAAGAAAGTTTTGTTATTTGAATAACTATAAGTTCATTTTATTATATTTATAGCTAGTTTTTGAACAAAAAACTGTTTATACCTTCATAAAAAAATATTAAGGAAATTAATTTATACCAAACTATCGTTTCATGAATAATCAAATCAAATGAACGCCTGAAAATTAACAGAGATAGTATAATCGGAGAAGATTATAATTATTTAGTATGAAGGATAAGATGAGATACGTTATCTGAAAGACTAAATATTTAGTTCCATTTGCAGTTCTAGAATTTAGTAAAGCTAAAATTAGATCATAAACTATGTCAAATTCGGATTTACTTCTAGTGCAAGTTGCATAATTAAAGAAGTAAAATAGATTCAATTAAAAAATGGTATGAAAACTATTGAATTTGATAGCAAAAATACAACAGGCAGTTGATTTTTCAAGGTCCTGCTTTGAAATAGAAGAAATTCTAAAAGTTAAACAGTACAAACTTAATTGATTCGTTAAATCATTACATGGAGATTGTTCGAAAGAAGGATTTTAAATGATAATTCTCTGTTCTAGTAAAACTAGCTATAGAACTTTAATATAAAATTGATTTAGTAGAATTAATTGTTAGATATAATCAAATTATCATCTATATTTAATAGTTTTTGTAAATAGTTTAGTTTATAGAACATTCAGAAGGCAAGATATAACATTTTATGTCATTTTAAATATTTTTTAACCTAATTACGAATACATTTTTACTGCCAGAGTATATATATATATTTATTATTTATGGTAAAGAATAAATATAACGTTTTGGAGACGGTTTTGATTTTATTTGTGGTTGTTTTTGGAGTAGAATTATGCACCGGTAATACACATACGTAATAAACGCCAAATCCACGAACGTAATTTCGCTGCCAAAAATGCTCCTGGCTCCAACTACGATCTACGTGGTTCTAGCTTTTGTGATAGACTCGTTAAAACACGTTGATTGTCGATGGCACGTAGCGAAGATATATACGTTTTTAATTCTCCTTCACTTTTTGGTGAGGGTGGTTCCAAAACTGAAAATAAATAAATCACATTTTGAATAATTAAATATATAGACACTTTTTAAAATATTGAAGGAAATATTTATCTAATGATATTCAATTGAAGTCTGGCGTCGGTGTAATGACATCTATCGTAGTTTCTGTAAATAAAGAGATCACGTTCAAAATCATAAATAACAGATCCTAACAGTTTTAAAGACTTGAGATCATTTATTTAAGTAACCTCTTAGAACAATATGAAGTAATCTCTTAAATAAGACAGTTAAGCTGATGTGAATTGATTTGAAGATGAAACTACACTGCGAATACCAGCTTACTCGTACGACGGCTGCGAAAATTTTGTTAAGATTTTTTGAGCGACGACGGTAAATTCTCCAACACGGAAAAATCCATCGTCTAACAAACCGTCTAACCGGCCTTAAAAATAAAATATTAAAATTACCTCCTTCAATATTTTTCGATCTATCTATAAATGCATTAAAATTAATGTATAATTTTGTTTGATTACCCAAATGTCGACTTCTACAATATCTTATTGTACGCATTGTTTGTGCTAACATGTGCATTTTCTCAAAATTGACTAGACCATCTAAACATGTTTTATTCCCTTCATGTGTGAATGTCATATCTTTTAATAAGAGCGGCATGAATGGTACTACTGGTGGTTGTAATTTACCAACACTTAATCGATATGCTCGATGATTACGACTTGGATCAATTAATGCTTCAAACTCTGTAAATAGCTTGCGAAATTTTGATGGTAACTTCTCCCAAGTTAATGTTAAACGACTTACAGCAACATTACTTAAACCCATAACAATTGCACAAAATGCATTTAAATTTTGATATTCTTTACAGCTGAAAATAAAAAACGTATTAGATAAATCATTTTAATATCTGATATTTTACAGACTTTGCATAAACATACTTCATCACATTACAATATTGATTTAAATATCACGGAGATTCTTATTTGAGTCCACTTTTTTGAAACGAGCTATGAAATTTTATCCTTGATTTTTAAATGCCTTATGTGATTGGTAAGAATAAAAAGGTAAGGACAAAATAAAATTGGAGAACATTAAGAATATTATTACATAGGAATAAAACTAGCCTCTTATATATTTTTTTTGAATATGAAGTGGATAAATTTTTATACATTATACCAAAAATGATTTTTTTCCACAAATCTCAAATTGATTTTTGGGGGTACAAAAAATGGCATTTATTTACTTACTATGCAGCTAACTTAATAAATTTCCTTAGCATTGAAACACGTTTACTAAGACTACTTGACATACATATCTCAGTAACAACCCAAAATTGTATTTCGTTAAAACGTCTTAAAAATATATCCAAGTTCGCTGTAATTTGTCCAAAATGATGTCGGCCAAATGTATGATAAATTAATTCATATTCATGTACACACCAAAATAAATCCCAATCGAATAATGTCATATAATATGCAAGTTCCTTTGTACTAAATAATTCTAGATCAATGTCGGAACCCTCGGTTGCACCTTCTTGTTCTGATAAACATGTCTAAAATAACGAACAAAAATATTCAATATAGTAATCGTAAATAATATAGTACTTCTACAAGTAGCTTTAGAGCCCAATCAAATTAAAATGTTATCCCAGACAGCATCCAAATCAGAAAGACTTCAGCACGAAGTTTTTTAAAAGGCTTCTTAAAGAAGTCCAATAATGACTTCTTTCATTTTTAAGAAATCTAAATTAAGAGCTCTTAATGAAGTCTTATTTAAGACTTCTTAAATATGACTCCTTTAAGAAATAATTTTTCAGAATGAAGAGCTCTTAAAGAATTCTTATTTATGAAGTCCGAAAAAAAAATTAATCAAAAGTTATTTTTTAAGAAATCTTAATGTGCTGTTTAAGTGGCGCATTGAATTTCTTAAGGACTTCTTTAAGAGTTCTTGTATAACGGCCAAATGATAAATAAGAACTCTTTAGGTATTCATCAAGAGTTTATATTGCTATCTGGGTATCAGTCGTTGATCGCATACATTTAAAGATTTCAAATGAAATAAATCGTAAAGTTTTGATTTTGAAATGAAATGTTTACTTACTAATGCATCTAAGTGGTCTTTCGGTGATACAAATATTCGTCCGTTAAGACTAAGTGCTGTAGGTATACTAATATCGTTGTCTTTAAATGGAACTCGTTCGCCTGTTGATTTTACCTCAACTAAAACTAAATCATCTGTTGGTCGTAATTTTAATTTATCAGCCGCTGATATTTTTATTGTTTCAGCAGTCGTATTTACTGGAAAACGTAATGTACAGTATGTGTGATCGGCACAATATACACGAAATATTACTGAAAATAAAATATACAGTTAAGGCTTTTCAAAAGAATATAGAAGTTCGGAAATAACTTACTGTCATCATCTGGCCGAATAATCGTTCTTGTATCATTATCACCACTAAATAAACTGATTGGCTGCCCACATGGTGGTAATTTCCATTTTTGTCCTTCGTGTAATTTTTTATCTTCTTGATAACGATTTAATTGCGACATAACATGATGCATTAAACTTGCTTCTTCTTCCAATGAACTCCATTGCATGCAATCAGCTTCAACTTCGGCTGCTAAATCTTCAACAAAATCCAATGCCATTTGATCATCAAATATTGGATGTCGAATTGTATTTACCCAACGGTAAACAAATTGAACTACTCGACGTTTACATGCTAATACAAATTCTTGATCTTGATTTGGAGATTCTATTCGATAAGTAGATAATTATTAAGGAAAATTTTAATGATTAGTTGCACCAACGTACTAAAAATTCAATTTTTATTGTATTATGAAAAACAGATTTTAATTTAAACGTTATACATAATAAGACAATAAGATAAAATGTAGTCCAATGTGTATCGCTAAAACTCATTAATGTATCTAGATACTGATATATTATACATTAACTTTTTTTGAAAAGTATCCAAGTAAGATTCAACAAATAATTAATATTTTCGAATCTGTGATGAACTTATTCATCACACATCCCATTAATTAAGCAGGTTTCATTATATGCATTCGTCTAAATTTTTTTAGATTTGAAATCTATTTAAAAACTATAATAATTTGCTAACTTGACTTGGTGCTAGAGTTTGACCACCTGCACCGTTCCAGTGGAGTCGAAGAGGAAGGAAAATCGTATTGTGCTTGTTCAAAATAATATTTATATTGTTTTAGGGATTGCAACGTCTTTTGACATGTCCTCTAAATATGCTGTATGAGTGCTAAATATACTTGCGTCTAGATACTCTAAAGGTATCTAGATGCAAGTATCCTAGGTTACATCAATTTTAAACTGCAGGATAGGAAATAATACAAAAGTCTCATTTCTAGGAGATATTGTTATTTATATCCCTACAATTGTTTTCTAAGACGTATATTTCTCCTATTTTTGGGTCTCTAAATGTTGTCGGGTTGAAAAATATGTTAAGCACTGCAACTGCTTTGACATAACGGGTGTATTCGTTTTGGACGATTACACGCTTTCAGCGCTATCAAGTTGTTTTTAGTGTTCGTCTTGACGTTGTGTATGTTGACAAAGCACGCTAATGCTTTAGTTCCACGATAGACACCACGCTCAACAAAGCCTTCTCTATCTAGGTAGGGCAGAAAAAGCGTGAGCGCCAAATCGTACTCACTTGCAAAACGAACACTAAATAAGCTGTTGTTTATTTATCTGTCATGTGTACCGGGTTTTTTAGTGTATTCCATTGCATTTTTAATTTTTTGAATGTTTTAAATAATTTTTTTTCTGAATATACCAAAAAATCCCATAAAATATAAAATCTTATTAGAAAAATACCTGCTTTACCGACAATTGATGCTTACACGTACTTATAATGTCAAAACGAACGGTATTTTCAAGAGTAACGTAAGCGTTCATAAGCCAAAACGAACGCTAATAAATTGCATTTACTATAAGCTGGTACGCTGAAAGCGTATAAGCGCCCAAAAAACAAATACACCTATCATTTATTAACAGGTACATATATTTTATCTTAGGTCTTTTATACCTAGTTTTGTGTATTTTTGACCGTATTAAAACTATAAAAAATTATATGCAGGTACGATTATATAAAAAGGATATTATTTGGCAAGTTCCACGATTAACTGATGTGTTGGCATAAATACTATGTGAGTTAATAAAAAATCATCTAAAAATGGATCATGGTTTGTTGGAATAAGATCATCACGACCACTAAAACCAGGGCGTCCATCTAACCGTGTCTCCAAAAGATGTTCCAGCATCTTTTGTGGGGTACCAGCCATCACGGTGTATCTATTTACAAAAAACGAATAATCATAGATGGTAAGGAAAACATATTAATAAGAAATAGTTTGAACATACTTAAAATGTGAAAACGCTTGTTTATGTTGAGATGAGATCTTTTCCAAAACTAATACATCTTGACCATGCTCTTTTAAACGGACTGTGTTTGCTTCCACATCCCTTAAAATTCTATTGAAATTTTCTTTATCTACACGTAAGAAATGACAATTGTGCTCACGTAAAACAATTGTTGCCGCTCTAAAATATAAATAAAATGTATAATTGACACAAACTATTAAAAAAAATATAATAATGGTGAAATAATATGATGCTTACCTAGGAGCATCGTTGATTAGTGCTAATTTACCGAAATCATCGCCTTCTTGTAATGTGGTTACAGTACCCTTCCCATGTATAACTACATCGACAGACCCTCTTAATATTATATACCAAGATCTGCCTTCATCTCCCTGATGAAACACTAATTGAAAAAGGAAAGTTTAATGGGGTATAGCTTTAAGTATGTGAAAATACAGGGTGTGTATTATTAAATCGAATTGTTGAAACTTAAATACTTAGAAACAAATAATTTAATTAAAACCACTTTTGCATTTAAAATTATTTAAATTTAACAAATTTTCTATCAATGAATAAATATTACCGATCGCGAATACATTTGATGTGTTTTGTAAAATAGCAAACAGACACTTAGCGTTTATTCTACTTCCTCGTGACTAATGGTTTTTTTCTATCAACAATTTGATATCAAGTGTATATCAATTTGAAAATTTTCGTGATCAAGGTTTATCCATTAAAAAAAATACCATTTTAATTTAACATGTGAACTGAGTTAATTGCTGAAATACCCAGTGTATACTGAGTACGTTTTCATTGCATCAACTGTTTATTTTACTTTTTACACACGCACAAATATAAGAAAATACAAAGTAGTGTAGAAAGTTGGTGTACCTACATATATGGTTTTGTAATCAAGATTAATTATAGATATTTGAGCTGAAACTGTGGAAAAACTATTCAGTTTCTGAAAAAAGATGATTAATTTAAAAAAAGGAACATTATTTGTTTTTAATTATTATTCTGTCTCTCGCGGTTTCAAAGATGAATATTCCCCGTTACCAGGGGATGCACGGTCATAACTCAAAGCTGACAGGGGATGCTCTTGTCAGCTTTGAGTTATTATTTTAACGGACAGACGCATATGCGGAAATGGATTATTTGGATCATTTTATGAACAACTTTTGCCAAATCTGCCAACTTTTTTTTCTGCGATCGATATTTTCAAAGGTTAAAAAGTCGGGGCTAAACTTAATATACACATGTGTAGATTTATGGCTTTCGGTTTCGAATTAAAAACGAATTTTCTCCATAAGTGAGTTTGTGAAGGATTGGCATAGGCTTTATGTGTAACGTAGCTTTAAACAATGCCCAATTACAAGAAAAATCTAGGTGACCTATGCCTGAAGCCTATTATTGTTTGCCCATCAGCACCATAACACAAAATCTATAATGGAGACCTAGTTGAAGTTGGAGATGGAAGAAAAGTTCAAATACAAGAAATGTTTCTTTTACAAAGTAATCAACAAGCGTTTTGAAACTGTTGTCCTTGAACTCAATAGTTTTTGCCACTAGTTCAGTTCACACATCTGTCATTACTCGTAGATTGATAAAGTTAGTATATGGATATATTACACATTTAAGAATTCGAGAATTGCGTTATTGAGGCAGTTCACCATTGAGACACTTGTTCCCACAATTAACTTATATTAGGATAAACCACAAGGGTTTTGGACAAGATTTTAAACGAAAACAATATATAAATAATTAATTTTTAGTTTGAAAATTTCTATTTTTGTGTGTTTTTTATTAAAACCCATTGCGGACACTTTAATTGGTTAAATTCTACTGTTTACTTTAAGAAAACAATTTATCACGAAATTTACCCAAAAAAAAAGGTTTATCTTGAAATTTGGGACCTCCCTTTTCCTGCTAAAATATCAAAATCACACCGTGGAATTTAAAAACTGCTATTCCGAGTTATGACAATTAAAATATTCCGCATGCGTATTTTATGGTCGATGATAAAAGTGAAATGCTTTAAAAGTAAGAAGAGTGGTGTTTATGAAATCCAATTGTTTGTGAAGCTACTTTATGTAAAGCTAATTATTTCCATCAGGTTGTATAAAAGTATCAATGTATTTTACGTATTACTTACATATTGTATTAGCTTTCGGATGCGCTTCAAACATAACTACAGATGCAAGTTCACGTTTTACTGAATTTGATAGATGTGATATCGCTTTGATATGTAATATTTCTTCATAAATTATCTCTTGATCTTCTAATGTTCGTTCATGATGTCTGTGAAATCGGAAAAACATCATTTCGATAATAAGGGAAGATTGTATATCAAAAGTATACATAAAAGACGTATAACCTATACGCAGATGTAAAAGTTTTAACGATAAAAATATTTAGAATTGTTTTCATGATTATTTTAATTTTTCTATGTAATACATTTTTGTATGGTAAACTTTAATCAAGTTGTGAAAAACAAGTTCACGGTGTTTGATTAAAACTTTCTTACATAAATATCTTTATAAATATTATTTTAGAGAAATTATTTAGATTATATTTATTGTAACAAAGGATATGTCAATTTAAGGAAATATTTTTATTAATATTAAATACTAAAAGATTATGAATTCGTCTTATAGGTAATATTTAGCATACTACCATTCATTCAGTCAAATCTGATTTAAGATAGGGTGTAATATATTATGGGTGGATATTAAATCTGTAAATTGCCGAATAGAAAAAACGTTGAATCAAAAAACCACTAAATTTAAATACTTTAATTTTAAACAAAATCAAGATCAAAAATATTGGAAACATGATTTTTTATTTTCAATTCTATTTCTCGAGGTATTAGACCGTACCCAGACTTTTTGGACATCTATATTTCTTAAAGTACATATCGAATTAAAAATTGAAAAACACATGTTCAATATTTTTCTTTGTATAGTTATTAAGGAAATATCACATTTAGTTTAATAAAAACGCTGTCAAAAAACTTAAATTTCAATAGGGCTGATTTTAACATCTTAAATCGATTTAAACAAAATATTAGGCATGTCTTATTTTAATTAATATTGATATGCAATAATTAATTCTCTTATTGTTTTTAGTCCGATATTGAATTTTTGATGGCCTATTTCTGTGTATATTTGGTTATTGTGTTTACCCAGAATTTCTGTGGTAACTGCATTTTATGTCAGAAATCTTAATATAGAAAATTATAATTATTTATCCGAGTGAGAATCAACCACACAAATTCGATCATAAAAAATAATTCGTCAATACAGGAAGCATTTAACAAATTTAATCGCTGGCCAGTTGATCTGACTAATGATTTAGAACGTTGGTCTCAGAAAACTTGCATTTCTTCAGATATTTTGTCCGTCACTGCTTTGCTCAAATGCCACCGCTTAGACAGAAGACAGAATTCGAACGTTGAAATTTTATACTTAACTTATGCCTAATGTGTATATAACAAACATATAGAATAAAAATCATTAACTAGTGCTGATTTCGTTGTTGGCTTTGTCTCTAAAATTTGGTGGATGGTGAGTCATCAAATTGAAAAGGTACTTCGGTTAAGATCAGAGCGACAATATCCGAAGACAGTTAATGATGTTAATTTTAATGTTCTACAATAGATATAAATTGTTCGAAATAAAAACTGGTTTTCTTACGATTTCCGTAATATCATGCGCATAATAGCATCCGGTGCACGATTTATCAATGTCCCTAATGACTCTTGCAACTGTTCTTCAGCTGTTGATACATCCTCTGGTGTTGGTATTGCAGATGCACCTTCTTCATCTTGCCAAAAGCGATAGAGAAAACATTTGTCCTTGAATGGTTGTTCTCCAGACACTGTAATTAAACAATTTCTTCTATAATTATCAATAATTATTATTATATGTTTCTATGTATAAATTATTACACAAACGGTATTTATAATAATTAAAAATGAGAGTTAATTTTTGCATGACATTCAATATTATCTATTACTGTGGGAAAAATTGTAAAGTTTAAATATAACTGACATCAACGGAACGCATATAACTGCATGACATAAACGAAACGCTTACAAATTTGATTCAAACATAAAATTTGTTTGTCACATTTCATACATATTAATATTATAATCAAATATAAAATCGTGTTTAACTATTTTATTTGTTTATACAAATTTGTCAAGAAATTATAATTTGAAAGACAATTAATTAACATTGACATATTCAGTTTCATTATTATTATGCTCAGTTAAACGGTAAATTAACGGTAAGTCAAGTTATTTAAGTGCAGTAACTGCAGATTTTATTGCAATAACAAACAGGGCCTTAATATTAAAGGGTTTAATCTAATTATTATTTGAAATAAGTGAGTCATGTAGAGAAATCTTTAAAGCAAATAGTTAACTAAGCAAACTGTTCAGCAATTTGTTATTGAATATCAATAGGAATTATTACCTTAAAAAATATGGAATTACTATTTTGATATGACTAGGTGCGAATGCCCACGTTCCCTGCAAAATTAAAACTCCCTATTGAGCTAATAATTTGATATGAGAAAATAAGGTTATTTTTGACAGTAATTTGTTTAGTTCAAATTTGGAGAAATTATTCAAATTTCGAGACGTAATTTACAGTTTTACATAATTAATAATTAAATAACAAAAAATTGAAATTTTACTCTTCGGAGATCTATAAAGTAGAAGGTAAGAATATTTCGGGACTGCATCGACAACTTAGCACAACAACTTTTTCAAATTAAATTGGAAATAGGCGCATAATATGCCGCTTTTTTGTCGTGAATGAATTGTGTAACTTTTTTTCGCTCTTTATTCAACGGAGAAATCGGGTGTTGTGCTAAGTTCAAAGTAAAGTAAGAGAAACAACTTTTGATATTTCGAAAACATTTTCTAAATAGGCTAATAATTTGCCGCTATTTTGTCGTGAATTAGTTGTGTAAAAAAAGTTGTGTAAAAATTAGTTGTGTAAAAATATATACAGCCCTGTGTAACTCACTCACTCACTGACTCACGTATACAAATTCTAATCCACTTCTAGACATGCTAGAAGGAAAACAGGAAAGGAAAACAGACATGCTTTATGGGAAAACTATACTTTTCCCAATGCAACCCCCCTCCCGAAAATGGTACAAACCCTTCAAAATTACCTGTTTTACTTCTATTCATTCTAGAAGGGTGCGGTTTTGTGCATAATGTCAAGGACGCGAAGCTAAGACCGAAGGCCGCTCCGGGGATCAAAGAGCAGAGTCTCTTCAGAGCAGAGTGAGTTAAGTATATAATAGTCTATGTATGTCAGTGAATCTGTATATGCAATCGTCAAAGTGTGAAGATTAACCTACAAATTGTCTGAGTTTTCAAACTGAAGTGTGAAATATTGGAATTACCAAACATTTCCGGGGTAATAATGTACAGTTTAACGGTAAGCTGCTAGGTGAAGTATGTAAGAATATTCTCTTTTCTGCCCATGTTATCTTCGTTTATAGAGGCTACATTATTTTTCATTTTAACGTGTTTGCTCAGAGAATCTGTTGATTATCAGAGTAATCTATCTATAAATTACTGGATTTTCGTACATTAACGGTAACATATATGTGGAACGAATATTTTATATAGATAAATACTCGAATAATGAACTACGTCACTGGAATGGTAATCTATAAATAGCAATAAGTAGTAAAGAATAAAAACCCTAAAGATAAAATTTCTATGAAAATTATTATATTATTGTAATGATAGCATTATGATGTTAAAAATTAAACCAAATAATAATAACATTCTCATAATAATAATAATAATAATAGTAATATATGTTGTTATCTTCTATCCTTATTGTGTACACATACTATGTTTATGAAAATGTACTATTGTCTATTTCACTTTTCATATTTATTTATTAAGGTCTACCTATCTACACTAATTAAACGTAGGATATATGTATTTATAATGCTACCTACATACAATACATATAATGTAAGTCATCAAATATATCTGTAAAGTTAGCAAATAAAATTTTAACAGTTTCTGTTATGTGAAAGCAATGTTGAACACTTCAAATTTAGTAATATTGAGCCGTTGGTTTTGAAAAGCATATGAGTCAATTTTTCTATATATGAAATATTTAAGGATTTAAATTCAATTGAAAAATAGTGACGAACATTGTTGAATTTTATAAGAAATTTTACCCAAAAACTATTTTTTATGTCTATTTGTGATAATGGATTTTCTTTTATAATGAGCCAATGTAAAATATTAGAGTTTACTTAACATTTGGTAAACATATTTGATTTTCTTGTAAAGGGTTTTGGTCGATGAACTCGCCCGTAAAAAAAGTGTCGCACTCCCATGCCATGAACCGGAACCTTATCTAGGAATAACAAGGAGACAGACTACCTTCGCCATCAATGACTGAGTGGATAAGTCTATGAACAGAAAATGGATAGATACAGCAAGATTCAGACAGGCCAAACAAATGAAAGATGGGAATACAACTGCAAGGTCAACCTGGCTTATTGGCAAAAACCGGAAAGAGGTAAACCTTCTGGTTGGGGTGCTAATCAGGCACTGCACGCTTAAAACGGCTCTATCCCTCATGAGGTTGGAGGACAGTGTGATCTGTCCAGACTATAACGGGCCGAATGATACGCCCTTCCACCTTCTGGCAGAATGTCTCACAGAGACAGAATGAAGTACCTAACCTTTGGCTCGACTGAAATTGGGGAAGCTGAGGTAAAACTAATAAATTGGAGCTCTGTTCTGTCATTTACGAAGAAGACGGATAGTTTGACAACAAACACAGGGATAGAGAAAACGAACCTGATGTGGTAGTGGATAGAACAGGTTGAGGGTATGGGTTTCTTAGGGGTCGATAAAAAAAGCCTAGAAAGGCCTACTTGTCTGGCTTCGGCCTCTCCTCCACTACTACTGTTACTAAGGGATGATTTTCATTTTTTATCAAACAAAGATATGCATACTGTGAGTAATTAAGTACATTTTGGACTCCAACTCCACAGGCAGGAACATGAGGATTCCTGTCTAGAATCCTACTAGAGGATTCTGATGGTGAAGAAGATATCTCCTCACCTAGACCGAATGGTTGGAAAGACGTGCCTATACCTACTGTTTAATTCGAGGATTCCTTCAGTTAGCTTGTACCTTCTTCAAAGGAACATTTCTTGAAACCCGGGCCGTCGTAACGCAATTATGATGATAAATTGTGCTTGTATAAATGTATAAACAATTTCTAGATGTTGCTTTTTATGTGTTTAATATAAAAAAAATTTTGGCAAAATGGAAACCCGACTTCAAAAATCAAATATTCTAAAACAAAAATATGTCAATTTTAGTTCACCTAAGCAAAATTTTTTAAATATGTACAATTATTGTTATTTTTGGAGTCGGTTTCACATAAAATTTGGACACCGCCTCCAAAAATAACAATAATTGTACATATGTATTAAAAATTTTTGCTTAAGTGAACTAAAATTGACACAAGAGTATACAATTATTTTTTTACTTTTTAGTGCATTTTTTGTTTTAGAATTATTTGATTTTTGAAGTCGGGTTTCCATTTTGACAAAATTTTTTTTATTTCTCGCTTTTTAGTGACTTTGAAGTTCTATAACTAATTTTATTTGTCTGAATATGGGTAGACCTACTAAACGACATACTAATTTTTAATGCATTTCTAAACAGATTTTGAGTTTTTTTTACATGCATTTTTTCTTTTTGTAAAAATTTTTTTATTTGAAGTCGCTTTTTAAAAAAAGTTTCTTATTTTTCCATTATGAATGAGTATACCCTTTCAAACAAAAAAAAAATTTTCGCAGAAATCGGTGATCACATATAAAATGAGGATTTTCTTCGATTTCCTGGGGATCCCTTCCTCAGAATGCGATTTGGTGACAATGGGACCAATGGAAAATCAAATCCTTTAAAACAAAAAAAACAAAAATTCAAAATCGGTTCATAAATGACCGCGTTCTGAGGTGACACACCTAAAAAAATAAAAATACAGACGAATTGAGAACCATCCTCCTTTTTGAAGTCGGGTTAAAAACAGGACTGAAAATTTTTTAAAGTTTTCGGTTATATGTTCATTATCGGTTATTTGAGAGAAGTATTTGACCTAAAGGTGTTTGCCTGAGCTCCAATTAAAGCTACATAAATATACTATAAAAATACAAAGAAGTTCATTATTTGTACTTTTGACAATATTTGACAGATTTAAAGACCGAAATAAAAATTTTTCACTTTTTGGAAATAATAGTCAATTATTGAAGAACTGTCTGTCTAGTTTAAAGTAAATAAGTTTAACTGTTTCTGTTAGAACCGAACTTTAGGAAATATTGAACAAGAAATGAAGATCGTTAGAATATTTTCTTGTTTTTGGCTACTACACAGTTAGCAGAGGTCTTTCGAAATAGCAAATTTGGTGTTTTACAACTAGCTGAGGTCCAAACAACATATTAAAAAATCAAAAGTACTTGATCTTTTGGTCGAAGGTCAAATGTTTATGTTTACTGGACTAGTTAACTTAATGGGCTAAAAATGTTGTATACATATTCTCTGATTCCACAATCATTCATTTTATTATAATATGAGCGAGGGAGATTACAGGGTTAAGAGATGATCTTATTTAAGGTATCCTGTAAGAACGGTTTTGTATTTTGTATATGTTATGGCAAATACAAATCATATTTATACACTGATAGAAATAGTTCCTTGCAGTAAGAACAATATTTTTAAACCAAGAATTTCTGACTCTCATATATAGAGGGAAGATAATATATATTTGGTATAAGAAAATAAGTATCTTGACATCTATAGTTTTGACTTTATGAAAATTATCTTACGTTCAAGAATTTTAGATTCTTTGCTTAACTAAACACATGTTTTTGGTTCGACTGCGTAGTCTTTGGTAGGTTTCGTAGGGTTTCTTAATTGAAGCAAATATTTTGAAGAAAATATATTTTCTTTACAGGCATTAATATCATTTCCTATTTTCAAAGGCATAACATGTTGAAGTTAAATTTGACTATGCTATTAAAAACCTTCTTTTTTTCTTTATCTAAATCACTTTCGAAAATTGTTATAATTGGCATAATAGGTCTAAAATGCTGGTTAGTAGTAGTAGTAGTAGTCGAGGGGAGAAATAAACCTGGCATGTAGGTCTGTCTAGGTTTTTATACCGACCCCTAAAAGGCAAGGAATTTGCATGTTGGTTGAATTGGTAGGATCTGCGGCTGTAGCCGACTTTGATAGCAACTATGACGATATTCATCTGGAGTTTGTGTAAGGAAACTGAAGAAAGCCTTCTTAAGCATAGCCGGTTACTTCGTTCTTGTCATACGCCGACAGTTTAGTCAATTAACCACCCCCATTTTTTTTCTTAATAATTGACAAACTGCCGATGGCGGGATTCGAACCCGTAACCTTCCAGTTTCCAAGTAGGCATACTGCGCAGACATAACGCCGTAAACCGCTCGGCCCCTTGGACTGGTTATATAATACCTTTATGTATTATATATATATGAATATATTATATATATATATATATATATATATATTTTTTTTTTTTTTCCCCTCATATTATTACATTCGCCACTCAATGATCATTATTGAATATCACTTATTGATTCATACTGTAAAATTTTCAAACACAACAAGATAACTCTATAGATCTGGATGATATATGTATTCTATTTTATGTTAGTTCTCCTACTTTAATAAAATAAGAGGTTGACTATTCCTTCGCCCTTGTCTCATCACGATAGCTGATGTTTGTACCTAAATATAATTCTCTTAACTCAATGTGATTACATTATATATAGTATAGGTGAGTAAGAACGGAAATTAAATAAGTAACTGGTTTAAAAACTAATTAAAAGTTTTTCGAAAAACACTTCGAGCTATACATATATTTCTCTGTATCTAATACCAAGAGATGAGAGTTACTATTGTATTTTGAAATCCACTTTTTATTAATAAATAATTCAAATCTCCATCTTAAAGGTAATAATATGTGCTATTGTTTCCGATAATAATATATAACGAAAAAGAAAAAACGGGAAATTCTTAAAAACCAGTATTTTATTCCTTAAATACGTTAACTATTGAATCATCTGAAATAAAATCGTTCTTTATCGAATAAGCAAACAATAGCATGTCTATTATCGATGTCTTCTATAAAATTATTAATATTACGTCCATAAATACAATACAATTCGGGTAGGATGCTCCAAAACAATACACAACTCGAGTTTGGGTAGTAGTACAATCATTTGATGCTCAAAAAATGGCCTACCTGGAAAGTTTTCCGGGAGATTTGAAAATTCGGTATTTTTATAGATATTGACGGACTGTTTTCGAATTTTCACATCTTTGCCACCTCGTATCATTACCACTCGCGTAATGATACGAGGAATATTGGAAAAATGGTGCCCAAAAATAGTTTATTTACAATATCTCTTTTTCGATTCATTTTACGATGAAAATAGTTGTCCAAAATTAAACTAGAATAAATTTTCTATTATTTATGTCATAACCGTTTTTTTTTTGTAAAATGAAAAGATTCAGCGTAATTGCTTAAATACCCGGTATATCCTGAATTTGTGTAAAAATTTTGTAACAAAAGTTATTTATTTTAATAAAAGGACCTCTAGAACACACGCACAAAATTTCAGTTCGTTATCTCCTTTCGTTTTTAAGCTATCGTGCCGAATCGGGCCATTTTATGAACACCTATTCCAAACATTTATGTCTGCGATCGATATTTTCAAGTGTTACAATGTCGGGACTAAACTTAATTTATCCTTGTATATTTACATATATCAGGTATAGAGACAATGTGCAAAATGTTGAAAATAAAATGATGGTGGTATGCCGTAAAATATTTTATACAAAAGAGTTTTTTGTGACATTGATTTTAATTTATTCATTGTTTTTAAAACAAGCTCTGTTATAAAAGCACAGATAGGTATATAGATGGAGCTGTAATAATGCAATTAATGTAAATCTTAAGTCTAAGATAATACTTTACGTATATTTAAAGTTTTAATGAGTTGTATTTGGTATATAAAGGTTGTTGAGGTAAATATTTCAGATCGAATTGTGTTTAATCAAATATTGACTAAAAGATATTAATTTGCGAATATAAATTAAGTAGTAGGCCAGAAACTGACGATAAACACAGACTGATTGGAGCCACTTCTTTATTTAGAAAAGTATCAAAATTGAAGTTCAATATATACCCCTGTAATCAAGGACCCGTGATGCTGTACCGACTGGACTCGCTTAGGAGCCTCTACAAATTTTTACATAGGTATAAATATTTGAAATTTGAGTGGTTCAAAATTGAAACAAACTTTATCAAAAATCGCATGATTGATTGTGTTTGGTCAATCTTAGGCATACTTATCCGATTTCGATGAAAATTTTTTTCAAATCTACTAAAATTCACTCAAGGATACCAATTTTGATAGAAAAACCAAGGTTACTTTTTTTTAGTTATTGTAAAAAAGAAATTAAAAATTGTTAAAATGAATCTTGCATACACTATATTCCATCGATTTAAAAAGTATATCAAAATTAAAAACCCTTCTATTAATTACTAATACTAATTCTATTTTTGTTCCAAGCTCATAACTTTTAGCTATTATTGTGGTGATTTTGAAATATGTTGCAAACTATTGAATTCGCAATATTATTGAATAAAAGTATGTTCTTATATTAGACGGTACGGCATTGAATGGAATTATTTAAAGGTTTTACGTTCACTTGAAATGTCTATATATATATATAATACATACATATATGCATATATATATATATATATATATATATATATATATATATATATATATATATATATATATATATAATACATATGTTTATATATGTTTATATATATATATATTTATATATGTTATTTCATAGAAGATAATATTTGTTTAAGAAGGTGTTTCGTGATACCATCAGATATCAAGGGATTTATACATAAAGAATCATTTATTATTTTATTCTATCTAGTTTAGTTTAAAATAAGTTATGTCAACTGTAACATATAATATGCGGTAAATACATTATGTTTCTCAATGAATGACCGCAATCATCGCTATAAAATAGTATTACCATTTTTTTATTTGATGGATGTGAAAAAAATGTAAAACATATACAAGGTTATATACTGAAGAGAATCAATTAAATAAAACACCATATCTAGAAAAAATTTCAACATAAAGTCTGTGAACGGGTTTTCAAAGAAAACTACAACTTTTGTATGAAACCTGTTTTCAGCATAAGACGACTGTAATGTTGATTATAAGATATTTGGAATTTATATAAGGAACAAATTTTATCATGAAATTTCACAAAAACACAATATCTCAATTACTTTTTAAAATGTAATCAAATTCAAAATTTTAAATACAAATAAACTTATTTCGGAATAATATTTCTCCCCAGAATAGGGAATTTATTGTAATCGATCCAAAAATCGAAATCTAAACTTTCACCATATTTCCGTGTTTTGAGGCACCAGAGTCTATCGGTATCATTTTAAACAGATGTTTGTGTGTGTATGTGTTAGTATGTTCATAAGCTGTAGAAATTTTCTTTGCACGAAGTATCGCGAATTTGGACAAACATTGTATTGTTGATGCTTAAGTATATACAAATAAATATATGAATAATAATTTCGACAGAAGTAATACTGTCAAAATAAAATAAGAATGATATGAAAAAGTTGGCTCTTACGTCAGAATCGTCTATAGTGTAGCGGTAAGCACACTGGACTAGATATCCAGAGGCCCGAGGTTCGATTCCTGGTTGATAAGTTAGTTTTGTTCATATCAGTATTTAATTTGAAAATTTTTTTTTTAAAATTGATTCTTTCCAGATTAAATGAGATATTGGATGAAAAATTGTCGAACATTCTGGAAATTATCATCGTATTTACAAACTTTTTAAAAACAAATTTTTGGAAATATTTCCAGAAAATATATATTTTGGAAAGATCGCATAGCATGATGTTAAGTACGGAACCGAAATTCGAACATAATTCTCGTTTGAATAATCTAACTGAAATAATCTTGTATTTCATAGGTATAAAATAAAGTTTTAATATATAAATGAAAAGTTAAAGTGGCTAACGGCTATATGCACATTATATTATGTACACGCGAAGAAGTCTCATACATTATTTCCAAATCTTAATGAATTTTCATATTCAGAATTTTCATGTTTGTGAAGTTTCCCCACGAAATATATAATATATTTTAACTTACGTACGAAAATCTGTGTCTTTGTTAAAATAATATTTACGTATCTAACATTAAAACGAAGATTTAAATGGCATTATTAAAATTGTTAACATAAAATAAATTGCATCAATTGTTTAAAATATGTGTACAACTTTTTGATAATGTTTCTTGCCGACGAAAAGAAGGAGGTACTCAATTCAACCTGTATATATATATTTTTTTTTGTTTATGTATGATCACGCATAACTTCTTACAGAGTAGTCCGACTTTGATAATTCTTTTTTGTTGGATAGGGAATGATTCAAAGTTGGTCCTATAAAAATTTGAAAAAAAAATTTCAAATTTTAGCCACAAAAAAAAATTAATAAGACTTTCCGGCGCTTCAACTAAAGAAGACATATCATAATCGCTGTATATTTTCTGTGTGTAAACACTTTGAAAGCACGCAATATCGTTATATATAAATATATATATATATATATATATATATATATATATATATATATATATATATATATATATATATATATCTATTTTGTATGACCACGCATAAATTTTTACAGAGTAGTCCGATTTCAATAATTTCTTTTTCTATTGGATTGAGTATACTTCGCAGTTGGTACCATAAAATTTGAAAAAAAAAATTGGTGCCTAAGGGTAGAAAAATAGGGAAAAATGAAGTGTTTACCTATTGAATTGACATGAACCGATTCTGTTGAAACTTGACACACTTATGTAGTTTTGATAACATGTACGAAAAAAGAAAGGCACTCAAAAGTGAAAAAAAAACCGACGAGAGAAGAAAGTAACGGAAAAGCAAAAAATAAAAAAGAACCTTTTTAGTCTAAGTCGTACACTAAAGTAAATACCTAAATAATTTTGAGTCGGCGCCAAAAAATCTCCATCAAAATTGACGAAGAGTGAATCTGATTTTCGAGTAAATATTACATTTTGTAATATTTTGTTTGTTTTTCGCCGACGAAAATTATTTAGGTATTTACATTAGTGTAAGACTTAGTTAGATTAAAAAGGTTCTTTTTTATTTTTTGCTTTTGAGTTACTTTCTTCTTTCGTCGGTTCTATGTTTTGTTAAAAAGTTGTTTTAAGTATATACAATTATACATTATATATAAAATGGATATTTCTATTTTATGAAACTAATAAAATATGTTATAATTTTATTGTATGGAAAAGACAGTGAAAATAATTGAGCTGTCATTCTTTAGAATGTTACTACATAAAAACATTATTAACAATTTATAATTTTTCTATCATTTTTAGTGCTTCATGCCATTATTGGATAAAAAAACCACTTCGATGTCGGTCTGTGTGCCCGGACGTTTTATTCATAGACATAGAATATTTCACATAAATGGTTAAAATTTGGCAAAGTTGTTATATGCAGTTACCAAAATGGATATGAGGTTTGGAATACCAATTTTCTTTTGTTGTTTTAATTCCAAAGGTTTAGTTTTGGGGTCGACCAAAAGTTTAGAATGGAGGTTGAATATAAAATATATAATACATATTTTTTCCAAGAACTTGGTTTCGGTATGAAATGTAAGCTTAATTGAAGCACGAATTCATGCGAAGTATTTCATTTATAAATTTTTTAAATTATTATTTGGGAAAAACTGATGTTTCCAGTGTATTCTTATCTTCAAAAATATCGCTGACAAAAATCGGATAAAATCACGAGATAAAATCAAAAAGGAATTTCTTGAACCAAGTAAATATGTTTTCTTCAAAATATGATACTCTGAAAATATGTATACATTATCTTCAAGTAAACAAATTCGTGAAGAAAACAAGAATTTCTGTCTCAGAGTATCATATTTTGAAGAAAACATATTTACTTGGTTCAGAAATTCCTTCTATCATTGTAGTTAACATATCTAAGCAATTATAAAAAGGTTAGTTTTCATCAGTCATACAACCGTCGAGTGCGCACGTTATTAAGATGGGCGCTAGAAAAAGCACATCGGCTCGACCCATGTAAATAGTTGGCTGATCATAATCAAAATAAGATTTGTAAACAATCGTATATTTTCGGGTGACTACGGTATATACGCAAAGATACGCATTGATACGGTATATACGCAAAGAATTGAAAATCTCCGTATGTTACATATCTAGACAAAGATAGGAAAAAACCCAAATAAAATAAACTAATTATTAGTATTCATATGTATCACTCATTTTTCAATTAAAATACAACCAATGTAATATAAATATATATATATATATATATATATATATATATAAATATATATATATATATATGTATATATATATATATATATAAATATATATATATATATATATATATATATATATATATTTTTTTTTTCTTGTTAAAGATTACACAGAATGCCACAAAACCAACAAAACCAACAAAGTCACTAAAAATACTAAATTAAAAAATTCGTTACGCAGGAGCTGCTTCAACTTAGCGAATTTCCTTAAAATACACAAATCACTTTCTAGCGACACAATTTTAGTCTGATCAAAATGAAATGTATATGATTTAAGTATTTGCAAGGCCAATTTTCTAATAAATGGCATACGTCAAGGGGAAATGGGGGCATAAAGTAAGAAGAAAAGACAAAATATAAAATATCTCTCTTAATATTATGAAATATTAAGGAAATTTCAGGAAATTCGCTAAAAGATAATTGTACCGTTTTAAACTGATGGCTTTTGCTATTTTTTTAGAATCGATTTTAGAAGCATTCGGATGGGTACATATATTTAAAATGTTCCACATTCCTAGAGAATGGAATCATAGCCAATAACATGTCAAGTAACCATGACGACATTTTAAATATCAATTATTATACCCGTTATGTCCGTCCGTCCGTAAACACAACTCAAAAACGAAAAGAGATAACGAGCGGAAATTTTGTATGTGCGTTCTACAGCTAAAAAGAAAGGTGAATCGGACCATGCTTGGGCAAAATTGCCAAAACTGACTATCTTTGAAACCGTAAGAGATAGATATACAAAAAATGTTCCTGTTTTAAAAATAAACAACTTTTGTTTGAAGCTTTTTTTGTAATAAATTCGGTATATATCGGGTATTTAAGCAATTAGCTCAGTTAGTTGTTGCTTCCAATTCTTTTAATTATAAGAACAATAAAATTACAAATATTTAAGTTACAGAAAATATGGTTAGATTATAAATCGTAGTAAAATGTATTTTATTGTTTTCACCTCTCTTTAAGACCCCTTCATCTTGACACTGATTTTGCCAATTAACAAAATTGGGATTTTTAAATATCGAAAGCACGTTTCATACCAAATATCAATACGACCGTTTTAAAAATGTGGCATCTAAAGCACGTATATATATATTTACAGTTTTAAATTCGTTATTAAGTGATATATCCGCCACTCAGTACATTCCATAGGATAGAACACCTACACCATATACCAGTCCAAGTGGTCGAGCAGTCTAAGGCGTTATGTCTACGCAGTATGACTACTTGGAAACTGGGAAGTTATGGGTCCCGAAATTCGGCATCGGCAGTTTGTCAATTATTAAAAAAAAGGGACGGTTAATTGACTTAACTGTCGGCGTATGGACAAGTACGAAGTAACCGGTTATGCTTGAGAAGGTTTTCTGCAGTTTCCTTCACGAACTCCAGATGAATATCGGCATAGTTCCTATCATAGTCGGCTGCAGCATATCCTACCAGTTCCTAGTCTATACATAAAAATTTCTTCCACTCCACTTACATCCTCACATTCTTAGGCATCACAATGGACCTTATGGTCGAGGTGTAGCCCGTCCAGGGCAGCCTCTACAATCTATCTATCTATATATCCACCACTCAACATTTTATAGGATAGAACACCTACACTATATACCAATCTTATCCCGTATATACTTATATACGTGTATCGTTTAAATTATAATAGAAAACCTCATTTGTTATTTTCTAAACGTCTTTGATAAATAAATACAAGTGTTTTACTAATTAGGGATAAAACGAAACCTCTTGTGTAAGTGGAATTTATCAACAACAACAAAAAGAAAGAGCTCAAGTTTTTTTTTATAACAAAATTTATTATTTAAAATCATTTTTCAACTTTATTATTTTTTATTCAGTTTTATGACGTTAACAAAATAAGTAAATATAAGAAAAAATATGTAAAAAATACATTTAAAAACGTTAATCTTTGGAGTCGTGATAGACGCTTTTATATAGACAACCGTGAGCTTTTTAAGTTTATAAACAAATAAAATTGATTAGACTTGGTTCTTTTTTTCTTTGACATGTTAATTAATCAGACCAAAAAAAGTAAAACATCTAAATATACGTGTAGTATCTATCATCTATAGATACCTGTTAAAAAATGTTTGTGGAAATTTCCCAACGGAATTATCTTCGTTTTGGTACGATGAAAACATGACAAAAAGTCCATAACGAAATCGCCTTTGTAACGGATCCTTACGAAAGAAATTTGATTCTGACCTCTATTAACATAAATGATCTCTATTCAAGAAAACCTAATTTTCATCACTTTTGACCTTAAAAAAATTAATTTTAATCTTACTTCAATCAATAAATTGTAATCTTAAGGGTCGACATAAATTTAGAACTCAGTTTAACAGTTGATTGCATCGTAACGAAAAACGTTTCTCAACCATATACCTGGAGAGTTATTTGTCCTACGTGACTTTCATAAAGGACCTTTTGTGTAGAATAAGTTTAATAATGACCTCCGTTTAACCAATAGTTTACGCAATATTTGAGAAAAAATAATTTTTGGAACCTTTGAGCTTCAATAACTTTTATTGCAAGCGCGATTTCGTTTTGAATTTTTTTGAGATGTTTTCGTAGGGCTAAAATGAAGATAATTCCGTTGGAAAATTTCTATCAGCATTTTTTATGAAGTACGCTCATTTTTGTGATCTATTTTACTGGGCTATATTGTATAGAAGTTTTTTTTTAAATCTTATAAAGAATTTTGAAGAAGACAAAGGTATAGTCCGATCGAATCCCATAAAAAACGAATATTCCAACTTTGATATTTGCATATCAGTGTTTCTATACATAAATATTTTATTGATGTATTCTCAGACTCTCACCGCTTACAAGCTTGCGCCGTGCCTCTCTTTATTTTGTCATCAATAATTCCCTAACATTAATAAATAAAAATCCCAATGTAATATAGAAAAAAACTAATTTTATTATAAGATTTGAAAGCTCGTTTTTCTGGTTAATTGATAATAATAAATAATAAATAAATTCAATTACCATGGGAGATAACACCTTCTTCCAGCAACGCTTGCCACATACCAGCTGCTTGTGATCTTGTATGAACAGCTGGACTAATTGCTAATAACCAATCAACCAATTCAGTACCAGGGGCACAACGACGTACCAACCGTCCAGACATCTTTCGATCACGTAAACATGAACCTCCAGGTATACCCAATAAGAGTGTTCGTAATGCCCAACCAATTCGACTCATTACTGGACTTGGAGACTGAAAAAAAAATATATATATATAGGTGTTAAATATGTAGTTTCTAATAATGACGTCTTTTATACAAAAAACCATGGAGAACTCAAACGGGAGAATTGACAAAATATAGCAACGTAATGGTGGAAATTATATTTACTTTTGTGCCACTAGCGTCGCTAGTTGTCCATCCGTACCGAAGTGAATATAGTATAATAAATAGGAGTGAAGTATATATTTGTCATTTTATTAGACTTATTATTTTAATAAATACAAGTTTAATTTAATATTTGATTCAATAATCTTCTAAATTGATTTTAATATTTTTTATTTCTACTTAATTTATTTGCGTTTTTACAATTCCAACTTTACAGGTTACTATTTAATTATTCGATGTTTTATAATTATTTTGTTTTTACTGTAATTATTTTTCGAATTTTTAACTATTACCTAATTCAACTAATTACTTTATTCCATTTATTAAAAAAAGTATTTTATTGGAAAAATACTTTGGCTGCAAATAATTTTTATATTTCTACATAAATGCGTCATGGTTTTCATCTCTCTACTTTTTCCGGTATAGAAGGACACTACTGATATCTTATTTTTGCCAATTATTTGTACATGGAGTTCGATCTCCTTTGTAGTCTCCATGCAAAAAACGTTCAATTTGAATATCATTAGATTTGTGTTTTAGGTGGTGTGGCACTCTGACGGAGCATTGATAGAAAATTTATCATTGTGCTGTATAAATATGGAAAATATGATTTTTACATTTACATTTTCAATTTATTTTCTTTTTCTGTGCTATTGATTTCAATTGAATTGACAAATGTGAAGAGAATTATTATTGAATTTATTTTTCGAAGGAGTCGAAAAGAATATAAAACATATTAACATTTATTGCACATAGTGATTTAGATCATACTGAATAGATATTTGTCTGATGATGGTATAGAAATGAAGTTATCTAGAAAACGAATTTATATTTTGTACGTTGATTGAATACAATATCGATAAGTGAGATTTTTTTATTAAGTTAAGTTCAAATCTGAACAAACAAAAATTCTCACATGTTGTGTACCGATTACCGCGCATAAACGCACGGGTTTTGTAGTCAAATTGTATATTTTATGATTTTTAAGGTTGACCGGACAGTACAGTACATTTCATAATAAACAGAAATACTCGTTTTAACAAAAATTAAAAATTTTAATCTAGAAATTAATTATTTAAATTTAGATAGCATCTAACATCACTAGTAATTGAATTTATGTAATGATTCAATTACTAAAAGAATTAAATAATCGTCTTTTGACGATTTGATGAACATTTTCGTGCATTTTTTATCTCTTATAGATAAGATATTTACAAAATTTACATCTTAAGATATTTACATCTTAAGATATTTACAAAACTCTTATAATTTTTTTTTTATTTACGTCCTATTATTATTTTTAATTTAAACGTAATGATCGAGATTTAATTTATAAAAGTAGGTTTTTACTTTTTAATCTATAGAAGGTGGAGCAACATTATCGAAAATGTATGCGTTCATTCAGCATTTTCTATTCACAACATGTTAAATTTCCAATTTTTAATGATTAATTACATGAAAACTCTTCGTCAGATTTTATACGTATGAGTTAGCAATTATAATAACATATCAAAAATTCAGATTTTTATCTATACATTGCCGATTTTACCTATCCATATGTCCGATCAACCTTAATATCACTATTATCAAAATGTGATTCAGTAAATTGGAACATATCTAATCGTTTGAATACAAATATAAAGTTGAGATTTTATTACATATCATAAAGTTTACGAATAATAAGTTAGTATGTATGTAATACGTGATGTTATAAACTATTTTTGTTGTTGTAGAGATTAGACATTAATGCCTATTTTGTTTACAAAATAGCGGAGAATAAAATTCAAACCATCAAATTGCTTTAATTCCCAGCCGATTTCAATAATTTATGATCTATAAGATGAAATAGTACTATGGTAGCAGATAGACTATATCGGCTCTGCTGTGGACCAATACTTAGAGCTCTATTTTCGTTGAGACTCAGATAATTAAAAAACATAACAGTTATAAAATGAGGGCATTTTACAGCTTCTATGGAAGAAAGCTGATTGGATATAGGGCGCAGGAAGTGTATTGAAACTTTCAAATCTCATTAGAATAGCGATATATCGGCGATGCTTGCAAATTTGTAGAATATATCAAGAATAGATAAAAAAGAATGCAAATTATACTTTTATTTATGGTTATTAAACATATACCAAAAGGAATCTTTCACAATAAATTTATATCAATCAATAACTTTGTTAGATAACTTGTCCTATGCATAGATTAAACTACTTTTGATGGCGAATTTTTTTTATTTTTACTGGGATATCAATACTTTTTGTATGCAAACACTTGGACCCTTTCACGTTTTAGTTTATAAGTTTTTAACATGCTAAACCCAACAGAAATATAGCTATTGCCAATTAAATTTTAGAAAAATCATCCAGTAAAGAAGTGAGTTCTGATCTACTATATTTAAAATGGATACATTTCAAATAAATTTTGGAATTTTTAATAATTGATAATCACATATACAGAGGTTCATTCATTTTGTATATTTAATGTATTTATTTTTCCCAAAAAATGTGCAAAAATTTTGAATGAAGAAATAAGCCTGATTTAGATCAACAAAACTGACTCTTAAACTTTGCAATTCTGATAATTTTCTTTCAATATATACCTTATTATACCTTATTATATTTCAGTGGTACTTTTAGAAATAAGGGTGGGAAACAGCAAGTTTTTTGCCCCAAAAATATGTAAAAATTGCAGTTACAACATACGTTTTGATGAATTTGTACTTCGTTAAGATCATATTAGACATTCTACAAGATGTGCTTGACACGAAAATCTAAAAATTATTTATTTGTGTGTTCTAGTTTGGTGTTGAAATATAGGCAGCAATAAATACAGACTCATACAGTCATTTTTATCAATTTAAATTATATTATAAAAATTTATGAAAACAAACTTTAAAACTAGTTTACATTTTTTCCTACTTATGTGATATTTTTTCATATTTTTATAAAAAAAATCATTTATCATTTTTTATAAACCTTATTTTGACAAAATGGAAACCCGACTTCAAAAATCAAATACTCTATAACAAAAATACACTAAAAAGTAAAAAAATAGTTGCATATTCTTGTGCCAATTTTAGTTTACCTAAGCAAATATTTTTAAATATATATGTACAATTATTGTTATTTTTGGAGTCGGTGTCAGCATGGAGAAATTCATATAACTTTTGGACACCGCCTCCAAAAATAACAATAATTGTACATGTATATTTAAAAAATTTTGCTTAGGTGAAGTAAAATTGGCACAAGAATATGCTATGCAAGAATATGAATTATGTTTTTATTTTTCAGTGCATTTTTTGTTATAGAATATTTGATTTTTGAAGTCGGGTTTCCATTTTGTCAAAATAGGGTTTATTTCTCGCTTTTTAGTGACTTTGAAGTTTCATAACTGATTTTATTTGTCTAAATATGGATAGACCTAATAAACGACCTACTAATTTTTAGTGCATTTTTTATAACACATTTTTTTTTATCCGTTTTTTTTGTTTTATTAATTTTTAGTGCATTTTTTTATAACAGATTTTCAGTTTTTTTTTATATGCATTTTGTTTTTTTTTTTGTAAAAATTAGTCGGTTTTAAAAAAATTTTCTTATTTTCCCATTATGAATGAGTATACCCTTTCAAATCATGATCGGTTATCACATATAAAATGATGATTTTCCTTGATTTCCAGGGTATCCTCTCACCAGAATGCGATTTGATGACAATGGGACCAACCTGAAATCAAACCCTTAAAAACAAAAAAAAATTCAAAATCGGTTCATAAATGACGGAGTTCTGAGGTGACAAACATAAAAAAAATACAGACGAATGGAGAACCATCATCTTTTTTGAAGTCGGGTTAAAAAGGGTTCGAAGACAAAAGTAAGCGACTGCACTCACTTCAAAGTTTATGGATACGGAATAAAAATTTACATATTTTTTATAATACTCTCAGAAATATTTACTCTCAAAACTGTAACTTCTGTTTATACTTATTTTCCATGATCGACTGGGAGGGAATCAATCGATAGTGCCTGTATTGTTATTAAATTGAAACTAGCTGTTAAATTCTGGACGTATTTTCGATTATTTTAGTTTGGCAACATTCATATGCCATCATACACGCATTAAATTAAAAACCAAATGAATTATTTTATTTAAAAAGCGAAAATGAGTTTAATAGTTATGAAGCTCAAATTTAAAACGTAGTGTGTTAAAACGACGGGTTGTACCAAATTTCCACTTTATAGCTTTAATAGTTTCCAAGATGTTTAAGCCACGGTTGACATTTTGGTGACTCACTCCTCATCAATATTCTAAGGTACTTCCAATGGTTCTAGAAAGTTGATTTTGGTTAGAAAATAGGTTTTAGATTGGAACCATCCGGAAAAGTGTAAAAATCAAAAATTTCTATATCGAAAAGCAAGTTGTTTAACAAAAGTAAGAAAATGATTGGTATAAATTTATTGCGAAATATTCTCCTTGGTATATATTTAATGAAGATAACGTTATTTTTCAAAAATATGCAAATGATACTTAAGAGACTTATTAGACATACCAAGGAGAATTCGCAATAAATTTCTTTACTTTTGAAGGCAAACTTTTTGTTTTTGGGATACCAATTGTATGCAAAAAGTTGGGTCCATTCACATTTTTGTTTTTGGTGGGATAACTCTTACTAAACTTATAAACGTCGAATTAAATCAAATTAAAAAAAAATTCGGTAGAGGTAGGCGTAGATTGTAAAGGCTGCCCTGGACGGGCTACACTTCGACCATAAGGTCCATTGTGATGCCTTAGGATGTGAGGATGTGAGTGGAGTGGAAGGAATTTGTGAGTAGACTAGGAATTGGTAGGATAAGCGGCTGCAGCCGACTATGATAGGAACTATGCCGATATTCATCTGAAGTTCGTGAAGGAAACCGCAGAAAAACTTCTCAAGCATAGCCGGTTACTTCGTTCGTGTCAATACGTCGACAGTTTAGTCAATCAACCGTCTCTTTTTTTTATTTTTACAATTGACAAACTGCCGATGACGGGATTCGAACACATAACCTCCCAGTTTCCAAGTACTGCATACTGCGCAGACATGACGCCATTGACCGCTCGCCTACTTGGCTGGTCTGGCTTGGTAAATAAACTATTAATTTAATTTATAATTTTGGATTTCTAATTTTACTGATATGGGCACCCATGATTCAAATAACGAATAGCACCATATAAATTCGTGAATGGAATACGTCGAAATTGGAGAGTGTAAAAATATTAATATTTAATACTTAACTTTTACATAATTTACAATAGACATTGTCTCTGCGAGTTTCAATTTCATCAAAATTATTTTGATATCTTGAATAACATTATAGTGAAGTGCCACTATATATTTGACAATATCGGTCAAAAATTCATTTTATGTTTTGCCTAGAAAGATAAATGGTTCCCACCTTGACATCATGGAAGAACCAATCAGCTGAAATAGTGAAACATTGGTAGTATTCGAATACTGCCAATGAATAATAATTAACGTTTAATCTGCTATAAGTTAACCATTCACCTTCTACTCTCCCATTGGCTATGAATTTTGAAGTTTTATTAGACATCAAGCAAATTGACATTTTTAGTGACACAATTCCAATTTACAATTTATATTCTAGCAGTTGACATTCATCTCCTCAATCCGACTGATATAAAATTCCAAAAAAATTGTGTTGAGTATAACGTTGTTTAATTTACTTCCGAACCACAATTTTCGCAGTTTAAGCGAATGCGTTCTTATCCATTTATTTGAACTGACAAAATATTTTCGGTAAAATAAAATGTTTTTAGTGTAACAAAAATAAATGTATGCTTTTTTTGTGTTATTAATTATTGTTATGCAAATTAAGATTAATGACTGTCATTATTGTACGTCGGCTTGTATACATTTCCTATATTTTCAAGAGACATTACGTTAACACATTCCCTGGTCTTGTTTTTTAAATATTGTAAGTTATTGTTAGTCAATTTTTCATAAAATATCTCTATCTCTAATCTCTCAGATGATAAATTATCCCTTATTTTCAGGAAGCGGGCGATGTTTATCTCAAAGTAGGGGATATGTACTGCAAACATTGATATAATTTTAACCAGGTTAGAGGGTTAAAATTATACGGTTTATGACATCAGATACCAAGTAGCCGCGCTTGTTAAGGGCCTCTACTAGACACTGGGAGGTTATGGGTTCAAATCCCAACATCGGCAGTTTATCAATTAA
This sequence comes from Nineta flava, assembly GCA_963920215.1. NCBI lineage: Eukaryota > Metazoa > Arthropoda > Insecta > Neuroptera > Chrysopidae > Nineta > Nineta flava. The sequence continues at coordinate 89,584,077 of OY986041.1, forward strand.
AAAATTAATGGGGCGGTAAATTGACTAAACTGTCGCATGTACAAGAACGAAGTAACCGGCAATGCTTGTGAAGGTTTTCTGCAGTTTCAACCTACCAATTCCTAGTCTGCATATGCATTCCTGGTTCTGCACTCACATCATAGAAAATGTACTGTTAAAAGTCAATAAAGGTTGAAAAATAATGATGTGGGTGGCTTCTTTTATAGACCGTGGTGTCTCAGAAACGGAGGTAGAACCCCATTATTATTACATCGGATGCTTCAAATACACACTGCATATGCGAATCTTTATCTTAGCCTCATCACATAGCGCAGTAGTGCGTATGATTAAGTTAAAGCATAGTCGCCTACCATACTATCTTTTACACGAAGGATGAAAACTGTTTCTAGGCCTGTGTATCTCAGGAACCAAAAAAGCTATAAAGCTCAATTTAAAACGTACCATGAGACCCATCATCTGACGATACATACCAACATTATATTATCGAATGATAATTAGTGAGAACTCTAGGTTTTTGAAATACAATTTCAAGTTCGCCCCTTTTAGCTAGATCAGTTTTTTGTATTATAAATACAATTGATTGTGAAATTGTCACCAAATTAGCGACGAGTAACATATCCTGAGGCAATATAAGAGTAATTTTAATAAGAGTAAAGTTAACAGGAATAAATGTGAATGAAGGAAATTTTAACAAGAGTAGTTTCAATATAATTTAAAATCTATTATATTTTAAATCTAGTATATTTTAATTTAGTTTATATTCTATTTATTTCTATTTTTGTCTGTTGATCTCGACTTTCTATCTATTTCTAATTGTCAAAGAGTAAATTACGACTAGCTACATGATTTAATCGATATTTATATAAATTAAATTTGCATGGTGCACTGTCTTCTTTTCGGGATTGCATTCTGTACTTAAAACACACCTTTTTTATTGATTTGATTTCAACAATTAAAAAAAATTTTGTGTGTATAAATAAGGCTTAATAAGAGGAATTGTGAATTAGAGATTCTTTTGGAGTTGTAAATTGTTTATTCTTTAATAGCTTTCAAATTAAAAGTACCTTATATAATTCCAGAAAAGTAAACATAAATATGTAGTAAAAAAAATTTGTTTGTACAGTAGCTATATTGTGAGCTTAAAATTAAATTTTTTTTACTGAATAAATGACAGGTGACGGTCTGTCACCTGCTATTACGGTATTAATGAAATATATAATAAAATTGCGAAAACTTTTTTTAAGTATTTAGAAAAGTATCACTCTTATTTAAAAAAATACATCTTGGTATGTAGTATATATGAATATAAAATACAGTTTAATTTAATTTATACAAGCAAAAAATTTAATTATATTTTTTTAAATAAATATATACGTATATATATATATATATATATATATATATATATATATATATATATATATATATATATATATATATATACAGGATGTCTGAAATTCATTCAAGAAAACTATACCATGTTGTAGAGCTGTAAAAAACAAACAAAAAAGTTTAATAAAGTTTTTTGATTTGACGTTTATTTTGTCAATTAAATACAATCAATTAAACATTGATAAATTCGACCAATCGTATAGTGTAAGGAGACGGGACCTCTTACCGTCCACGAGCCATCTACTGCTAATACTACTACTGAGGCCACGCCTACTTACTATATGCGCTCTGTGTGATTGGTTGAATTTATCAATGTTTAATTGATTGTATTTAATTGATCTTAAAAAATAAGAATCAAATCGAAAAACTTTATTAAACTTTTTTGTTTGTTTTTTTGCAGCTTTACATCGTGGTATAGTTGTCTTGAATGAATTTCAGAACACTCTGTATATATACATATATAATGGTTCGACAAAAAAAAAAACTAAACCACATAATGTTTTTAAAAACCTACTCATGTAGGAACTATTGCTCGTGAACTGGTTGCCCCAAAAATCAATTAAAAATAATACCCAACAATAATCGGAAAATCGGAAGAACACCTTGAGTGCTTAAACACCAACACTGCTGCCAACACTGCATTAAATTTATTTTCCGTCACTTCAATGGAACCGAGATATGATTTCTAGCTATCTTTATTTTCTAGTCATTAATAAAATTTATAATGCCATTTTAAGCTACAAGTATTTTACTAACTAGAAACGTTGGTTTCTTTTTAGTACTGACCTCAACAGAAATATAAACATTGCATTCACACCTTTTGTATGGTAAATGTACACTTGGGCACACAAGTTGATTGATCATTTTTTTAAATTTTATAGTTATTTTATGCCCTATTTATTCAGTATTAGAAAAAAAAATTCGAATAAAAGTTGTCACTATATTTGTAACGAACAACTTTTATCCGAAACATTTTTTCTATCACCAAATCAATGAAGCACAAATCAATTTTAAAATTAAAAAAAAATGATATCCAATTTTGTGGTCCAGAGTACATAGCTACTGTATAACTTCAGATTATTCCATAATGAAACAATGTTATCCGTTTTATTCTTGATAAACGTAGAAAAACTGTATTAAAATTTTAATGGCCCATTCTATATTATACAAAAAAAACATTGCATTTTCTCGTAAATTATGTCAGCAGAGTGTTTAAATATCATTATATTAAACAAACATAACAAAGATATACAGCTTGGTAGAAAGTATATTATGATCAAATATTTAAAATACATTATGTTTGTATTTAAGAATAATAATTAAAAGTTTGAAGCAAGTATATGATTATGATTACCATTAAAGAGACCGAGAAAAAAATATTTATAAAATATATTCATTTTATGTTTTATTTATTATAATACTAGCGTATGTACACGGGTGTTTTGTTTTGATGATTGAAAATATTTTATCAACCTTTAAATGAACTCTCATTCGGCAATTCTAGCCTAAGATGAAGGAAAATCTACGGTAAACAAATAATTGTTTTGTAAAATCTAAATGTGCTACATGCAATGGGAGAAAGGAAAAGTCGTGAATTAACAAATCTAAATTGCTGATATCGTTACAAAACCCCACAGAATAAGATGCATACGAAAGTATTTATATACAGAACTTCAAAAGACAAATCATGAATTTGAATAATGGGTCGATTCCAAATTCGTATTTAATAAAATTAAACTATTTGCAATATTAATACCTAAATTACAAGGTCAGTTGATATAACACCCTAACGCTATTGACACAAACAAGAACAGATGGTCAAAAAATAATTACCGCCAATCGATGCAGCTAATTGGCTCATCACACATTTAATCCTTTAAGTCGTCATTGGTGTCATAAATCATTGTGACACCTAACGAAAGCGACGCGTAGCATATCTTTGACTCCATATTCCGGAGAGAGCTATGATTTGTTGATGCTTAATGACTAATTTGTAGACGAAATACGTTTTTATAAAATACAAATAAATGTTGTAGGAATTGGGAACTTAATTTCAAAAGAGCTCTCTTAGATCTAAATAATCTTTATGTTTAGCATCGACTTTGTAACGGTTGAAAATCTTGTCTGCCTGTACACGCTCAATAAAAAAGGAAAAAAAATTAAGAGCTGAAATTCGTGTGTGTGTTCTAGAGAGAAAAAAAACTTCAAGTAAAAATCGTAAGAGATAGAACAGAAACTTTTTTTAAAATATAAACAACTTTTGTTTGTAACATTTTTTCACAAACTGAGTTATTTTGGCACGATTTTAGCTACTTGAAGCATAAAATGTATATAGTACTTTTATACACTAATTAATTTTAATTTCACTTTGTTATATAGTTGTATTTAATTAACATTGTTTTTATAATTCTATTTAATGAGCTGGACCTGTTACAAATATTTAAGCAAATCTTGCAACTCACTTTTCATTCTTTCCTAATTGTCATATCAATAAAAATGGACATCACAAATTTGGTAAAATGTGAGAAATTAATTTTAAAGCACTCACGCTTTTAAAAATATCTTGAGATCATTTCTAGATGGTACAATATCTAAATGATCATGATGATTTGCTTACATATCTATTACAGCTCAAGCTAATAAAAGTGTGTTAACAAGACTGTAGAACAGATTTGCTAAGGGTTATCAACACGTGCTTGTAAATTATACGTATACGATATTATAGCATGTGAACACAAACATGTAACAAGAAAAAAATTAAATTAAAAATTGACTTAAAAGAAATTTGGCTGGAAAGTTTTACTCAATATGTTAGTCATTTTATCTGCTAGAACTTTGAATCTAAGAGTTTTCATAGTAAAAATCTTTTTGATATTGCACTTTTTTATCTTTTGAGTCGCACTTCAAGAATTAATTTGTCAGCAGTTTTGTTTAAAATGACTATATGCTGGTAAATTTCAAACAATAAATGAATTAGAGGCAGATTTGTTGCAGAAAATGTTTGTAAATTACGTATTCCAACGCTTTTTAGAGATTACACATTATTTTCTGAATATATTATGTTTAAAAAGTACCTAACAATAAACAAATTATTGTATCATTGAAATAAAATTTCGGTACTCAGCGAGCCATCAGGGAACGAAGTAATTATTTTTTATCATCAATCAAATACATTTTATTAAAAACAAAAACTTGTTTTTCGCTTATTTAAGAAGAAAAACTTAAAGAGCTTGAAATATTTCCGTATTCAATAAAAGGTAATTTACCTATTTACTTATTAAAAGAATAGAAACAATAAACATTCACAATCTGATTTAAAAATCTATCAATCAATCATGCCGGGTTAAATACTAGAAAAGCGAAAATATTAAGCCTTTAATGGTTTTATCGAACAGTGCACTGGAAATAACCTTATCAGATTATCGAGTGGAAAAATTAATTTTGAACGACGTTTAAAAATTGTTTTTATACTTTTTATTTTGATTGTACTTTACACACTATATAACAGGGGTGGCCAACAAGTCGATCGCGAAGCCGATTTTGGTCGATCGCTTCCGATGTCTTGACAAAGAGTAATTGAAGAATTTGAGATAAGATTTCACAATTTAAAAAAAATAAAGAAATTATGGAATTTATATCTTTTCCTTTTAAAAAAGATTTAAGTGTAAAATGCATTAGCCAAAAATTTCAAACCTATTTCATATAGAGCAAAAGGCATTAAAAAATGAAATTCTAATTTTACAAACTGATTTAATCTTACAAGCCAGAAAATTTGAAGAAGATTTTTGGAAAAACGTCAACCGAGAAAAATATTCCAATATCACCAAATGAAGTGATTCTTGTTTTGGATCTACATCAGTATGTGAATCGGCATTTTCATACTTAAAAATAACGAAGAATAAACAACGTTCTGTCCTGACTAATTCCCATACTGAAGACTCATTATAATTATCTTTTTCAGGATATACATCTAATTATGATTACGTCTCTAACACGTGCAAACTCAATCTTTTGATTGGTGTTAAAATAAATTATAAATCTGTCATTATCTGTAGCTAATTTGAATTAATTTTGACCCGTTAAATGTTGTTTTTTACGTAGGTCGGTATACAGGGTGTTGAAGTACAAGGTGCACTACCGCGAGCTGTGGATAGATTAGCAAAAAACAAGTCTAAAAATCTTCCATGATAAATTTTCCTGACCAAAGAAAAAAAAATCGCAAAAGTGAAATCTTAAAATTTAAATCAGCCTTACTGTGCATTTTCATCACAACTTTTTCATATGTACCTTCGAACAAATAGTACATGTCGATCGTGACACATTTTTAAGTTAAAAAGTACATTTTATACACACAAAAGTTGATCACCCCTGCTATATAACAAACATACCGTACTGTGGTATTACAAAATAAAGTGTATGAAAAAAAAAATTCAGCTTCCATTACTATAGTTTTTATTTATAATCGATTAAACTATAAACGTTAGAAAAATGTACAAATATAGATAAAGTACAAATATAGATAAAAAGTACAAATATAGATAAAATAAATTTAAAACTCACATCTGTTATTGGTTCTGCTGGGTTCGGACTGTCTGGACTATTTGATCGTTTAGGTGGTGGTGATGTTGGTCCATGTAATGGTGATGCTTTATTAACACCACTACCAAATCCTGTAACAAATTAATTATAAAACGTATAATTACACATTTTTTAATTTATGTGTGTATTGTTGGTCAACTTTTCAGATTATGAGTAAATTTTCCGGATGAGTAATAAAAAAAAAGAAATATGGGGAATAATTAAAATTAGAATCATTCCAATAGCCCAATTGATTTATATACATACAAAAGAAAAAACAAGAAAATCATACAGTTCTGGACACTACTTTTAAATGAATTTTGGAGTCTTCAATTAAACATACAATTAAGCCTCGGTGGTGGGATGTCGGTAACCTGTGCAATTTTGAGTCACATTTTTCTGTAATTTTTTAAGAGAGAGATTAAAGGCACCTGTAAAATATGCTTGAAAGGGACACAAAATGATAATTCGATGCTAAAACCCGGCTCCTGTGTACTAAATTTTTGGATGGTGCAAGATATTTTGCCACGTTTTTCACAAAACAAGATTCTATCTCTGAAAATCCAAAAATGAACTTCAAACCCGTTGTGGTTTAGATTTTGTTATACCAACTGAGGTGACTAGCGATTACGATCTTTTAATTGTTTTACAAAAACAAATAAAAATATGTAAATAGTAAAAAAACAAAGTAATAATACTCATAACATCAAAAATTATAACATCCCACATGGCACATTTATGACTAGGTTGGTTTAGTACTGCCCCGGAAAGACGGAAGTCACGCGTTGAATCCCCCACTAAGATGTGTATGACTCTTTTTAACAAATAACTACATGTTTAATACAACGTTATATATAGCATTATATTGTTTGTTTTCCGAGGCATGAATAAAACATTTAACAAAACCACAATTTTATTATATTGAAATGAAATATGCAAGATCTGCATCGCTACACTGTAGACTTTGATCACTAGGCTTAAAGAAATGAATTAAGGAAAACGTTTGCTTCGAATTTCATCTGCTTTGGAAATAAATTTTCCAAAAGAGAGCGTATTATATACAAGGGTATATTCCCGATCATGTAATAATCGTTGAAAATATTGACCGCAGAAAAATTTTTGTATAGGTGTTCATAAAAGTTGTGTGTGTGTATGTTCTAGAGCTAAAAACTCACGTTCAACTGTTCAAGTTCAAGTTCATGAATGAGTAAGATCGGATCATGCTTTACCCTCAGAGGGGGGGAGGGGTATATATATCAACCTTTTAAACCGTCAGAAATAGAAAATAACTTTTAGGCAAAAAAATGTTCCCTTTTAAAAATAAACAACTTTTGTTCAATATTTTTTTTAAACTCAGTATATACCGGGTATTTAAGCAATTAATTAATGTAGTTGTTATTTTCACTTATTTATTTGCAGTTTTTATTTCCAAACAAAATTTTACCTTTTAAAATACCGAAATGTAATACAATTTTTGGCATGACTAAACACAAATACGTCATTTTTTTTCTATATAACATTTTTTTATTTGCATTTCTTTGGAAATACGTACAGGTATACTCCCTACGGAAAATTCGTATCCAAACTTTATACATGTGAAAAAGAGGAAATAAAAAATAAAGGAGAATTATTACTAAAGAATATAAACACATATGTTTTGTTACAATCAGAACATATACCAACTTAGTGACGGATTGCACACTTCTGATTCGGGAATGAATTACTTTAACTGCATTCATCAATACGAATTTTCGTTGAGAAGTTTTATTTTTTTTGAATTTATACAGTTTTTTTATATTGTTTTTTCGTTGGATGACTAATGTATAAACCGTTCGCTCTAAAAAATTACATAACTTTTCATCCAGTTCGGAGTTATCCCTTTCAACGAAACATTCGTTTTACCATCATCAGAATGCTACCAATATTAATAAATTAATTATTAAAATTAAAAAAGGGTGTTATTTAAAATTTTTCCGTGAGCTCTTTGATGAATAAATCTAAATCTGAGCTTACACACACACACACACACACGTATATATATATATATATATATATATATTATATATATATATATATATATATATATTATATATATATATATATATGTGTAAGCTCAGATTTAGATTTATTCATTGAAGAGCTCACGGAACAATTATAAATAACACCCTTTTTTAATTTTAATAATTAATTTATTAATATTGGTAGCATTCTGGTAAATAGATAAATAATTATTGACATATTGCATTCTGTTCAATCTGTTAAATATACACCACTGTTCATCAACCAACTACTAACCACTTCCACTCTCTAACTACCAACTACTGGTCTTGACTTCTGACCCAGTGTCGGATTATAGACTAGGCCAATTAGGCATGGCCTAGGAGCCTCCACATATTGGGGGCCCCCACAACTTTGAAAAAAATTAAATAAGTGTACGTAATAATTTAATTTTATATGAATCATACTAGTCGAATCAACCAAAAGACAATTATTACATTAAAATACATATTACATAAAATATTACATAAAATTTAAAAAAAAGTATTTGAATTAATTTATTAATCTCTTGATCATTCACCAGATTCAAAAATTCATTCAACTTCATTTTTATGATTGCTGAAAGCAAATGAAAATGACTTATTTCCGCGCCCTTAACGAGGCCCCCACAAGAAATGTGCCTATAGGCCCCCCCAGTTGTTAATTCGGCACTGTTCTGACCGCTAACAGTGAGGGAAGTCATCCTCCCTCACTGCATACCATCAAGGTAACGTAGGTACATATATCTTGAGGTATATAAAGAATAGCATATAGCCCGTATGGCCCATTCTACTGCCCCTTCTACTTTAGCCTGACGAGATTCGCTTCTCCTATATTTTGGCAATTGACAGAAGCTTTCTTATTAGGTTTTCCTGAAGGTTCATATGTTCAGGGTGATAATACCGAATATTTTGTATCTGCTGTAACCGAGAGATTCGCAGTAAAAGATGATGTGGTTGGATATTTCCTGCCTTTCGCACAGTCTGCACCTAATGGATCCGTTACGGAGTCCTATTGTGTGCAGATGCTTTTGTAGATAATAATGTCTGGTGATGAATCCGGTAACCTTCGAAATTGTACCCTGTTCAAGTTGAGTACATCGAAGGATAGTTACCTGGATGCATTCCGAAACAGTATTTTCCCAAGTTTTTGTTGCGGTATTGAATATTCTGATTTTTTTGTGCAAAATATTCTGCTGTCAAAGGTAGTTGTTAAGCTCAAAAAAGTGTAGGTACTGATTTCGTCATTTTTTTGGACACATAAATTTTTCTATACCAAACAATACCAAAGAAAAAGCGTGTACCCAAATAATAGTTTGGTTAATTCTATAGTGTTTTCATGGAACTAATATCCTGGGTAGCGTACAGATATAAAACTAAATCTAAATCTTGAATCTTGAATCAATGTTGCTCAATGCAGCACTATTACCAATCTTTAGTCACAACTGACCTATAAGGAATGTTTTTTGAATTTTTTTCTCAGTGGATATTTCTTTCGATGTTTCTCGTATTTTCAACTTATTTTTTCTTTAAATAAACTCATATGCGAATTGAATTGCTGTGTTGTTTAAGAAATAAATATTTATTTTATTATAAGGTTTTTTGTGCCTGCGAGTGAAAAAGTTTCTTTCTTCTATATAGAAACAATATTATCCATATTTTTTTTATGCTGAACCATGCAAGATAAAGAACACTTTTGTGTACTATATTTTTTTGGGGGACGGTAGCAAACTACATAGACAACTGCTTACATAAAGTTGTTTTTATAATAAACTAAAATATTATGTGGTCATCATTAACATTCATTTTTTATGTTGAATCGAAACTTGGGCTTCTTGAAAACGACTAAACCTGTTGTACAGAACTATATGTAGGCAATATGGCGCCAACTAACAGTTCTATTAATACTCGTGCAAACAAAAGTAAAGAAAGTGTACAAGCAATTTCAAACAATTGTGAAATGTTTCGAGAATTATTAAGCGATGGTGATTTTGCAGAAATGTTTCAACAATTAATCCAGGAAGCGGTTAGTAAAGCTTTAAATCCAGTTTTAAAAGAATTAGAGGAGGTTAAGTTTGAGTTGTCAATTTTAAAAAATAATAAACAATTGTTTAAAAACGAATCCAATACGGGTGATCATAAAGTCCCCATTTCTAAAAACAAAAAAATAAGTGCTTTACAAGACAACACTCCACAAGATTCTAATAGTTCATCCACATCTACTGCTTCTACAGTAAACCAAAAAGGTAATGAGCTGGAAATGGCTAACGAAGACGAAAACAATGACAATTTTAAAGTCGTTTCATATAAAAAAAAGAAACGAACAATAATAAGAGGAAACGGACCAGTTAATGATGAACTACATTTTGCTGAGTCAAAAATATGGCTATTCTTGGGACGTTGCCAGAAAAATACAACAGTGGAAAATGTTCAAAACTATTTAAAGAAAACTTTCGGTGACCTCGAATTTACAGTCGATGATCTACATAGTAAGGGTGAACACAAAAGTTTTAGAATTGGTGCAAATCAAGATTTGATACAAGATATTTACAACAGAGACAATTGGCCAAAAGGATCTTTTGTAAAAAGATACCTTTTTCGCAGGTCCTCTGCGGCTAAATTTGATTAAACAAATAAAATGCGTAGTAGAGACAGACGCCATAAGAATTTTGCATCAAAATATTCAGTCCATAAGCAACAAAATTTCTGATCTTGAAGTTGTCTTGAATAATGAAAATGTGCATATTATTCTTATGTCTGAACATTGGTGTACAAGTGAAAATCTTGAAATACTAAATATTGAAAATTTTGTGCTAATTACTAATTTTTGCCGGAAGAATTACAGGCATGGTGGTGTAGGAATATGGATAAAAAGAGATCTGGAAAGTTGTTGTGAATTAATTAATGTGTCCAATATGTGTTATGAAAAGGTTTTCGAATGTGCAGTCATCAGGTTAACTTTAAGTGGTTCTAAATACTATGTGTGCGTTGTATATAGATCACCAGATAGTGATATTGACAGTTCAATAACTTATCTTAATAAGTTAATAATATTAATCATATAATTGACAATGCAAATAAATTTAAAATGTGTGATCTACTTAATTATTTTGATTGTATAAATATTATTGATCAAGCTACTCGTATTACCAATACATCTGCAACAGGTATTGATTATTGCATAGTAAACAGAAATTTTATTTACAAAACAATTAAAGTTATAAACACTCTATTATCTGATCATACAGGTCAAATAATAGCCTTTGATGCTATAAGTGACAGCAAAAATAAACCAAAAATAACAAATTTCAAACGAAACTATAATGATTTTAATTTAGAATATATGACATACATGTTAAATAAAATGGATTGGACATCAATCTTTAACAGTGACATTGATGTTGATAGCTTGTTTGAAATATTCTGGGAAAATTTTGCTTATTGTTTCGAGTCAAGTTTTCCTCTAGTTCCCAGTAATCATTTTCCATCTAAAAAATGGATTACTAAAAAAATTATAGATGATGGCAAGTACTTGAGAGAACTGTTTAAAATAAAGAGTTCTAACCCTGAACTTCAATTACAATATAAGAATTTAAAACGGCAACACAAAAAGGATATTATAACAGCTAAGCGGTACCATATTTTCAACAATGTCAACCTGTCAATGTGCGCTCCTAGACAAATTTGGAATGGAATAAATTCTATTTTAAACAAAAACAAAATTAAAACTAGAGAAGATATTGCTTTAAAGCACGGGGTAATTTTAGTCAAGGAACCAAAAGATGTTTTGAGTATGTTTCTTAATTACTATGCAACATCAGTAACCGCGAAGTTGCTAGATAATTTTGGCAGTAGTATATCAAAAGACTGTACAATATCAAGTCGAAGCGTCGATAAAAGCTTGTTCATGAATCCAATACTCATAGAGGAAATAGCTCAAATAATAGTTGCCTTACCAAACACAAACTCTACCGGAGCGGACGAAATACCTACCTATGTCCTAAAATATTGTGTACACACTATCGCTGAATTATTGTGTCCTATCTTTAATCAAGTTCTTGTAACCGGTATTTTTCCAAGTTGTTTGAAAAAAACCAAGGTTAGACCATTGTTCAAAAAAAACGATAAGCAAGATATTAAAAATTACAGACCGATTTCCTTGTTATCAGTATTTTCGAAAGTTCTAGAAAAAATTATGTATAGTCGAATAAGTAGTTTTTTTGATAAACATCAAACATTGCATTCCAACCAGCATGGTTTTAGAGCCAACCGTTCTACTGCTACTGCTATATTTGATTTTTATGATGACTTGGCGAATTTTTTGGACAATGGAGAATGTGTTTTAGGATTATGTTTTGATCTTAGTTCTGCTTTCGACACTGTCAATCACGAATTTTTGCTGAAAAAACTTATGCGAATGGGTGTACGAGGTACAGCAAATGATTTAATAGGTTCCTATTTGAAAAACAGAAAGTTTTTTGTTGACATAGATCGCCATCATTCAAAGACCCAATTTACAAATATCGGGGTACCGCAGGGAAGTACGTTGGGCCCTCTTTTGTTCAACTGCTACATAAACGATTTAAAAGAACACATACCGCTAGGCAAATTAATTATGTATGCAGATGATGTCACTTTTCTAGTGAGCGGCAAAAACATCGATGATGCAAAGTTGGAAGCAGAACAGATAATCAAAATGTTTAAAATCTGGTGTAAAAAAAACCAGCTTATAGTTAACCTGGACAAGACTTGTGTCATAAACTTTAAATTAAAACCTGATCATACATTAACTTCCCTGGATCTTAAAGATCTAATATATGTTGATCAAACAAAGTTTTTAGGTATAATTATAGATCAAAATTTAAAATTTACCCCACATATAACGCACTTATGCAAAAAGCTAAGCGGCATTTGCTTTCAAATTAGAATTTTAAGACAGTATTTAGATCACGAACAGCTTTTATCTTTTTACTATGCAAATGTATTTTCACACATTAAATATAATATTTTAATGTGGGGACGAGGCAACGATTCGAATAGAATATTTATAGCCCAAAAACGGATTATAAGGAATATCTTTCAGATAAACAGTACAAGTACCTGCAAGAATCTGTTTATAAGACACAAGATTCTAACTTATTGGGGTATTTATATATATGAATTGTTAGTATATATGAAAAAAAATAATTATTTCAAAAAAAATACAGATAAGGTTTATGACACAAGATTGGCAGTTAGATATAACTACGCTCACAAGACTGGTTTTTTTGAAAGAACTCCGGTATATACGGGTTTCAAATTATTCTCACAATTACCCAAAGAAGTCCAATCAGAGGCTGAACTAAATCGGTTTAGAATCGGATTGAAACGGTATTTAGCTGAAAAGGCACCATATAGTTTGCTTTTGTAATTGTATTTTCAGACAATTTGTATACTTTTGTTGAAGTCTTTTTCCAAATAAATTTATTATTATTATTATTATAGTTTCATAATTACATAATAGAAATGACTAAAGGTATGGTTTTAATCTAAGAAAGGTTTCAATTGTGTAATGACAACATATCAGATATTTGATACTCGTTCAAGTTGTTGAAAAACACTCTTCTTTGTATAAGTTTTGCCTGTGACATCTAACGAACTTAACCGAAATTCTTTGACAATCTGGAGAAATTCTGGAGGGCTTTATTTCTAGATTTATTACATAAGCTGTCAGCTACCGTCTAGATCTAGATAGATTTAAATTTTATTTTCTGGTATCTATATTTTCTTCGTTGCGAATATTTGCAACTTTGAAGAAATAATAACGCACCACCGGGATGATTAATCTCTTTATGGAATTTGAAAATAACGATTCTGTCTCGGTGTCTATGTGTGCACTTGAGTGTACGGTGTATAATGTCGTAGTCTAAACGAACCTTAAGAACATCTTGCCGATTATGTTTGGCTTGTCGAAGTTATCTCGGAAATATGCATAGTAGCGAAAACCATGAATGAGAAAAAGATGACAAAGAGTTGAACAATTTTATAGATTGAATAAAAATAGCGATTTTCCAAAAAAATTATTTATTTTTTATTTTCTCAATTTTATGAATTTAAAATGCATTTAAGATCCTGTACATCCAATATAAAATTTATTGACGATTTATTAACCCCTTATAAATGAATAACGCTTCAATGAAAATTAACCCTGGTGTTGACGACCAAAGTTGGTAATGTGGGGTCGTTTTCGACAACTCTGACATATCGATTATTTCAATCAAGAAAGGCACGATAGATTTTAACAAGTACGTCAGCATATTTTATTTACGAATTTATGTCTTTCGATTGGCAATCCAAGATAGGATTAGTTGGAAAGAACATAACTAAAGTCTAGAATTGTGAGTAGTCGCGTCTTAAACATTTCCAAGTGTAGAGTCCTCCAAAATTAACCCAGTCAATTGGTGCCAAATGCATTTGATTTTCGAAACAATGTCATAAATAAAACTTATTTACCATAAAAATAATAATAGTTTCTTATCTGAACATTATTCCGAAAACCGAACGAATTCAACACAAATCAACTATATAACTTTTATAAGAGGACACCACTTTTGCCGTTGATTATACGAAGCTAAGAAACTCCTGAAGAATATGGCTGATTGTTGTTTAATAGTATTTTGGTACAAAACCAGTCCAAGTGGCCAAGCGGTCTAAGGCGTTATGTCTGCGCAGTATGCCTACCTGCAAACTGGGAGGTTATGGGTTCGAATCCCGCCATCGGCAGTTTGTCAATTATTAAGCAAAGAAAAGGGACGGTTAATTGACTAAACTGTCGGCGTATGGACAAGAACGAAGTAACCGGCTATGCTTGAGAAGGTTTTCTGCAGTTTCCTTCACGAACTCCAGATGAATATCGGCATAGTTCCTATCATAGTCGGCTGCAGCAGCATATCCTACCAATTCCTAGTCTATACACAAAAATTCCTTCCACTCCACTCACATCCTCACATCCTTAGGCATCACAATAGATCTTATGGTCGAAGTGTAGCCCGTTCAGGGCAGCCTCTACAATCTATCCATATATCTTGGTACGAAACACTTAATAGTTACTGGTACTATGCACACCAATATTATTTTTTCTGTTTTTGGGATAATGTTTCGAAAATAAGTTGTTAGTATATTATAAAGAATAACTTTATCCAACATTGAGACAAGAACCTGCTTTTGTGACAATGTATATCAAAACAAGAACAGAAATGTCTATTGTTTAAAAAGTATTTTTCCGAAAGTAGTATTGTCCCGAACTCAATAGTAGTGTGTTCTTTTTTACATTTGAGTAAATTAGTAACCCTGCTCTGAGAAGAGTCCATTTCATGTTACTTAGTTTCTTTTCTACACTATTATAGAACAAAACTCATTTTACAGAAGTACTATTAAATTGGTTCATTAATTTTAAGTGTTACTGGAATACAATTTTATTATTCTTAATAACCACTATACTTACGAAAGTAAATTTATTTCTTTTCTTGTGCTATTTAATTAATGTTTTTATTTTTATTTTTTATAAAAAAGTTGTAGATTACTTTAAAATAAAATATAGAGTATAAAGAAAATATCATTAAAAAAATGAGTAAAATTAGATTAGATTTTATATTTTCTATAATATAAGGGCATACGGGAGGAAAGAGAAATTACTTTTATCAAGTTTTTAGTATATAAATGAATCTAAATCTAGAGATATGTTAGAAAACAAGAACACCATTAGCTTTTTAATCCTTTCCTCTAATGTTATGTAGCTTAGAAAATATTTCGTCAGGCATGTAGGTTTAAAGCCGAACATTCCTTTTCTCTTCGATAATAATAATAATAATAATTAAACTTTATTCATAAATTTTCGTACAGAGTACATTGAATGCGTCAAACCTAGGTAACAAAAATGGTAGCAATTACAAGAATGATAACAATAAGAAAATTAACAAAAGTGATAACAATAAGAAAATTAACAAAAAATGATAACAATAAGAAAATTAACAAAGATGATATCAATAACAAATTGAGAGAAATGATAACAATAACAAAGCTAATAAATAACAATAACAAAGCTAGTAAAGATAATAACAATAACAAATATAACAGAATTGATAGAAATATATAAACAATATTAACAGCTAATAATAAACTTTCATAATATTAGATATAACAGTAAACAAAAATTTTTTGATATCTTTAAATTATAAATTCTTTTAAATCATAATGGTTTTTTGTAAGCAGCGACTTTTTTAATTCTTTTTTAAACAAGCTTGAATTTAAATTTTTTATGTCTGTGGGAATTGTATTGTAAATTCTAATACAAGTATTTAATACAGCTGAATCGATATACGTTCTTGTGGTTTGCATTACTACCAAGTTATCTTTATTTCTTGTATGGTATGTGTGTTCCAGTTGATGATCTAGAAATAAATTTAGGTTGTTTTTAACAAATAAAGCTCCTTCCAAGATAAACGTGTCAATCACTGTAAGGATACCCAGGTTCTTGAAAATAGGTCTTGCTGGTTCGTCTGGTTTTGCACTCACTATTACACGTAGGCACCTTTTTTGAAGTTTAAGTATTTTATGTACGTTGGGGGAGTTTCCCCAAAACAGTATGCCGTATCTTATATTTGAGTGTATATGGGCGTAGTAAACTTGTAGGACAATGTCTTGAGACACGGTGTCTCTCAGCCTGTATAGCAAATATATTAGCTTCGACAGTTTCTTTGACAGATAGTCTATGTGTGTTCTGTGGTTCAAGTTACTATCTATGTATAATCCGAGAAACTTTACATATTGTGATGCTTTAAGTGTTGTAGACATTTTTTCAATTTCTATTTCTTCAATATCATTTCTTATACATAAGATATTAGTTTTGTCAACGTTTAGACTTAATGTGTTGTCTTTAAACCATTTATTTAAACTCTCAAAAGTTTTATTGATGTTTGATGTAACGTCTTCTTCGTTTTTTCCGCGAAAAAGAACAGTCGTATCATCAGCGAAGAGAATCATTTTGTTTGTAGTTCTTAGAGGAAGATCGTTTACATATAAAATGAACAATAAAGGACCCAATAGTGATCCTTGCGGTACGCCTCTTTGCACCTGCTTGAAGGTCGAAAATGTTTGCTTTCGTCTATTTCCCACATTACAACTCAGTTTTACACACTGTTGCCGATTTGTCAGATATGACGATATTAAATCAAGGACTTTACCTCTTATTCCGTAGAAACCGAGTTTGTGTAGCAACAGATCAATATCTAGTGAGTCGAAGGCCTTGCTTAGATCTAAGAAGCAAGCAATCGTTATGTCTTTACTATTCAGTGCTTGGTAAATTTCAGCAAAAGCTTTGAAAATTGCTTGATCAATGGTCCTTTCCCTCGTGAATCCATGCTGTGCTGGAGAAATAATGTGAAATTTTTCCAGAAACGATATTAATCTGTTGTACAATACTTTCTCAAATATCTTCGAAATAGCAGGCAGTATCGAAATCGGTCTATAATTTTTTAAGTTCATAGAGTCGTTGTTTTTGAATACGGGTGTTACAATAGCCTTTTTAAATGCGTCAGGGAAAATACCACTAGATAACATTTTATTAATAATATCCAGCAAAGGTTTTATTAATTGTGTGGCGCTGAGTTTTATTATTTCGGTAGGGATTTCATCCCAACCACAAGATTTTTTGCATTTTAGTTTCCGCATTATCTCCAGTAATTCTATTTCATTGCAAGGAAGTAGATATAGTGTATTATTTGCGTTGCTTAGCTTCGTATTAAAATTTGGTTGATTTAGCCCAAGATTTTCAGCAATATTAATAAAATAATCGTTGAAAGTATTTGAAATTTCTTCTATATTGGTGATTTTATTACCTTCAATATTATTTAAACTTTCTATTTCCTTCCTATTGTTTGGTACTGGTTGAGTGAGTCTATTTACAAGATTCCAGGCAGCTTTTGTCTTATTTTCAGATCGATTTATTTTGCTACAGTAGTGCGATATTTTTGTGTCTTTAATCCGTGTTTTAAGATGATTGCGGATTTTATTATATTGGCTTCTTTTTTCTGTGAGAGTGTGTTCTGGGTTTTGTTTATTGCGAAATTTAATTTCTCTCCATAATTCATTTTTTTTTCGAGATAGATTTATAATTTCAGGTGTTATCCACGCATTTTTTTCTTCGTAGTTGTGGAAGACGATCTTTGAGGGGAATGCTACATCAAAATAGTACATAAACGCTTCGTAAAATGAGTCTAAGGCACTATTTGGATCCGTTTTAAATAATACTTCTTCCCATGTTTCCGTATTCAATAATGCTTCAAAGTACTTTATGTTGGTTTGACAGAAGTTTCTTCTTTCATAATAACCTTTGGTGCTTAAATTTTTAGTTATATCTGTTGTGAGAATTTGTAGTGTATGATCTGACAAAGGACTATGGTGTATATTTACTTTACGATAGTTAAAATTAATGAAAAAATTATCGATGCATGTTGCACTGTTATTTGCAATTCGAGTTGGCTCATTAATGAGTATTTGAAAGTTATATGATAGAAGAATTTCTTGAAGTGTATTAGCACTGGTGTCTTTTTGAAGTAAATCGATATTGAAGTCCCCGCATATGATAACTTTGTTGTATATTTTCTTATTAGATACATAATTTAGGCACTTTTGCAATTGAGCAAAAAATATTTCAATATTTCCCGATGGGGTCCTATATATACAAATAACAACAATGTTTAATTCTTCTATTTTTACAGCGCTGCATTCGAAGTCCATTTCAGATGACAAGGCTTCCAAATCCTTATAGTTTTCTACTATTAGTCTTCGGTTTATGAGAATACAACTTCCACCTCTCTTTTTTATACTTCTGGTAAAAGAAGACTTTACAACCAAATTGTTGACAACTGTTTTTGTACGAGCCAGTGTTCAGTTATACACATAACATCCAACGACATTTGTAGTTCACTTAGTAATAGTTCTAAAAGTGGCGTTTTGTTTGTTATACCTTGTATATTAAAATGCATAATGTTTACTTCATATGTCTTTTGTCGTTTCGGATTGTTGCATTCGCCAATTTGCGGTTGGTTTGGAACGAAATAAATTCAAATTGAACCTTCTAATAGCTGTTCCCGCCGGCCAAAAAGTAGGATCATACATTTTCTCCTTGTACTTGTTATTAATGCCCACCTTAAAAGCTTTATTTGATCCCAAGGTCTTTAACTCCTCGCAGATCACATTTTCTTCTCCCGTTTTTTCTTTTATGTAATTAAAAACATTTTCTTTTGTGACATTTGGTTTTACTCTACCAACATAAACCCAAATTTGTGTTTCGGCTGCTTGAAAGGCTGTAGCTTCATCTGTTTTTCCTGTCCCAATAATTGTTTCTTTCCTTTTTTTCGTGTATGTCACTGTTTTAAATTCTGTTTTATCTGATTCTATTTTATCGGCCGTAACAATTTTTGCAACTTCAATATTATGCTTAGTATAGGCACTATGATTTAATTGTTTGTTAGTATCATTGCCTATGTCACTATCGTTAGTGTTTTTTAAAATTCCATCGCCCTGTTTAGTATAGCCATTACATACAGCATCTTTGTAACTACGATTGCTTACACCAACTTCATTAGTAGTTGTTTCTGATATTTTTCTTGTTTGATTTTCTTTAATGTTAGCTTGCATTTTAGATATGTTATTTTCGTTTTCCATACCCATATCACGTTGTATAACTCTATTCTGATTGACTTGTATGGCTCTTATATGATTTTCAGCCGCTTTTAATTTTTCTTCTAACATTTTATTCTTATCTGTCATTTCCTGTATTAATCTCTTAAGTAAATCATTTTCTTGATTAACAAATTTGTTTTCATTGATGATTACTTGTATAGGCACATATTTGTTTTCTTCCGGTATATGAATTATTTCAAATTCGACACTTTTAACAACTGTTTTGACGTTCACTTTTGGGGTTATGTTACAATTATTGCATTCCCAATCTTTAATTTCTTTTGCATCAATAAGTCTTCTGAATTCTTCCAGATTAATGTTAACGCATTCAATATGATAACTTTCATCACATTTTGCACAATTTATAGAATCACAATATCGATCAATAACTTTTTTACATCGAGCACATGATAGACCGCGACCACCATGATGGTGATCATAATAACTCTAAAGCCAAGCTAATCTAAAAGCCCAGCCTGTCGAATTAAAACAGATATAATGATGAATTGCTCTCTGTTATAGACCGTCGTGTCTCGGAAACGGAGGTTAAACCCCATTATTAATATTATTATTATTATTATTATTATAATGATGAATTGCGTGGAGGAACTTTTGAAGGTGGGAGGATGACAGTAATGTGGATACCTGCGATAGAAAAGGAAGTGGAAGAATTATAACCTAGGCCCAAAATCCATAACATTCAGAATTGAAAAAACAACCTAAAAACGAGAAATGAAACCGTGAATAGATCCATAAAATTGCGGATACTAAGCAAATATTCCTTGGTAAAATACTAATTCACAATGTATAACTAAACGCATTATTTTAATTGCACTTGCAGTATACCAGAGTATCTTGATATATTTCTACATTAAGAGAGCACTTTTGAGTGACCAGGTGGGTTTACAATGATTTCTCTAACATGGGAAATGTAATCCCCAAGAATAGCTAATTTTATTAATAGCTAATGTGTGATTTTTGCGATTCTTAGTACCAAAGATATAATATAATGCTCTGATATTCATTTCATTAAGCTTTGGCTTCATTCCACAATTCGATGGTATTCGTGAATGTGCTGAAGAAGCAAAAAGACAGAATATTAAATAATATCTGATGATGATATAAGAATACAATTCCATGGAACTGAACTTTATGGCATTAGGTTGCGTAAAATTAAAGTTACAGCCAACTGTGGAAATGTGCGAAGGTGCTTTTATCTGAGATATCAGAAAAATCGAGGAAAAACATTTTTATTTAATGTGAATTATCCAGTAACGACACTATCTCGAATACTATCTTTCTAAAACTATATATTTATATCAAAATAAAATAACATGAATTTAAATATATTATTCAAAAGAGCTTTTTAGTCATTGTTTGAATAGAAAGTTCCTCTTGACGATTCAAAACTTTCAAAGAATGCTATTATTACTGGTAGTAGTAAGTAAATCTTTTCAACCTCGATTGTAGGGTATGTATCTTGTGTGTGACTGTAAGCAACTAGCTTTTGTTCTGAATGCAACCGACGGATTGAATTCGTATGGAAACGGAAGGTTTCTTCTTTCATATACTTACCATACAATAGATAACACATTTAGTCAATTGACAATGACGAAGGATTCGACATTCTGAATGTGTATTATTCAGAATGGTTAACAAAGCGAAAAAAGTTAAGTTTTTTTTTCTATCGTGAAGGATTATTTTTATGTGATAACCAGATAATAAATTCACTATAAATTTATATTTTAGTTTACTGCGTGCTTCAAAATGATTGATTTTTGTAATAAATATTTTTATATTAGACTCAAACGGGGTTTATTTTGCTGAATCAGCTACTTTAAATTACGATTCTATAGTTGTTTATTTTCGCGTTTTTATTATTTGGATTTTTCTCCTTTATTGAGTAACTTTTGAAAATGCTTGTTTCAAGGAGGTTCATAATCAAATTTAATTAATGTGTTTAGAACCGTTGAAAAAATTATAACAAAGAAAAAAAGTAGTAGACTAAAGGTACTGTTTGTAGAATCTTTGGAATTACTTAATAACCACCCTATCTTAAGAAAGGAATCGTTTGGTATACAGACGGCTCCAAAACAAGGTAAACGTAGGTCTCAACTTGGAGAAATATGGCACAGTATGTCAGGCAGAAGTCAACGCCATATCTGCGGCCGTGAGAACCTACGTAGAGGCTACATAAACTAGAACGTATATATTCTCTCAGACAGTAAAGCTGCTTGCTCTAAGGCCTTGTCTGCAATTGAAGACACCTGAGCAGTTGTCAATATTGTTTAGACGAACTACTGGAGCTGGCAAAATGGAACACTGTTAAATTGATCTGGATATTAGGTCACAGTGGTTTTGAAGGAAACGAAAAAACAGATACTCAAGCAAAGAAGGGAGTCGGAATACCTTTCATAAGCCCAGAACCTATTTTAGGAATTCCAAAGATAGCATGCAAATAAGGTATTAAACACAGTGATCACTGGGAGAATATATCGCAGCAAAAACTCGGAAAAATACTGTTTCGGAATGCATCCAAGAGGCTATTCTTCGATGTACTCAACCTGAACATGATACAACTTCTCAAAGTTACTAGATTCATCGCCGGGAATTATCACCAAGGAAAGCATCTGCACACAGTAGGGCTCCATAACGGATCAATTATGTGTAGACTGTGCAACGAAGAAGAGGAAACATCCAATCACATCATCTTTTACTGCGAATCTTTCGGTTACTCCGAATATACGAACCTTCAGGAAAACTGGATAAACAAGCTCCTGACTATTGCCAAAATATGAGAGGAGCAAATCGCGCCAGATTTATGTAAATGAGGGAGCACAGTGGTTCATAAGATCGACATACAATACTTATATATACCTCTAGCTATATCTATCTATCTATCTAAAAACTGGTATGTATTTTATCTCGCTCCGATGCGCCGGAGATATAACAATAAACATGAGCGAACCGTGGGTATAGGCTTGTTAAAAATAAGTAAACAAATAATTGCATTGAATTCAAGTTAACATTTTATACCTTATAAGTAGATGGTTTGTATTTATATACCAAATCAATAATAATTTAATTATTTCGTATCTTCTGTATAAGAAAAATTTCATTCAATTTCTTTATCGCATCGCTTTTCCTTCTTCATCTGTTGAATAGAAAAAGCAATGCGATATTAAATGAATTATTTTTCGTTTTTAATAACTATTAATAACAGGCACTAAATATCAATAATAGCAAACTACGAACATTAATAACTAAATTATGTTGCATATTTATACACAAAGATGTTTACATAGAATTAAAAATACCAAGGATGCTAATCTACAGGAACTGTTGTAAAAATTCACGTACAAATTTGCAAAAAAGCCGGAAAATGAGTAAAAATAATAATTTCCCCGAAGTAATGTGCTTCCTACGACGAAGCTTTTTTGATTAAAACTTTTGTTTTTGCAAGGTTTAGTGGTATAAAACTTGATGCTGAATGTAAGAGTATATTTCAAATTGACTCATTATCTTCCCTTAAGTTGCTTATCCAAAAAGAAAAAAAAAACTTACCATTTTTAACCTTACAATTGGCAACCAGATCATTCATCAGTTCTTTGTTTTTCTGTAAATAAAAGAATAAAAACATTATTGTAAATACATTAATTATTTATGTTCTAAACATTGGTAATAATAACAAAAGTTTTGGGTCTGGGACTCAAGGCATGATGTGAAAATACATTTGTTTATGTGAAAATATAAGATAAACGTTAATGTCTTCTTTCAATTATGTTTATCAGTATAATAATTAAAATTATAGTGATAAGTAATAATAATATTTAATATTACATAACCACAAATCTTTATCATTTTCACATTAATAATTTATTAAAGTTTATATTTATGTGACAGGTATTTATGAAATGTATCTTTTAAGAAGATTCCCTATGAATTAAGTATTATAAGTGTTAATCATGTATTTAATCAGCTTTAAAATCTATCTGTTACTATCCAATTTTCATAAAAGTGTAAAATAAAATGCTTATATTTTTGTGGAATGTCTGGTTAAATAGTCTATTTTGTCACTTTCATTGCATTAGAAATCGATAGAATTAGTATTATGAAGGATTAGTTCTATTAACGAGCCGTGTAATTTGGAAATATATTTCCGTAACCACTGAAATATTATGAAATTCATTTCCATACAGTAAGAATTTTTTGTATGATTCATGTTGATATAAAAATGAAGAATTAGTTACATTACAATGGAGAATTAGTTCAAGAATGGTTCAAAAATTGACAACAAAACTTAACATGTATTGAAATCTATTGTATTGTCAGATGAAGGACGTGATTATACTGTTTATATTCTTACGTGTTTGAGATTCTTTATATTATGAAATTTTGTTGAGTGTCTGATGCCCGATGCTCCATGTTCAAAAATATCTTAAAACTATAATCTCAAGATGCATGATTTCAACACGATATCTTTAACCAAAATAGCACTATTATTTTTAAGGAAAATCAATCTACAGAGACCAAAAATGAGAGATAAACAAGTAATGTAACTAACTGAGTTAATTGTTTGAATACCCAGTATATACTGAGTTGTATATCAATGATTGAATTGTTAACACATCTGTGTATTCGAAATGTTAACAATTCGCTTTTCGAGGAGCATTTAATCACAAAAGCGCCTCCAAAAATAACAATAATTGTACATATATATTTAAAAATTTTTGCTTAGGTGAACTAAAATTGACACAAGAATACGCAATTATTTTTTTACTTTTTGATGCATTTTTGGTTTTAGAATATTTGATTTTTGAAGTCGGTTTTTCATTTTGTCAAAATTTTTTTTAATTTTTCGCTTTTTAGCGACTTTCTAAAACTGATTTTATTTGTCTGAATATGGGTAGACCTACAAAACGACCTACTAAGTTTTAGTGCATTTTTAACACATTTTTTTTAATCCGTTTTTTTTTTTTTACATTTTAGTGCATTTTTTCATAACAGATTTTCAGTTTTTTTACATGCATTTTGTGTTTTTTTTTGTAAAAACTTTTTTTTTGGAGTCGGTTTTTTTTTTTGTAATAAATTTTTTTGAAGTCAACTTTTAAAAAAAGTTTTTTATTTTTCCATTATGAATGAGTATATCCTTTCAAACAAACACAAAATTTTCGCAGAAATCGCTGATCACATATAAAATGTGGATTTTCCTCGATTTCCAGGGGATACCCTCATCAAAATGCGATTTGGTGACAATAGGACCAATCGGAAATCAGACCCTTTAAAACAAAAAAGAAAAAAAACTCAAAATCGGTTCATAAATGACGGAGTTCTGAGGTGACACACATTAAAAAAAAATACAGACGAATTGATACTCATTTTTGAAGTCGGGTTAAAAAAGGATAAAATTTT
Organism: Nineta flava; assembly: GCA_963920215.1. NCBI lineage: Eukaryota > Metazoa > Arthropoda > Insecta > Neuroptera > Chrysopidae > Nineta > Nineta flava. The sequence continues at coordinate 89,609,219 of OY986041.1, forward strand.
TAAAATTTGAAACATAAATAATTAAAATAAACAAGTTAAAATCAAAAGTGTCATATCAAAGTCCATATAAATATATCACAAAAATAAAAATGAAAAACACAAAATACCACTACAAAAATATCATAGTTTTAGTGAACGATAACTCAGATGTTGGTTGGTTATAATACTGCCCCTGCCCGTTTAAATGCTCCATATAAATGTTACACGACCAGTGGATTGTGCCCGACATCATAAACCATGCCATGGTAGTTTGGAATTTTGGAGGAGAGCCTAGTAGCTCACGACCCCGTTTTTTAGAGCAGTCTGGGCAATGCATCTAATAAGACCATATAACCCTTCGAGGAAAACTCAACAGTTGAAAACTGGATATCGCTAAACACTAAAAATATCTGAATGACAAATTAAAGTTGAGTAAAAAAGTCAAAATTATGAACGCCTTTGAGAGCGGAATGTCACGAAATAAGATGCTGTGTGAGTTTGACTTGACATACTCCACGTATAAAAAAATAAATAAAATACAAGGAATCTAAAAAATTGAAATGTTTTGAGAAAAACAGGAATTTCAAGAGTCCGAACTTCTTGACGTTGAAGAGTGTCCTGGGGGTCGACTAAGCAAACCATCAATTACAGCATATGAGCCTTCTGCTCCTTTATTATAATTGATAACCAGGTTAAGTGAAAAATCTTGATAAGCGATTAAAAATTTCTTGTCCTACGAACTTATCCAGTTTCGACTATATAATAAAAATTTCTTTTGTAGGTACACTAAATTATTTATTTTTGAAAAATATTTTCTTATTGATAAATAACTTATTCACAAAAACTTGTTGAAATGTAATATAAATCACATAATTATTTGTCAATTGAAGTAACTAAATTAATTTTATCGGTAGCACGTTTCCTTTTCAGCAATAAATTATATTTCCGCCACACATACATATATACGGTTGGGTACATTTACTGACATAAGTACTTTTATTATTAGAAAATGACTTTGATAATCATATTTTGGCAATTAATATAAAATTAATTATTATTATTGATTTGTCATATACTTTATTTGGTAAAGCTTTCTATAATTTGAATTGATTAGTTAGGTGCCACTTGTTTGTTTCTCCTGCAAGCGTGTGGTTTTTAATCAAACCAATAGGGAATATGCATGAAAATTTATTTTCACTTGAATAGAAGCATGTTTACTTGACAAATATCAAGGTAAAATTACTTTTTAAATAACTTTAAACATAAGCGAGATATGAATGATTGAAATTCCCGATTAGACAAAGAGGGTGATAGCCCTCTTGATATGTTATGTGACGTCATATTACACTTTCTCCATTTAAAATACACGTAAAACTCCGTTTTTAGTATTTTTGCAAGAAAGAGACAGATAATAATTTTTAAAAGCTTATAGCTTCCTTGATATTTGTCGGATTTTAATTTCGTTTTTAAATATTATTACAGTATTAACAGTATTTTCATATTCTGAAAATAAATGTGAAAAAAATTTTCATGCATATTTCCTATTGTCACATTCTATTTTGGATATAAATTAGCCACACAGTTGACTAAGCAAATTTTTTCAGAGCGAGGTCAAGATGACAGTTATAATATTTATTATTATTAAATATAAGATGTTTCCCTAATTCCTAGTTTATTTGTATTTTATAAATACGTATTTCGACTACAAAGTAGTCATCATCAGTATGAATTAACTAATCGTAACTATCTCCGGGTTATGCAGAAAATTATATTAGTAACTTGTTGCTAATTTGGTGCGAGTCTGGCCCGTAATTGTTCTAGGAATTGGAACAAAATTTTAAATTTATAATATCGCCTCAAATATTTGTAATTGCAGTAAATGACAAAAGCAAACGTATGAGTGTATAGCATATATGCATTTTGTATGTACACAACAAATCAAGTTGTTCTATGCAAGACTGGTGTTGACGGAGATTATTCGTTATCTTTGTTCTTGCAGTTGCAAATTATGACCTTTAAATATCAATATCTTTAAAAGGTCTACAGCGTCAACTTTTTCAGATTGTATTTTTGAAAAAAATGCATATATTTGTTTTCATATTTTATAAGAGAATAATGTTAATAATCTGAACTTTGATTGCGATTATTTCCCTTCCCGATCAATCAAAATAATTGATTTTTTTAAATAAAGTACACTTAGCCTAAAGGAAACTCTAAAGGAAATGACTTTACAAGTGAGCTACCTTAATATATATAAATTATTGTTTTGTATGCAGCACAAGTTTGATTACGATCTGTAAATATATTTTTCAATAAAATCCATAAAATAAAATAAAAATTTTATTTATTTTTCTATACAAAATAATGTAATAAAAATATTACTGTGTACATATTTTTCTATTAAAAACATTAATTAATGTAATAAAAAAAAATGTCTAGTCTTATGGAGCTAGCAGGACAATCTAGCAAAACCAAAACAGATCTATCCCAATATTTAGTATACTGATTTAGTACCACGTACAAATGGTCAAAAAAAAAACTAATTTTAAGCATTATCTAATTGATTTTGCCTCATTTTTTTGGTTTTCTCACCATTTATTCGAGGTGGAGTTTCCATTTAAGATTTCAGACTTTGACCTAGATTCGCCACAATGGGTGATTGGAGACCCATATCCGATTAGACCATTCGATTCCCAGAAAAAAATTACAAAAGAAACCAATATCAGACTTTATATTTGCTTCACCTGAGGAATACATCTGGGTTTGCCCACCTGTTAAACAACCCTTTTTAATAAACAAATTCATACGAAGATTACACAAAAATAAACCAGAATTTGTACCACATAGATATTCAAATTGAAATTTTGCGCGATAGCACTTCTGGAAATATTAACTCTCCATAGTTTTAAGTACCCGTTTTAACGACATACGTAAACAAATTTTACTCAATAATTTCGTGACAATACCCGAAGAGTGTCACAAATAATCTATCCTCTTTTATTAACAGAAATGAACAAAACTTACACAATGGTATAAATTGGTACCAACACATAAGATATAACAGTTCAAATTATATAGCGTGTGTGTTGGAAAGCTTTGCTAGTAGAGAATCAATGTTAAATATTATTTATTACTATAATAACTACACATTGCATCATAAAGAAATAAAAATAGTGGGGGTACTCTGTAGTGTGTGTGTTGTTTACATGCTGGCTCTCTCTGTGGTTACTGTGTGAAGTCAGTCAGTACTGCAGAAACATGTAATGAGAGTGGGTTAACGTTAAATATGTTCATTGACTTCTTAACTTTAGTATGTGCATCACAAAATCCCCACTTTTAAATGATAAACAAACACCATACGCATACAGTATACACTATCCAGATGTTTGTATGTATGTGTATTGTATAGTTTTATAGTTAATATTTTATTTATTTGATTCTCTATTAGAAATGCTTTTGAAAACAGCCTGTAAATTTTTTTTTGAATGATGTTATGTGTCCTTGCTCCCTTTAATTCAAATTTAAATTTGTTTACCTCAAAGATGGAAACAAACAAATTTAATTTACTAATAGAAAAGGTTATCGTATTCGAGATACTATTAGTCTGGTGGGTGGCTATATCAAGAATGGTTATGGTAAAATATTGAAATATAGTATAAACTATGAATAAATTATTGTTGGAGGTTTTGTTTGATTCTTTATCACCTACGAAAGCATCTGCCCACTAAAGGACTCCATAACGGATGCATTATGTGCAGATTGTGCAACGAAGAGGAGGAAAAATCCAACCACATAATTTTTTTCTACGAATCTCTCAGTTACAGCCGATACATGATATTCGGTGCATCTCACCACAAATATATGAACCTTCAGTAAAATCTGGTAATAAGAAAAGCAGATTAAAGTAGAAGGGGACTACAATGGGCCATACGATCGAGGTGCACTACATTTATATACTCTAAGATATATCTATCTATCTATCGTTCGATTCTTACATAAAATTTGTATGTTATACGTGGTACTATTGAGTCATGTCTGCGCAGTATGCCTACTTGGAAACTGGGAAGTTATGAGTTCGAATCCCGACATCAGCAGTTTGTCAATTATTCAGAAAAAAAGGGGGCGGTTAATTGACTAAACTGTCGGTGTAGATAGATATAGGCATCACAATGGATCTTATGGTCGAAGTGTAGCCCGTCCAGGGCCGCCTCTACAATCTATCTATCTAGAAGTATATTTATATGTAAAGAAGCCTCGAATATCGTCACAGTTTGAGTGGATCAGTCTATTTTCAGAATGAGGGGGAGGAAACATATTAATGTTTCTCCCACTTTTAAACCATTTATCATTTTATTTAAACGTGTGAAATATAACCAGTATAATAAGTTGCCCTTCTACTTTAAAATAAGTTTCCCTTACGCGCATATAATAGTCAAAACAAACGAATTCAGCTCTATCTTGAGTGCTTACATCTCAAGAAAGGTTGTACAAAATCTGAAATTTTATATCTCTTTGATATAAAATTCATCTGGTATGTATTCCTAGTTTGGTTGTGCCAGCTTCACAGATATGCCGTTTATCTACAATATGTACATTTATGAGTACTTTTAATTTTAATTATTTCAATAAAATGTTGTTGCCGTCACTGTAAACTTTTATAGTTTTTATTTATTGTTATTATATCAGTTAATATAGTTTACACATTTCTGTACAGGACAAACATGAAAGAGCGAATGAATGCCGGTTCTGAGTATTCAAAAGCCGAAGAGCAAATGTTTTTTTCTTTTGGGAAACTTTGAGCGTCAAATTATTGAAAATGTATCAAAAACGTGGCTCGGTGGCAATCGATATTTCGTATTAAAATCGATATTTCGAAAAACATTAAATCTTTGGCAACTTGTTGTCATTTTGCATGCTACCTAACATTTTTAAATTTCCAACGGCTCAAATAGCCTTGGAAAAACTTTTAATTATAGTAACAGCGAGAGTTACAATAGCAAAACCAGAAAAAGGGCAGTAGATAGGTCCTTTCAAACGATGAAGAAAAAAATTCGTTTGTCGTTTTATGCATACTCAAAACCGAAATGGGCCCCTCTCAGTGGTAGTATCAAACGAATGCATAAATCAATAAATCTACAGCTCGAGGTGAAATTTGTCTTTTTTAAACATATTTATTGTAAACTCTTTGCACAAGTTCAAGATGTTCAAAGTGTAACGTATCTATTTAGTCCTGGATAGAGACAACTTACGGATTCAAAGAAACAATTTATATAAAATACGTAATATCGATCCCTTGTTTTAGTAGTGACGACTTCGAAAGCAGGAGAGTATAAATTCGTCTCTATGTTTGAATTTTATATAAAAAATAATATAAAACAGATGAAAATAACAATTCACTGAGTATATGTACATATATATTTAAAAACTTTTTGCTTAGGTTAACTAAAATTGACACAAGAATACGCAATTATTTTTTTACTTTTTAGTGAATTTTTGGTTTTAGAATATTTGATTTTTGAAGTCGGTTTTCTATTTTGTCAAAATTTTCTTTTATTTCTAGCTTTTTAGTGACTTTGAAGTTCTAAAACTGATTTTATTTGTCTGATTAGGGGTAGACCTACTAAACGACCTTCTAATTTTTAGTGCATTTTTTTATAACACATTTTTTTTATCCGTTTTTTTTTTTTTTTAAATTTTTTCATAACAGATTTTCAGTTTTTTTACATGCATTTTGTTTTTTTTTTGTAAAAATTTTTTTTTTTGGAGTAGGTTTTTTTTTGTAGAAAATTTTCGGTTTTTAAAAATAAAAATAAAAAGTCGTTTTTTAAAAATACGTTTCTTATTTTTCCATTATGAATGAGTATACCCTTTCAAACAAAGAAAAAATTTTCGCAGAAATCGGTTATCACATATAAAATGAAGATTTTCCTCGATTTCCAGGGGATCCCCTCATCAGAATGCGATTTGGTGACAATGAGATCAATCGGAAATTAAACCCTTTAAAACAAAAACAAAAAAAATTCAAAATCGGTTCATAAATGACGGAGTTCTGTGGTGACACACATTAAAAAAAATACAGACGAATTGAGAACCATCCTCCTTTTTGAAGTCGGGTTAAAAAGTAAAATAGAATGTGTCTGTGCGACCGTAAGCCCGATAACTCAAATAAAGAAAGCAAGCTGAAATTTTGTGTGTGTGATTTAGAGCTAAAAATTGGGTTCAATTACGCGAAAAAAAAAATTAGACCTAGCAGCCCCCCACCAAAATATCAATATTTGCAACCGTAAGTGACGTTCAGACAAAGATGTTTATTTTTTTAAAATACAACAACTTTTGCACGACATTTGTTTTCATAAACCAAATAATTTTGCCCGTCATCAGCCCAAAAAAAAGGGTCGCTCCTATTGATTATAAAACCATTTGTGCCACTACTTTATTTTTTTGTTCATCTATGGCATGCATGTGCAGTAAAAAGTAAAATAGACAGCTCACGCAATGATAATGATAATGAAGTGATAGTAATTTTAGCAAGTAACTCAGTTGCTTGTTATTTTTACGTGTTGATTTTAAATTATATGAAAATGCATAATACACTATAAGTAAAATATAAATAAAGCACTGACAAGTTCAATATAAATATTTAGTTGCATACCACGTGTTTAGAAAACTAAATATATACTCAAAAACCCTGATTAATTCGAAGGTTCTAACGTTTATTTAATTTTATGAAAAGAAAAATCGAAATTAATATTTTTTTTCATAACTTCTGTTTTAAGAGAAAAATTTGGTTTCATTTTCCGTAATACTTAAGTAAAAACATTTGAATTATAACATACATTATTTGAAAACCATAAAACAACAACGTTATTAAAACACAAAATTTAACACAAAGTGAAGTAATTTACGTTGCTGCATTCCACATATTTAAAAAACCAGAAATATACTCAAAAACCTTGGATAAGTCAAAGGTTCTAGCACTTATTTAATTTTAGGAAAAGAAAAATCTAAATTGATTTTTTTATCATAACTCCTCTTTTAAGAGAACAAATATAGTTTCATTTTCCGTGGCTAAGGTAATACTTTCAAGTACAAAACATTTCAATTATATTCTATATATTATTTGAAAACCATAAAACACAACACAACACTACTAAAACACAAAATAAACTAAATAACTACAAAACAAAATGTTTAATTTAAATACGTAGTTAATTTATTTCTATAATTTCCTTTAACGGAAACATTAATTTTTCTTACTATGTAACAAATTTTGGTTTGACATATACCATCATCATACAATTTTAAAGACAACCATATATCCACATGTTTATTCGAATTTAAAATCGTAACTGAACAATATAAACATTTGTATCTATAATATTTCAAATTAATATTCCTAATAATTGGATAAAATTATATCTCGTTATTAAATATAGCAAATTACTTTACAAGAGTAATTGTAGCTAATATTAATTTTACCAATCTTAAACATTACAAATTTAATGCAGTAAAATTTTTGGAATTGCTCGAGCTTAATGCATATGGTTCCAAGTGTAATACTCAAATAAATCATTTCGATACACTTTTCTCCGGCCCATCTGGTTCTCAGTAAACATGAGAACTATACTGGTCTAATACTTCTTGTATAAAGACGATTTAGACTATGAGATAGGGCATTTGCGCCATTAGTTTTCACGGTATCTAGAAATTCATCTCCGAACCTTGAACTTTTACACAAAACCGTATTTGTTTCGATGTTTGGTTTTAAAGCTTTTTCAAGTTATTTAAATAGCATAACAATATTCCACTAGTCACAAGTGTGTAGTTGTCGAATTTTTAATCTACAAAATATCAAAATTTACAAAATGCGCAAATAAAATTGCATATGCAATTTACATTTTTTATGTATTCATTGATTAGTCAATGTCCAATCATTTTGTACATAGAGAATGTGATGCTCAGCCGATGAACAAACTGTATGAGGCAACAATAAATTACTTAGACCGGAACTCGAATTAGTGTCAATAAAAAATATTAGAAGAGCTGCGCACATCTTTTAAATTCATGTTAAGAACTTAAACATACAATACACGTTCAACATCCTTTCTGTTCTACAAAAATCATTGATTACATACAATTAATTATTGTGTCAATGTATGCAGTAAATAATTTGTTTAATCTTTCAATAGACATTACATATATTATTAGGTGACACAGTTTCGCTTATTATTCATAATGATAGTTACAATTAAGCCTAGAATTTGAGAAAAGGTTCAAATCAAACGTGTTTTTCACAACCATAACAGAGAGAGGAAAACACAAAATTTGGTATATAATAATATTCGAAAAATCGAAAAATATCTCAAAAGTAAAGTTTATAAATTAATCTTTTAAGACCTGTTTTGAGATCGTGCAAACTGCTAGCTAAATTTACAATTGAATATGATTTTATGTTTTCTCAGGTTTAATTTACCTTACATAATTAACTTCATCCAAATCGGGAGCAAATTTTTTTAACCCTTAGAAAAATTCGAAAATATCACAAAATATTTTTAGTCATCGTTTTTAATGAAATTAGTTTATACGGTAATTTGAACTCATAAAACACAAAAATTCAATTGGTTTAACGATTTGATGAATAGTTTTGAAATTACCTTGCGTGCAAATATCTGAAAATGGCTTTCGGCATCCATAAACATGTTTATGGTTTTCGACATTTTGAAAATGTGCAAAATCAGACATTTTCGATTCTTCTCATAATGAGAGAGTTATACTCTATATTATTATTTCTTCTTCCTCTTATCACATATACGATTTTACCCATTAATTGGCGTTTCAAATACCAAAAGTATATGAACATTAATTAGTAATAATAAAAGATGTATTTCCAAACGAGAAGTAATAAAACCTTATATTTATGTCTTAATATTAGTAAAATAGAAAAATGTATAATTAGACCATATTTTCTGTAACTCTATATTTATAGGAATATTTGCAATTTCAAAACAATACCCATTTAATTATGAATATTACAAATGTATCACTATGGTTACTTGATAGTTTTAATGTACTTAAATGCATTTTTTCGTATTTTAAGACAGATTTACCATATTTTGTGTTTTCTTCTTTCTCTAAACGCCCCTTACCCTTGACTGATTCTGATAATTAACGATGGGATGGCCTTTGAAATATCAAAAGCATATCAGATACGAAAACATATTTATTTATTAATGTGTCAACATTAATGAAATAAAAGTTAATTAAGATCTATATTTCCAAAACAGAAGTGATGTCTTTATTCTGAGAAAATTCCTTAAGTTGACACAGCTCATGCGTAATGAATTTTTTTAAATTGTTTTTGGTAAACTATTTATTTCCATTGTAAGTATGGTTGCCTTTCGGTTATATTATACCAACGAAAGCAACTAGCGTTTACTTTATTTGACATTTTACAATTAAAACAATTAACATTAAATTAACAATTAACATTCAAACAATTTAAAAAAACATGTGAATAGTAAATAAACAAAATTAATAATAAAATTAGCATAAAAAATAATAGTAAAAGATCATATACATAGCACTACCATAACATCTAAGGTAGCTAAGATGGTTGAGCATTGGTCTATAATGCCAGAGATCGTGGGTTCGCTCCCCATCCCTAGATGTGTATGATTTTTCATGTCAAAAAATGGAATTTCATATCGATATTTTTTGAAGCGCAAACGATATTAGATCACTCGTTAAAGTTAGTAAATTTTTCGTCAGAGGTGTCATTGTATAAATCGTAGAATGTTTATTGTTGTTTTCCATATTCATGAAGATATTTTAAAAGTTATTTTAGGGAAAATAATTTATTTAATTATTTAATTTTAATATCAAATACCATATATTCCCAAATTTTCTGTTTGTGTATTTTTTTGTTTGATTAAAAGTTTAAGCTACTGTAAAGTAAAAATACGGGCGTGAATGTATATTACAAAAGTTTGTATTCAACGAACAATTTTGCATATTTGTTTCTTGTTTATATACTCATAAGTATTCATTATTATATTTGATTGTAATTTTATTTTATTTTATTGTTCTTGGTAGAATAAACCAACGTGTTTGATAAGAGGATGATCAAAATAAACAATAACCCCTTAAGGATGAATAATTAATTAAACTAAATAAATTCACTAATGTGTTATTTAACATAACCATCGTATATATTTATTTGTATTAAACTAAACAAATATTTGAGATTTTCGGAATCATGTTTTTATTCTTGAGTGTAGTTTCAGAAATATAGTTCCCACCTTAGAAAATAAAATATCTAATTATGTATTATATAAATACGTTTAAGTGTCTGTTCGTTAATGGGAAAATCGGGCAAGGGAAAAGGGGGATTTAGAGGGAAGAGGAAGCACAAAATTTAGCATATCTCCCTTAATATTCGAAAAGTCGAAAAGTTTATTTATAGAAAGTACAGTTGTAGGTACGAAGTTTTACTACAATTTTTTTCTTATCATTTTTTTTGTTACCGCACACATTTTTAAAAAAAATTAAATAATTTTTAGATTTTTGTTTAATTTAAAATTTTTCCGGTTTTCGGAATTTTTGAATTTTTTTCTCGAATTCTAATAAACCGATTTTAATGTTTATGGGCTCATTTGTTTTCTTTTTTTACATAGAATTAATAATATTCTGTCATTTTAAAAAATTTTTGTTTAAAAAAAGATTAAGAAAAAGCGCTTTTTTGTTATAAACAAATTACATTTAGACTCTGTTCCGTCACGAGTCGGACCGTAAAAATTGAGAGTTATATTCAGGACGTCAAGATGAATCGATTTAAAAAAAGTTGCGGTTCCGAGCAACCTGCCTGAAACCGGCTTTTTGAAGCTAATTTGACGCTAATATCATGTTGGATACTAAATTTAAATAAAATAGTGAGCAACAATACAACGTTTATTATATCAAATAAAATACTCTCATGTAAGTAATTGTTGTTCAAAATAACACTAAAACATTTATTATACACAAACAAACATTATATTTAAGTAATTAAAAGGAGAAATATCTAAATAGAAAAGCATTTAAGACGATGTAAACAAAACAATTAACAAGTTTTTGGGTTTTGAATATTAATTGAAATTCTACATTCTCTATTGCGCTCACTCACTCACTCACTGGCTATATAATAGACAAGTCACATTCAAAACTTTACAATTATAATACCAATCTCTACCAATAGTAATTCAGTTGTTTGTAGTGTTTTGAATAAAGTTTTGTTTGGAAATTTCTCGTATGTTCTTTAATGTATCATTAACCTTCGTAATTATAAGCCAAATCTAACAAAACATTTATTAGTTCCATTCTCTTGTTATATCTATCAATCATTTTCTACGAGGTGGGCCAAAAGTAATGCCATAATATGAATGGGTCATAATTTTTGTAATTGACGTCTAATGCCACTGTGCTTTGACTTTTATGTTGCAGATAGATAGCGAATTACTTGACAACGGGCAATGGAGCGATACACTTCTGATGAACGCGGAATTATTGTTACTGCTTATTTGACCAAAAAATTCGGTCTGTTGTTTTAACGCAGCGTGAATTTCGTCACCGTTATCCTAGTAGTTGTGCACATTATACGCGAACAATCAAGCGGTTAGCTGAACGCCTCGTGCAAACTGGGTCCACTAGGGATGTCGCAAGAAGTGGCCGACCCCGTAGTAGTCGTTCGGCTGAGAATATCGCTGCTGTAGCCGAGAGCCAAACACCAATTTCCAGGCCGCGTGATCTCTCGTTTTGGCGATTTGAATTGGCCGGCCAGATCGCCAGATTTGACAACGCCAGATTTCTTTCTTTGGGGCTTTTTGAAATCTCGTGTTTACCACAACAAACCTTGTAAGTCTTGAAAGCCAACATTCAAGGAGAGATCACCAATTTGGACCTATATGTTTTGCGACCAACAATTAAAAACGCCATAAAACGAGCCCAAATTTGCACTAACTTAGGAGGTGGTCATTTGACCGATATAATTTTTTCAACTTAACGTTATCAATTTTACACCTTCTAATAAACTTTTCTTCAAAACTGATCAAATTTTTATTTATTTATAACAAAATGGCAGCCTATTCACATTATGACATTACTATTGGCCCACATTGTATGTTCTATAAAATAGTAGGTAGTTACTTAACTTGGGCTATTACTACTATTAAATTTTAAACCACAATATTTAAATGAAAGAAAAAGTCTAAGTAGGAAGATTATCCTAAAAAAAACAATGATGATGTGTATTTACTAATTTGTAAAAATTTTACGATTTGTCGGATATGTGATTTTCGGGTTGATGAATTTTTATTGTTGAGATTTTACCAAATCTTACCGTTTTCAGCCCTCCTGATACCATAAAACCAATTTTATCGTATGTATCAGGGATGTTGCCGGACGTTTTTTTAAACAGATACTTAATTTCGGTACATGAATAAAGGAAAAAGATGGTAAAAATTTTTAAAAATCTTTATATTATAATGAAATTTTTAGGATGAAAATTTGAAATTTGGTGCATTATATTTAATAAAAAGCAATGTCTCTGCCTTTACAGGTACCATTCTATTTTGCAGAGGTTCATAGATTAATCCCGCGCTAAACAGACTAAACGGTTCCGGGTGCATCGATTCTAGATGATTCCTCAAAGAAATGGATGTACGACCCTTTTGATAGTATGTTTTATTGTATATTTTACATTGAGATTTATCTCGGACATGCTTATCTAGTTAAAAATAAGACTAAATCACACTTTGCGTCGGCGGTGGTATTGCTGATTTACTTGCCTGTCAGATAGATGAAACACTATTCAAGGCGAAACACTCAATCAAAATAATGTAAATTGTTGAAATAAATTAAAAAACACCCATATAATAACACGTCTAAACACGTTGTGGTTAAACAGGAATGCTAAACAAAACAAGCAATTCATTGATTGATTGATTTATATCGGGGTAAAAACTATTGCACTTCGATCTTATGGCCCATTGTGCTCCCCCTTGTACTTCACTCTGACGAGATTCGCTTCTCCCATATGTTGGATCTTTCTTATCAATTATCTGCTGTAACCTAGAGGCTCGCAGCCAAAGACTATGGGGCTGGATGTTTCTTCATCCTCGTCACACAATCTGCACATAATGGACCCGTTATGGAGTCCCATTGTATGCAGATGCTTCCGCATTGGATAATGCCCGGTAATGAATCCGGTAACCTTCCGCAGTTGCATCCTGTTCAACCTCAGTGCATCGAAGATAGCCTCCTTGTTGCACTCTGAAGCAGTTTATTCCCGAGCTTTTTCGTTTCCTTCGAAAACACTGTGACCCGGCCCCCAAATTAATTTAACATTGTTCCGTTTTGCCAGCTTCAGCAGTTCCTCCAAACAACCCTTGACTACCCTTGAGGTGACCTCAGTTCCAGAACAAACCGCAAGTGGTCATAACTATTACCGACAGATTTTTTTCTTCATAATTTGTCAGTAAAATGACCTATTACCTTGAAAGATACACATTAACCACTGAAATAAAAACTAAATCACATTTATTTCGTAAAACTTTGCCAATGGAAATGATTAAATTAAACTTACGTTAAGATAATTACGTCGTTGTAGTGATAATTTTCTTGTATACTCATTCAAAATCATTATATTATTAAAAACCAGTGTTTTTAATTCAAGCTTGAATTATAACACATTCACTATACAGAATATTGATTATTTCATAAAATTAACATACTGTAAACATGAATACACAAACTAACCAACTCACACATTTTAAAGCAAACATTTTGATATCACACATTTAATTCACAACACGATCAATTTTATTCGATAATTATCATTATTATTTTATTAGTATAATTCATAAATAATAATAATGGTAATTATTAAATGTGTAATTGTTCATATAGAAATCATCTACATTTGGCAACTGTAACTGAAATCACTTGGTTTGTTTGCATGTACATTATAGGTATTTGAATAATATTTACTCTATTACATACAACGTGTAGCTATGATATTCGCTGCATAAAATATGTTTTCAATCCTACATGTTGTATATATTGTTGTTCAAACATTAAAATAATTATCTTAAGTACTCGATTTGGTGATATCAGTTTATAGTCCAGACGATAGACAACAAATCATAATGCAAATTTCTGATCAAATGTTTTTATTGTTGCATGCGTTTTATTGACAAGTAAAGAACTTCGTCTGCTTACGTATACGGCCCTATACTACCGGTATTTTAAATTAATGAAAGTTTCAAATAAAAAAGAATCTAGTTATCTACAAAAAAGATATGCAGGTGTCTATCCTAAAGTCAGCCGTTTTCGAGGTATAACATAAAACACGTTTTCCAAGATGGCGGCTTCCGACGGTTAGGTAGACCCGCATGTTCGCTGTCGCCTGGACTATGTATGTACATATAGTGGTACTAGTTGAAACTGATTGAACATTCAACGATACAATCGCATCGTTTTTCTTAGTTCTACTTTTTACCACAGTTTTATAGCGATAATCTGCACCTGTATGAAACAAATTTTGCATAGTACTTTTCAATCTGTTCTAAATAACGTATGGATTCTAAATTTTGCAAATATATGATGTAATTCTAATAAGAATACAATAATTTGGAATCAAAATATGATTCCAAAGATTAATTTTTTAGTCTTAAGGTTTTACGTAGACTTACAATTTAAAAAAAAAAGGAAATGGTTTTCTCAAAGTTCCAAAATGTTCTGTGAAATTTGATTTTATGAATAGTTAAAGATAAAGAATGTAATTACGCGTTGGTATTACACCATTAATACCATCGAAATTACAAGCAGGCGATGCAGGCTACACCCAAAAATATCAGTGTGGAATTTCGAATTTTTACTTTATTATGATATTTTATGCGATTCAAAATGAAATACTACTTATTCTTTATCAAAAATAAGAAATTGCCATAACATAATGTCAAAAACATTAATGTTATTTTCGTTTATTGTAAATGGTAGAACTATTGTTAAAAGATAAGACTACCAACTGGCTGATGATATAAATTGATAAAATATATACATTTTTTTCACATAGTGTAAAAATTATTTAGTAAGAATATAATCTATCTATATATATAAAAGGCAATATCCTGACTGACACATCATCGAAAGTCCAGACCGCAAAGGATAGAAACTTGAAAATTGGAGAGGTTGTTGATTTTATATTAGACATCATTTAAGGTGTCATATACGTTTCTAGTATTAGACAATCGTTAAGCGGTAAAAAACTAACTATAATATTCGTCCTTTCACAAAAAATATGACGAATATATGTTTATATAAATGGGTACTGGTTCTAAAAAATGTTTAAATGTGTATTTTCTGAAATTTTTTTATGCGACTTTCGTTACTTCATTAGTAACGAAAAATATTTATGTTGGATAATTGCCTGATCAACTGCATATATTGGTTGGTATAATGCAATATTAATGATTCTGTGGTTCAGTAAACGTAAAGTAGGTACTAAAAAATTTGATTCGAGTTATGATTCGGGCTATGCTTGAGAAGGTTTTCTACAGTTTCCTTCACAAACTTCAGAAGAATATCCAATATCTCAATTCCTAGTCTAAACACAAAAAATTCCTTCCACTCCACTCACATCCTCACATCCTTAGGCATCACAATGGACCTTATGGTCGAAGTGTAGCCTGGCTATGGCAGCCTCTACAATCTATCTATCTATCCATCCTTAATTGGACCAACATACACTCCCGTTCAATAAAACCGACCTGAACTTAATCAGTCTCTCAGAATCTTGATTATTCTTGTAGTAAATGTTTTTGTTTACATAAATTGTTTACATAAATAAAAAATATAAAACTTCAATTTCTTTTTTCACATTTAAAAAAATATACGATTTATCTTTGTTTATAAATAAATAATATACAGAGAGTTACAAAAGTGAGGTGTTTTATGAAATGTAAGAAAATCGACATTGCAGGTTGGTTCAATTTTATTGAACGGGAGTGTACATGGGAATGTACATGGCTGGAGTGTACATGTGCTAGAATAATACTGAAGTGAAAAATTTACACATTTTTCGGAAATAGCACCACGAATCTCTCGCATACACAAACATCGTAACAACTTTGACTCAGATGTTATAGTGACCGAGTCAGTAAAAGCGTGTTATTTATTAACCTCATAAAAATTTAATTTGATTTGTCGTATTATTTTTACATCAGAATTATGCTACCATTTTCTCAGCATGTGTGTTTGTCAAATTAATTGTATAATGTTCATTTTATTATACAGTTGATCATATGTACAGGTAGTATATAAATCATTATGGCATTCTGACAAAAGATATATAAGCAAAAACAAAAATATTTACCATTTTAATATTATCACTTGTATGTATACGTACTTATTTAAAATGAGTCATGTTTAATAAACACAATTGGTATTTTGTAAATAATACGCGAATATGATGGTTGTATTACGTATCTACATGAAATGTTTATTTGTTGTAAATAACATTGTAAATAACAATATAATAATGGTTAAGTAGAGAGCTCGTTATTTATACTTGTTATGTTTATTTACGTATTAAAAAAAAAAAAAAACCTTTCTGGAAAATTTAAAAATGTTTTTGGTGGTTCTGAATATTGGGATCTCTAGCACTCAGATATGGCATTGAGCGGCCATAAAAAAACCAAATTTAACAACTAACCAAATGGATTAAACGCTGGCAGCTAATATATTTCACTCTAAATAATATTTATATATATTTTAATTATTATTGTGATTTTTTAAATGAAAAGTCTATCTACGTTAATTGTTTTTGCTCGTAGAATTTTCTGCTCGTAAAGTATAACTAAAATGTGTTGCTATGTGTTTGGCTGTCAAAACTTGCAGCAAAGCAAGCAAAGCTTGTGATGAAAAAAAAACGAAACCAATGAATGTAGTGGCTCTTCTGGCGATACCAATCGCGCCAATTTGACTTAACCGCTCACGCAACACAATCCAGTGGCTTCATTTTTAAACTTAAATATCTTTCAATATTGACAGACAACGTTCATTGGTCCAATAGCAACGATTTTCTGCGAACTGTAATCGATTTCCATATTATAATTAAATGCAGCTCGATATTACCTAAACGCAACATTTCTATGTTGTTGATTTCGATTCCGTTTAACTTCATTCCGCGTTTCGTGGTATATCTTTCACTTCTAGCTTTTCGAGTTCTGCGAATTACTTAGATCTTTATACGTCTAAGTGCTGGCAATTTTAAAAACAAATATTCATTTGAAAAAAAAAATCGTTACGCAGGGCCTGCTTTAACTTAGCGAATTTCCTAAGAATACATAAATCACTCTATAATATCTGATATGATTTTAGTATTTGCAAAAATTAAATTTATGAATAGCCAAAATAGAACGATATATTACTATGGAAACGACAATCATAATTGACATTTCAAAATTTAAACAAAATTTTATAGAATTAATTAAAAAATTTTTATAGAATTTCAACCAAATCGGTCCAGCCGTTTAGTAGGAGTTCAGTGAATTCAGTAGAATTATATATATAAAGATATATATATATATATATAAATTTTAGAGACGGCGAATTTCGACATCTACCAGGTAGGATCGATGGACATTTGAAGAAATTTTTCCGAAAATTTGATTTTAAATTTAAATTCGCTAATTATAAAAGAATGACCAATTGCCAAAGTCATGAAAGATTTTATGAAAATGAAATCGCTTATGAAAATACCTGATATGAATTTTGGAATGAGTTCTCAAGTATTACATCAAATACACAGACAACAGGTTTAGGATTCAACGATTGTGAGATGCAAATTATTACGTTAAAGTCTTTAATCAACACAGAACTTAATTATAGAGTTTGCAGAGAACAATATATAATTGAATAGTTTTATATTAAACATACAATGTATTATTTTATGCATTGTATCAAAGGTAAAATAATTTAGTATTCATCTAGTTGCATAAAATAATACAACAATATATCAACCCATGTCTGTCTGTACCTACACTTCACTACGATGTACTTTATTTTATCCCATCCAAAACAATTTACTTGGAACCATTTTACAGGTACTATGTAGAGATATGATCACAAAATAACATAGCTACATAGTATTAATTTTCTTCTATAACAATAAACATCAACACAGTAAAATTTCAAATTCGCCCCAATACCTAGATGGGTTTTTAAAACTAGAAAGGCAGTACAAAATCCTTCAGAGATGGATGCATACGAAAAAGCATTTATATTCAGAAATTAAAAAGAAATATTATGAATTTAGACAATGGACCGATTCCAAATTAAGATTTAATTAAAATTTTACAGAAAAATCAATCGTCAGTACGTCCGTGTCTTTCTAGGAAGGTCAAAATATAAAAATCCGTTTAAACCCCCCTTTAACGAACCTTTAACCCCTTTAACCCATTAACGAACTTGACCTTTGATATATATACATACACACATATATATATATATATATATATATATATATACATACACACATATATATATATATATATATATATATATATATATATATATATACATGTATAAAAATTTTAACGATGGTGATTTTTAACATTTAGTATGTAGGATCGATGGACATTTGAAGAAATTTTTACTATATTCCATCATCGGTACAAAAACAATAGCTGCATTTCCTTTGGAGATAATTCGCTAAAAATAAACAAGTGAGAACAACAACTCATTGCTTAAATACCCGGTATATACTGAGTTTATGAAAATTTCAGGCCGTTAACTCTTTTCGTTTTTAAGTTATCGTGTTCACGGACAGACATGCTGAAATGGACTAACTAATGTTCATTTAATGAGCATCTATACCAATATATTTTTTCTGTGATCAATATTTGCAACCATTCAAAATCATGTCGGGACTAAACTTAATATATTCTTGTATTTTTTTAAATATATACCGGGTAAAACAATCTTACTGATAAATTTTCCCATTTAACTAAGAATAAGAGACTTTAATAACACTCCTCAGTCCTCACTTAACTTTGACTGAATTCGAATTGAGATATTAAATTTCTCGATATTTGGTAAAGGAAAAAAATGCCCACAAGCGCTCGTTCGCTCATACCTACATACAAACAAATGTACGTGTACACATCTTTTCAAAAATGGTGTTAATAGGATCTGATTTTCGGACTTCGGCTATTACAATAACTTTCCTATACTGCGAAGTTAACGATTATTGTGACGGAGTCACTCTTGACGGAGCCAGTTTTCATTCTTATTCGTTTGTGTTCTGCCATAATCAGCCCACTATTTGAGCAAAGGCCTCCCCTAATAGCTTCCAATTTTCTCTATCTTCGGTCTCACGCATCCATTGATCACCTGCAAATTCCACAATCTTATCCCTCCATCGCTTAACCGGCCGCCCTCTTCTCCTTTTACAATTATACAGTATCCATACAGTGGTCTTGAAAGTCCAACGCCCACCTTCCATTCTCGACACATGTCCAGCCCATTGCCACTTGAACTTTTTAATTTGTAAAGTCACATCTTTTCTTTTTGTTCTGTTTCTTATATCTCGAGACGGAATTCTTTTAGTTTTTTTATTGTATGCATGCTTCGTTCTAGTGCCATTGACATGAGCGGAGTTTTATGTAATCTTTTTCTGTTAGTGCTGAAACCTGGGAGGCGTACGTTATACACTTAATGAATACACATAATAGGGAATATGCATGAAAATTTTTTTCACTTGAATTGAAGCATGTTTACTTGACAAATATCAAGGTAAAATTACTTTTTAAATAACTTTAAAAATAAGCGAGATATGAATGATTGAAATTCCCGATTAGACAAAGAGGGTGATAGCCCTCTTGATATGTTATGTTACGTCATATTACACTTTCACCATTTAAAATACACGTAAAACTCCGTTTTTAGTATTTTTGCAAGAAAGAGACAGATAATAATCTTTATAAGCTTATAGCTTCCTTGATATTTGTCGGATTTTATTTTCGTTCTTAATATTATTACAGTATTAACAGTATTTTCATATTCTGAAAATAAATGTGAAAAAAAATTTTCATGCATATTCCCTATTGTGTACCAGCGGCTAAATTACATTGACAGTATGGTACATAGGAATAGATATTTTCTTCGATAATAGGTAATATTATTTAACTGTAAACTAAATGAAGTAAATTAAATTTGTAATGATTGAATTTAATTGATTCAATCATTTAAATCTAACTGTATTATATAATATGTTTATATATAGATAGAGCAGCTAGCTAGTTAACTAACTAATCAACACACTTGAAATAATTTTAATTAATTTCATTTAAAATTGAATAGCCTATTATTATATTATACCCGCTGAAACCAATAGAGTTGTTATTGGAACTGAACAATCATATTTTCCTGATTTTTTCTATTACCATGACTTATTTAAATTACTGCTCGTATTTTTGTCTCTGTTTTGTTTTTTCCACTTTCAGTGTTTCATCTTTGTAATGAATTTTCGAAGATAATATAGCTATATTGGTTTTACACCGATGAAGGAAAAATTTTTTTAAAATTTTCATCAAACCTATAACCTAGTAGACATAATTGCCATAACCAATTCCTTAAATACCCGGTATATACTGAATTTAATTTCAAAAAAAGTAATTTTTTTTGTGTTTAAATTTTTGTTCTGTCTCTTACAGTATCAAAGATAGGCAGTTTTGCCCAAACATGCTCCGATTTTCCAATAAATGGGAAAAATCGGAATGTCTTCACCCCCCCCCCTCAGCCAGAGGGGAAAATATACATCTTTGAAACCGTAAGAGATAGAAAAAAAATTTGTTAACAAAAAATCTTTATTTTTTTTAAATAAACAACTTTTGTTTGAAAAATTTTTTTATAAACTCAATAGTTTTTTTCATAATTTGTGCTCAAATAGCAAATGGCATACTATTCATAGTCGAGCGAAGGCGAACATATGTAGAGATACATAACATCGCAAATAATATTGGTAAGCCCAGTAAAGGTTAACAATTCGAACATTGAGATACAACTCAGTATATCATTTTTGACATCAAATGCTTGATATGAAAAATCATACACATCTAAGGATGGGGATCGAATCCACGACCTCTGGCATTCTAGACCAATGCTCTACCAACTGAGCTACCTTAGATGTTATGGTAGTACTATGCATATGATCCTTCACTATCATTTTTGATGCCATTGTATTATTAATTTTGTTTATTTACTATTAACATATTTTTCAAATTGTTTTTTTGTAAACCAGCATCTATTTATTTCCATTGTTAGTATGGTTGTCTTTCGGTTATATTATACCAACGGAAGCGACTAGCGTTTACTTACATTGTCAAAGTATGTGAAAAAAATGCATAGTACTACTTCTAAAAATAAACAAGTTTAGTTTTCATAAATTCAGTATATACTGGGTATTTAAGCAACTCAGTTATTATTTTGACTTGTTTAAAAAAATAAATCAAATAGTTTTTTGATTGATTTTGCACAAGACAGAAGACAACAGTCACCGGACACAGATGATAATTGTGTACTGTAGATACTCTAGTGCTTATTATAGAAATTGATTATAGTTATGATTATTTATATAGTGTTTCAGTATTTGTTATTTTATGTTTCCAATCTATAATACAAGTACATACTGGATTTATACATTACATATTTAAAATACATATTTATACATGATTTGATTTGTCAAACTTTTTTGTAGAAATTTCGAGGCTGGGAGTATATACGCATTTTTACAAATAGGCAAGTTCGTTAATTGGCAATATCAGCCAAGGAGCAATAGGAATTATGTCAATAGGCAAGTTCGATAAAACGCTATATCAGCCAAGGGTGATCTCTCTCGTAATACTGGTAAAATGGATTAAAATTGACCAATTTTTCTATAATTTGAATATTTACGGTTTTAACGTAATAATAAAGATTTTATAATACTTCATCTGCGCAAAATACAAGACATTTATAATTTAAAATATGCATAATACTACGACGTAGAACACTTTTGACATTACTTCAACACCATATGTGATGATCTTTGCCATTGGAAACTATAATTCTTCATATATTATATTATTATGTGTTTCAGTAACATTATGTATCTATGGAACAACATTTTGCCGTCATTAGTCGTCATTTTGTCGTTTTGATATTATTCTTCGGTTTATATAATAAAAAATAATTTGACAAAATGGAAACCCGACTTCAAAAATCAAATATTCTAAAACCAAAAATGCACTAAAAAGTAAAAAAAGAATTGTGTATTCTTGTGTCAATTCTAGTTCACCTAAGCAAAATTTTTTAAATATATATGTACAATTATTGTTATTTTTGGAGGCGGTGTCAGCATAGAGAGAATGAAAAAATATTGTCGTTTTTTATTTCGAAAAAATATTGTATTTATTTAAATTTTAATGTTTTACATAAAATTTATCCTTCACATAAAATTTGGACACCGCCTCCAAAACTAACAATAATTGTACATATATATTTAAAAATTTTTGCTTAGGTGAACTAAAATTGACACAAGAATGCGCAATTATTTTTTTACTTTTTAGTGTATTTTTGGTTTCAGAATATTTGATTTTTGAAGTCGGGTTTCCGTTTTGTCAAAATATTTTTTATTTTTAGTGCATTTTTTCATAGCAGATTTTCAGTTTTTTTTACATGCATTTTGTTATTTTTTTTGTAAAAATTTTCGAATTGAGAACCATCCTCCTTTTTGAAGTCGGGTTAAAAAGACTTGAAAAGACTGATTCACCATCGCTGAGACGACACCGAGGCTATAAATATGAAATTCAAAATTGTCTCATACCAAAATTTATTAATATCGATATGGAAATTGACGACTTTGCGCTTCAAATTAAATAGTTTGAAAGGTATTAAAATTATTCAAAATTAAGGGTTTAAAATATAGTGTCAATAGGTATGTTAAATGTTGTGCTATTAATTTGAAACTTCCAAGTATAATCTTAGCATCAACTCTACTAATAATAATTACCACTATGGATAGTTGAGGGTTACTCCAAAAGTAGAGTAACAAACCGTACCGTAGAGAACCTAAAGAAGAAAGCAAAAAGCTAAATAAGATAAATTAATTTTTACAAGTGAAAATAAAATTTCAAAAAAAAGGAATTACCAATGAAAATTTAATTAATGTTTTAATGTTATTAATGAATTCTGTTGGTAGATCTAAGTTAATAATAAATATCACGAAGCTTGTTTATCATGGAACATACTACATAAATATCTGCACTAATTCATTTAATAAAATTATTGTACTTCTTTAAATTGAATAAAAAATTAAAGTTAATTCAAGTCTGACTGAATATATAATTAACAAAAGAAAATAAATTTAATGTAGAAAATTTAAGGATGTAATATTGGATACAAAATACACTTTAATTCCAAAACCCTACAGACTAAACAGTTTGATTTAGAATGGAAATATGAGACATATTAAAAGTCAAATAATATCGATTGGCTCAAATATACATTATCAAAAAGTTTATGGTGTAGCGGTATCACTTCTCCATTAAATTATTATTATAATTTTGTTCATCATTTTTAGTTGTTGCATAACAACTATAACTTCCCCCTATTATCACGGTTGCTTTGAATGTTAACAACCTTGATAATTTACATATTAAAATATATAATATTTCATAAATCAAATCAATAAAGATCAATTATATCTTTCACATATATTTATTATTTTTTTATATAATAATTATTTAATATATCAATCAATTACCTCTACAATGGTTTCAGAAGAACATGGCGTCTTCATGTTCGATTTTTATTTATATATACATATATATATATATATATATATGAGATGAAATGAGAAAAATAAAAATTATTTAGGCTATGTGTCACCCGAAGTTCTCTGCAGAAACAAACAAACAGACAAACATTTTTTTTATCGGTTTGCTGGTTTCCATTATTATTATTTTTTCAAATTGAGTATTATTTACCCTCAACGCAAAATGTATAACGCCCCATAAGTTTGAAGCTTATGTGTGTTTGTCTGTGTCTGTGGCGGGAATTCTGTTCCGTCGTTTGAAGATTATCAGCTATTTTCCAAGATGATGTATAGGGTTATAATTAACATTATCGTTTTACATGTAAATTTGGTGGAGGTAGCAGGAAGTTCATGTCATTAAACATTACTTTCAACCAAAAATATCATAAAGTCAGGAAAAAATTAAGACTTAATGGACATCGCGATCAAAAGTGATATACATTGTTTAAACTTTATAGTCGATTTGTGTCGTCATTTTAAGTTTTCGAAAAAATGTTTTTAACAAAAACTGTTTTGTATAAAATACTTACAACCTCGTTTCTATTTTTTTCGAAATCCTCGTAGATTCCACAAAGTGACTGTAACAATTTGAACAATGTACACCAGTGATACTACTATTCTCGAGCTAACCTTTAACTCACAAAATAATGGATTTGATATAAAAACTTTTAAAATAATTGCTAAAAAGTTTAAACTTTAATATTTCATTTCGATACTACTATAAAACATTAGATCATGGTATTGTTATTTACATGAGTTAACATTTATATGAGGCATATCCGAGTTTGTTGTCAATATTACCTCCAGCTTTTCTGAAACTATTCCCAATGAAGCACCCTGTATAAAATAAAACTCAATCGTTTTATGAATGACGTATGGATTTATACAGACAGAACGTTAAGAGTGGTTCAATATTCTATTTAGTCTGGTGAATAAGAGTGAAAAAATGTACAACTAGGGGCATCGCGCGATTAAACATTTTAATTGAGATAATAACCTTATGTCAATTTACGCCAATTTGTAGAACCGCGGGTTGTACCTCGAAAACCGATTTGGCATAAATTGTATACTAAAATCTGAAACACATTATCTATAAGTAATATATCATCATAAATGGATTTTATAATAATATTTTGTAATATTAATATTTACCGTATTTTGAAATGGCACAAATTTCCATCAAGTTACGGTTTCACTTTTAGGTTTAATATCTTTAATATTAGATTATCAAATGATAATTAATGAGAACTCTAGGTTTTTGAAATGAAATTTTCAAATTTGTCCCAATACCTAGATCAATTTTTGTATTATAAATAGGTATTTCGACTACAAAGTAGTCATCACCAGTATAAATTAGCTAATCGTAATTTACTGTTTCACAATTAGAAAATCAAAATCAATAGACAAAAATAGAAATAAATAAAAAATTAAACAAAATAAATTAAAATATAATAAATTTTATTGAAATTACTCTTGTTAATATTACTATCATTCAATTTAGTCTCAGGAGATGTTATCGTTGATGATTTGGTAACAGTTTCACCAAATTAGCAACGAATAACATATCCTGAGACAATATAAGAGTAATTTTAATAATAGTGATGTTAACAAGAGTAAATTGAATGAAAGTAATTTTAACAAGAGAAATTTCAATAAAATTGATTATATTTTAATTTATTTTGTTTAATTTTTATTTTATTCTTTTTTGTCTATTGATTTCGATTTTCTATCTATTTCTAATTGTCAAAGAGTTAATTACAACTACCTTATTTATACTGATGATGACTACTTTGTAGTCGAAATGCGTATTAACAATACAAAAACTGATCTAGGTATTGGGGCGAATTTTGTTTAATATCTTAACAAACAAAAAAAGAAGCAAATACTTCTTGGTGATTGAATATGCTTCTGGAGACATAGAAATGTAACCTTTATTGTCCAGACTATTTATAAATTATTTGTGTTTCATAATTTTATTCCTTTGCAATATTTATTATTATTAGGTTTGTTTTAGCTAGAAATAAATATAATCCTTAAGCTACCCCTAGGGCATAGACGGGTAGAATTTACATGACTCTTTTCTGCGCAAAAGAAGCATAAATAATGCATGATTCATTCTTTCTTAAATAATTTAAGAACCACTTTCGTAAGGAAATTCAACTCAATATTGACGTTTTCTATAATATTAGGTGGTTTTCAAAATTCCTTATCTATTTCATTTCAGTTTATTTGATTGACTGTTGCGTATTTGTCATATTTTTCAGTTAATATAATTCAAGAAATGTGGGTTCTAGACTGTTAACTTACGTAAAATAATTAAGTCTGCTCTGTGGTTAGAGTAAATTTTAGGGATTTTGTTAGTATCTGGTTGATTTGAATAATTATTTTCATTCATAGAGGTTATAAGCAGTTGTCTTGAATAACGATATTTTTGTATTGTTAATAATGAACATAATATCAATGTCAAATATTATTTCGTATACAATTTTAAAACTTAATAATTTATTTCTTCACTAACAATTCACCATTTAATGAAACTTAAGGATGTACGAGCGCTGATGTACAAAATTCTTCAAAATTAATATTATATAGTACATTCATAAATGTCCCCAATAATGTTTATTATTTTTTATCGTAAGTTAAAATTAAAATTTAATTTAGACCCGTCATATCGGGCCTAACAAAAAAAGATATTTAAGAAACAAACCTGAGATTTCGGGTAATTAAGCTACCGCCCACAGAAATAAAATTTACTATAAATCTCAGTTGTTTTCTTAAATATATTTTTTTTTGACACGTCATACCAAAATTTTATTGGATCAATCTATTAATATTTCTATTTTCTATTGCGTACATTTTTAAAATTTTTTATTCGCATAATTTTATTCTAAGTGAAAATTATCATAATATGTGTAAAAATATGGTAGTCCACAGTACAGCACGGTTTTTTTAAAAATGATTAGTAACAGGCTAAATTTTTGTCAGTAGCTTCCTTTCGACGAGACCCCCAAGTTTTCTCTCGCAAAAGTTTTCGATGATAGTGACTAACGAAGCGCGTAAGAGAGTAAAAGTTCAGAGCCGTAGGACTGGGAAATTGAACCACTGAATTTGTAGGACAAGGTGGCCATCAAATTATGCATACCATTATTAATTAACAGCATAAAAATTAGCTTGTTACAACTTATAACTATGTATACCCCATTATTTGAACATGTTCGGTGTGGGGGACCTGCCTGTCACACCATCCATTTTGTAGAACACAAGTTTTTTTGAAGTCTTTATTACATTATGTCTCAATTTAACTAACAAATTAAATGTTACTGATACAATTTTTGCTATCGTCAAACAAACAAAAGTTACTCTCTTACGAGAATTTACTACTATCATCGAGAATTTTCGCGAGAGAAAAGTTGGGCGTCTCGTCGAAACGAAGCTACTGACAAAAATTTAGCCTGATACTAATCATTAAAAAAAAACGGTGCTGTACTGTGGACTATGAGTTTCTTCATAAGATGCATTAAAACTCGAACTTTAACATTAAATAATTAACTCAAGACTCCCGTAACCCCCCCCCCCCTGAAACTTTTATAATTGATTTATATGCACTTCAACTATATGTAAACAAAAAATCAAGTCTTAAACTTTTTGAGGCTTCAGTACCCGTACAACCTTAACAAGTAAAAACAGACACGTTCTATATTGCTTTTCCTAATAATACTCATATTATTTAATTTTCATGGGTTTGAGTTGATCATCCAATTTTTAACTACATATAGAAATGAGATTTACACGTGAATGATTTTTCCATTTCATTAATCATATATTTTAGGAAGAATTAATAAAATTCCATTCATGTACCTAATAAATTTATTATATATTTTTTAAATGTGAATCATCGATTTTCAGAAATTTACCAAAGGAATATTTCATAGATATAAATATATTTATCTCTAATAAGCATTCATTGAACCAGTATTCCAAAACATTCAAATGTTTTATTATATAGCATGGAAATAATACTCTTTGGGAATATATGATTTTCCATAGTTTATATGACCGTGCTAAAGCCAGATCTTCGCTGGCAATTCGACTAAACAGTATAAAATACAGAATAATAAACTTACTTATTAAATAAACCGTTATAAGTAATTAAATGAACACCCTTTCGCTTCGAGCGCAATCGTACTCAGGGCCATGCGTGACCTTAAAAACAACTTCATGACCAATGTCGTCGTAGGCGTTTCAAAAATAATTAATTAAATTAAATAAACAACATATAAAAGATAAATTAACTGTAAATTTTTGTTAAACGCCTATGGTTTTTATACACTGACATTGGTCATGATATTGTTTTTTTGACCACGCATGACGCAGAGTACGGTTGCGCTCGGAGCGAATACTACTGCCATGTTAATTGAATATATCCACTTAAAGCATGCGCTTGCACAATCGTGTTTTTATAACACAATTGTATTTTTTACCCCTTCTGACTTCAAAAAGGAGGATGGTTCTCAATTCGTTTGTATAAAGGGTTTGGTTTCCCATTGGTCCCATTGTCACCAAATTGCATTCAGATGAGGGGATCCCCGGGAAATCGAGGAAAATCCTCAGTTTATATGTGATAACCGATTTCTGCGAATTTAATTTATTTTTTTTTGAAAGAGTATACTCATTCATAATGGGAAAATAAGAAAATTTTTTTAAAAACCGACTTCAAAAAAATTTTTAACAAAAAAAAAAACCGACCCCAAAAAAAAAATTTTTACAAATGAAAAATAAAATGCTTGTAAAAAAAACTGAAAATCTGTTATAAAAAAATGCACTAAAAATTATAAAAAAAAAAAAACGGATTAAAAATAAGTGTTCTAAAAAAATTAGTTGGTCGTTTAGTAGGTCTACCCATATTTAGACAAATAAAATCAGTTATAGAACTTCAAAGTCACTAAAAAGCGAGAAATAAAACCTATTTTGACAAAATGGAAACCCGACTTCAAAAATAAAATATTCTATAACAAAAAATGCACTAAAAAGTAAAAAAATAATTGCATATTCTTGTGCCAATTTTAGTTCACCTAAGCAAAAATTTTTAAATATATATGTACAATTATTGTTATTTTTGGAGGCGGTGTAAGCATAGAGAAATTCACATAACTTTTGGACACCGCCTCCAAAAATAACAATAATTAGACAAATTTATTTAAAAATTTTTGCTTAGGTGAACTAAAATTGGCACTAGAATATGCAATTATTTTTTTTACTTTTTAGTGCATTTTTTGTTATAGAATATTTTATTTTTGAAGTCGGGTTTCCATTTTGTCAAAATAGGTTTTATTTTAGAGCCATCTTGTATATATACGTATAATGAATATAAATATATAAACGAAATTCATATAATATAAGTTTATGATATTACACAAATACTTACTTCCCAAATAATACGAAAATCATGTTGTTCCACTCGTAATAATTCACATGTTGTTTGTGTAACAACTGTTGAATCCCTAGGTAAATCATGTAGAATTGATTCACCAAATGTCGCCCCAACACCTAAACTACATAATGTCACTGGCATCTGAAACAATGGAAAATACATATTAATATAAAATATAAATAAATTTTTAACAAAAATTCAATTGTGAAAAGAGAATTAATTTTTAAAACCGTGGCACTAATGCAATAAATCATCGTGTGGTGTACTTTCATTTAATGACATCAAAATCAATATTAAATAATTTCCATCATATACACATATCTGGTTGCTTTTGATAGCTATTAAATTTCATTAGTCGTATTCGAATATTATTTATAACTTGGATATAATTTAACAAGATTTAACTGTCTGAACATATATCTGGTTGCTTTTGATAACTATTAAGGTTGTTGTGAAACTGGAAGGGATAAATTAGGGTGGGGAGTTTGTCCTATGCTAAATGCATTGATATCTCATCCATTGTCAACTCTAAATAAGTAAAAAATTTTGCAATTAAATGGTTTCAAATAATTTAATTTTTGTAAAAAAAATATATTTTTGTAAAAAAAATATGTTTAAATTTCATTTTTTCGAAGAGTTTTAATAAATAAAAATGTTTTTATGTATTTAAAAAAAGTTGCATGGTGATAAAACTAGATAAAACTAAATAAAACTAGATAAAAATAAATATAACTAAAAATAAAACTAGATAAAAATTAATAAAACTAGATTTAGAACATTTTTCGATTTAAAATTTAATGATCTCAGAAACCACAAACAGGATTAATTTGAAATTTGGTCCAGGTATTTATAAGACTTTGAAAATTATTATGACAGTGATTATGATAATGATTATTTTTCATAAAACTGACATTTCTGGTTGTCGAGATATATATTTTTATATCGCTGTGATTACCACCAAGCCCATATAACGCTATGTATTACTACAAAACTGTAACTTTAACATTTTTTTACTCAAAACCAAAAACAGTATCAAGTTTAAACTTTGGCAGGATATTCCTTATTATTTAAATAATAAGCAGTCAAATTTTGAAGAACCTGTCATTAAATTGAATTTTCTTCATAACAACCTTAAATTTCATTAGTTGTATTCGAATATTATAACTTGGATATAATTTTTTGCTATTCGTTAAATCGATGTTTGCAAACGAGATTTACTGTCTGTACATAGAGGCCCTGTGGATTGGGTCACACCAGAATCTTTTAGTTTGTATAATATTAAAATAATATAATAGTACTACTACTACTACTTGAAAGGATAACTTACTTCCACATTCCACAAGGGGATAAGTTCTAAAACTAGTATATAAAGCAAGTGTTCCCTGTTTTTCGTACATTTGTGCAGATTCTAGAATATCAGTTGGGTAGCGGAAATTGTGGAAAAATTATTTAGATTATGAAAAAAAGTAAACCAAAGTTATTACTTTGACAAAATATATTTTTTGTCTCAAAATTTTTGTTCTATCTCTTGCGGTTTCCTCGCGCCGGGGAATGTCCGAATCGATTATTACCATTGACCATTTCATTTCTTTGTTTAGCTATCTTTGAGTTGGCTAGTAGACAGACGGACGGGCATTGTTTACAACACCTATAACAAAAGTTTTTTCTGAGATCAATATTTTCAACCATTACAAATGTTATTAAAACCTTTTGCAAAACATTTTTTTGAAAACTTTTAAGTCGGGGTCGTACAGCGGAGGGCACACGTAAAACGGTCAGCGAGTCCTATTGTACACGCAAACATAGGACTGATTGACCCCTGATATAGAAATTGTAAAAGTTAATTCCAGTAAAAAAAAACTTTTTAGAATCAATGGTCATCATATTAAAACAAATTGAACTAAAAAGTATTAAAAAAGTTTGTTTTCAGTGTTTATAAACAGAAGAATTAAAAACATTAGTAAAAATAAACCCATCGGGCGCTAATAAAATTTTACTATTACTGTTATTTTATAAAATGAGTACCTAATCCAAAAGCTGTCCAAGGTTGATGAAAGAGCTTTTAACTTTAAATTTAAAAAATCTTATCTAAAAAATTTAATACGATTTTGTAATTCGAAGTTGGTGTAGATAAGTATTAAATACGAAGCCATTATTTAACTGAAACTTGTTGTTAATAATTCACAGGAGACGTGCAGCAACGAATTACCACTTTTTTGGGTAAAAGAATATTATTTAATATTTGATATTATTTTATAAATTATTACTGTTAATGCCTTTGATAGTATTATGATTGAGAACCGCCACGGGCATTTTTAACTACTAATTCATATAAATTATTAATTTAATACAAATTTATTTCATATATAACATGAAATGTCAACAGCTTTTATATTTAAAAATTATTTTTTATTACTTTTCAAAATTATGACATTTATTCATTTTGTATAACTTTTTATTTTTTTTGATTTATTTACATTTATTCTCTTTACTCACAACATATAATATTGTGTTACATTTCAAACATAATTTGATACTCATAAATCTATTTCCAACAATTATTTATTTTACTTTTATTATTATTTCAGCTTTTCTTTAACATATTTACAATTTATGACAGTTAAATAACTTCCAATTAAAAAGAAAATTATATTATTCACTACAAAGATTCTGTTATGGTTGTAAAGGTAAATGATTGATATATTAAATAATTATTATTTAAATAAATAATAAATATATGTGAAAGATATAATTGATCTTTATTGATTTGATTTATGAAATATTATATATTTTAATATGTAAATTATCAAGGTTGTTAACATTCAAAGCTACCGTGATAATAGGGGGAAGTTATAGTTGTTATGCAACAACTAAAAATGATGAACAAAATTATAATAATAATTTAATGAAGAAGCGATACCGCTACATACTTCCCCCCATCAACTAATAAAGAAAAACGACTAGAAAAAGGTTGAAACATAAAACAACCTTGTTCACGCGGAAAAAACTTTAATAGTTGATGTACATCTTATATTTAAATACAAAGTAAATTAAGATAAGATTAACATTGAAAAAAGTATGCAGGTTTTAGCCTGTCAATTGAAATAGAAGTAGGTTTGTTATTGACATCAATAACAAAAAATTTAGGAAATCTTTTGATAACAGAGAAAGGACCTCTATAATTACAAGATAGTGGAGGTTTGACATGATCCTCACGTATAAAAACTTTTTTTGATGAATCTAAATCTTTAGGTAAAAATACATTTTTGTTGGTGAACTGTCTGGTAAAGAAAAATTTTGCGTTGATCATTCTATTTTTCAACTCTCGAGTAGATTGTTGAACAGAATGATATGTATCAACGTTTTCTGAAAAGAAATCATATGGTAATCGTAGAGGAATTCCATATAAAATCTCTGCAGAAGAAAGGTTAATATCCTCCTTAACCGAGGAGGATCATCTACTTGAAAATTAGGTTTCTAACTTTGACCTAGGCTTTTAAGTACCCGGCACCTTACCTCATATTCGTTCACGCCGGAGACTAATTGTGTACTAGGTAGTTTTAATTTGAGATATATTTACTGACCACAAAATCCAATGTTTAAGTTGCTCAAGAAGTCATAATAAAAAATGACGAAACGTCCAACAGAAAAAATAATCGACTGACTTTAATATTTAATTGTTACATTTCTCTGAGAACATTATTAAAATGCTAATTATGGAAGAATCTACATCTATGCTAACGTAAACATTGGATACACATTGTCCAGGTAAATAAAGCTGTATTTTTTTTGTTTGTTAATAAATTTATAATTCAATTTTATGGATTTTTATGTGTGATGTTTATTTATTGTTTGTATGCATATGTACCTATTTATTATTCAGATTTATATTGCAATATAATTTTCCCCGCCGTATATTTATTTTTCTATCCATGAGAGTGTATAAACGTGTATATATGTTATTTATTTTACCCATTGGTATCATAAATTTAGTGCTGGTTTTGTTGTTCTATGTTGTCCATTTTTTTTCTTTTTTTTCCGTACTCAATATATATCAGTATATAATTTTTCTTTTTTTTCCATACTCAATATATAAACAGATAACTTTTACACACATTTTTTTTATAAAATTCATAGTAACCATGTTTTTTATGAGAGATTTATGACATAACCTCACCCGACAAATAAAAAAAATTTTGTTTGTAAAATAAAGTTAGGTATACAAAAATATTTACAGAGATTTGTACCATCTGTTCAAAATCGATAAATTTGATATATTATGTTTATATTATGTTAATTCGCATTTAATCATGTTTTAAAGTGTTCTTGAGTTGAATCAATTGTTAACCTTCCGTAAGTAAGGTTGCTAGAAAGATTGACTGTATAATGTGAACTTTAAATCAATAAACCGAACAATGAGAGAACATTAATTGAAATAAACGCATTTTTGAAGAAAATAAAAATGAGTGTACTTTAGATTTTAAAAATGGAAATGTTTTTACATGTTGGACTCTGAGTTTGTATGGGATACAATAAAATAAAACCAACAATTTGCTATGTTTTCAAGTAATTCGTGCTTATAAAGAAGTTGATATTAGTGTATTGTTCTTACTCAAAATTTAAGTGTGTCACAATATAGAAACTTAAATATGTAAAACAACAAAAATTACTATTACATATTTTATTACAAATGTAAATATATCGAAACAAATTTAAAAGAAAACTATCTACGAATACAAATAAAACATAGACAACGAACAAAACTTTCAAAAAAAAATAAAACTTAGATTAAAATAGTTTTGTAGTTGTGCATATTTCAATACTTCTTGAATATACAATTTTTTTGTTAGATACTGTCAATAAAAAGAACATGGAAAACAATCCATTGAATCTTCATATAGAAATGAATGCTTACCTACTTTTCAATTTCTACCAAAACATCGTAATTTTTCTAAGCGAAAAGGTACATTCAACATTATTTAAGCTCTACATATCTTAAGGGTCGTAAAATAATCGAATTTATATATTGTTCAGCGATTTAATTTGTAGAATTCCATATTTATTATTTAAAAAAAGTTTTTCGTATATATTATTTATAGCAAAAATCCACTTAAATCCATATTTCAGCGTTAAAGCTATCATCAGATTGTAAACACAGTCAGATGTCTACATATCCACCCTTAGTGCCGCAAAAGATATATAGTAAACAGTGCCAAGTTAAAAAATGTTCTTTTTTATAAAATAAAGAACTTTGATTTCCAATTCACGCATTGGTAATTATACAAAATACAAAAACGAAAAGAGAAAACGTGCTGAAATTTTGTCGGTGAATATTTCATTTTTAAAACAAACAACTTTTATTATAAACTATTTTACATAAATTCTGTATACACGGTGTAATTAAGCAAATAACTCAGGTAGTTGTTATTTTCACTTATTTTTAATTATCATGAAATACACGATTATAATTTTTTATAATTTTTAGTACATAAATAAAAACATGTTTTTAAAATTTATTTTACATTTATTCAAAATAAAAATAAGGTCCGTCATTTTGAATTTTAAAAGGTCCGCCATTTTGAAGGCACAAATCAAACATAAAATTTTGAAAAAACTTATCGGTACTTTTGTAGCTGTTCGTAGACTTCTAATAAGAATGCATTTCATTATTCAACAAGTTATATGAAATAGTAAATATGAATGAAACATTGAAAACAACGGACAAAGGAAACTAACTACATGAATGAATTCTTTTAATAGCGTATAATTTAATGGTTATTTTAACAGTATGAACTTTTATTTCTGTAGTTTTTCCTATTTGTTATATACTTTTAAAGCATATAAAACATAATTCTTAGACAATAATAGATGTTTAAAGCATATATTACGAAAAGGGATGTTAAGGGAGTTCTAGCATGAAATCACTTTTCGACAGAATTTTTTTCACAGGCTAAAAATAACGTTTTCTAATACATCCTGAAGTTTCAGAATTCTCTCTCATTAGAAGCATGTAAAACTTCATGCCCGCTCAACTATTATCTGTTGTATTAAAAAAAATACTCGACAGAATTTAAAAAACAAACTAGGATAGTAAAAATAAATATTTATTCAATAAATTTTTTTTAAATCGCGCGTTTTACCGTTATGTTTTCGAAATAAAATAGTTTAAAATTTTTTTTATTTTAAAATTACATTAATTTGTATATAAATGTATGTAGGTATGTGTATATGTATTTGTTCTATATTAAAAGCAAACCAGTTTTTTGTCCTATTTACACAAGATAGTACTGTAACTACCTTAATTTAATTTTTATTTTACCTTGAAATGAAATTTACTAGTTTCATTGCTAGTGAAGAAAAACATAGTTCTGAAAAAAAGAGTTTTTTTTTTGAAAATGCAATTCTTTCTCTATGTAGTCTCCTCTTAGTTCAATACACTTTGATCAACGTTACTCAAATAACTGAAATCTGACCCGGAGGTTCGATTCTAGAAGGTCTTGCACCAAATAACTTTTTAAATAATTAGTAATTTTTATTATAGTTCATATCAGATTTTTTTAGAAAAGAAAATGTTTAATAAAAAATTATATTTTTATTAGGAATTTAATTAATAAAGTAAAATGAATATCGAAGATAGTTATGCAAGGAAATAATTTTTTTACAAAAATAAAAATTGAAAAACATTTTTTGCTTATATATACTTTACAATCATGAATCTTGACAGTAATAAAAAGTAAGATGCATCAATTCACAGTAAAATAAATTGAATATTATTTTATCAAATGATTTATATTATCATAAATTTATTTATTATCTTACATAACAAATGATACCATCACCACCGTTCATATTGACAATGTGCATTTGAGAAAACCTGTATGTATAGAAATTCAGGATTCTGTTCAATAAAATAAAATTATTTTCTACGTACATTTAAGTGCAATGTTGTTCTTTTTATTAATGCTGTATAATATTTTATAAAAGATCCCTGATAAATATCTTTTGATAGATTTAATGAATATTATAAATGCCATTATGTCTTAAATATTTTACAAAATCATATATTAAAGATATTTTATAAAATATCTTACAAATCAAACATGGTTTTGTTTTTGAACGGCCAGGATTTCACCAGCTGTACAATTCGGGAACGTGACCTCACAATCATTTGTATGTTAAAGACGTTAGTCAATCGCTTATACATTTCATAGCACGAAGCAAACGAAAGTGCCCGTTTTAAATTACGAAAATTGTATTATCGTAGTGAAAATGATTTGTAGTTCATTGTGATGAAAGATTTTTCTTTTGTAAAAACTGAGTATAAACTTTTCGAAAGCGTAACCTAACTTTCCCGATTCTTGCAATTTCCAACCAATTTGAATTCAACCAAAATTAAATTGTTTTTTGTAAACTTGCGTCTATTTATTTCCATTGTTAGTATGGTTGCCTTTCGGTTATATTATACCAACGGAAGCGACTAGCTTTTACTTTATTTGACATTTAAGATACCATTTTTTGACAACAAATGCTTGATATGAAAAATCATACACATCTAAGGATGGGGAGCGAACCCACGACCTCTGGCATTTTAGGCCAATGCTCTGCCAACTGAGCTACCTTAGATGTTATGGTAGTGTATGTATATGATCTTTCATATTTAAAATTTAAATATTGAAAATATTTTTTTAACGTCATGTCATATAATTATATAACATTCAGCCATAAACATTTGGCTAACTATCCACCCACAGGTTATTTCAAAGAGCTAAAATTGAAGCAGAGTTGCAGGTAACTCCAAGTTCTTATTGCTTATATTTAAATATACAAAATTATCTGCCATTTAGGTGAAAATCGAAATCGTTAGTTTGGTATTAGAAGCGTGTTACCAAACCTATGGGCTAGAAAAGAATAGACACTCATATTTAATGGATACATTATTTTATTGATACAGAATCATGGACGTGTTCGTTTTCATGACACGCTTGCGTCTATTCGATTCGAAGTTCATTTTTATTGAATATAAAAACCTAATGGAATATTTAAATGTTAAAACTGAAGACTGGATTTGTTCAAGAGTATAATAAGATCTTTATTGGATATCTGTGCATGTGTTTTTTTCTTTAAATTTCTATTAGCAGATGATACAATTTTATTGGTAGTGTATAAAATGTAATAAATTTCGTTAAGTACTTTTTGGATAGATTTTTATGATTTTCTACTGGAAAAACAATTGTAGAAACTACAGCAATGGATGTATTTCACAAAGTTATATGCATACGTTATTACCAAAAACTTAATCTAAAAACGCAATCCAATCTTGCTAAGATTTTTGTCGACGTGTAAGTTTGCACGCAACCAAGTGCAAAGTGGCCGAGTGGTCTAAGGCGTTATGTCTGCGCAGTATGCATACTTGGAAACTGGGAGGTTATGGGTTCGAATCCCAGCATCGACAGTTTGTCGATTATTAAGAAAAAAAAAGTGGCAGTTAATTGACTAAACTGTCGGCGTAGATAGATATATTGTAGAGGCTGCCTTTGACGGCCTACAATTCGACCATAAGGTCCATTGTGATGCCTAAGTATAGTTCCTATCATAGTCGGCTTCAGCCGCCCTACGAATTCCTAGTCTATACACAAAAATTTGTTCCACTCCACTCACATCCTCACATCCTTAGGCATCACAATGAACCTTATGGTCGAAGTGTAGCCTGTCCAGGGCAGCCTCTACAATCCATCTAACCGAATACCAGTTCTGGTTGATATTAAGGTAACCAAGCCCCTCTGATTAGGTGAATCTCTATCCCACTGTCATGAGGAAGTGAGAGTTAATCAGACATACAGACATCTCTTTTAAATACATATAATTGATCTAGGAAGCAAGCAAAAATTTCCTAGATCAATAACCTTTGTACACAGCAAATCATTTGTGTGATCTTTAAAATAACATGAATCATAAATCAAATTAACAAACTGTTAATCTTATTATGTCTTGTGCGTAAAATTTACACTTCGTTTAAATACTTTCAGTGGTTTATACCTATATAGAAAATATTTGCATAGAAAACCTTCTTTTTTTTTTTTAATTATAAAAAAACATAACATTCGCTATGGTCGGTATATATAATATGCAAATTTAGTATTTGTATTTGTATATGTATTTTTTTTTTAAATTTTAAAGTTTTTATATTCATTTAACGTATAGGTATGTTTGAAAGTGAAATAAATTTTTACTTCCATCGTTTTCAATTAAAATTTTTAGTTGCCAAGTGGTACTTCGTTTTTTTGTACTTTTTTAACTTAACAGTACGCTAACAAACCAAAAAATATATATGCATTGATTGTACTGGGTGACCAAGAAGTAGCAAATCAATAATACCATAATAACAAAAATATATCATTATATGTATGGCAGGCTCCTACTCAAATTTTGACTAATCTATGACGAATGTTTTAATCAAATTGATTCTTTTTGTGAGATAAATATGGTTTTTTATTTGGAGATTTTCTCGTGTCAGTGAAAATATTGGTTTTGGGAAACATTGTACGAGTGTTTGGATACTTGAAATTTGGATCCAATTCTAGTATCAACCATGACAACTGAATTTAATTTCAAACAACTCTTTGTAAATTTTGTATGGATTTTGTATACTGTTAGAAGAGTCAAGCCGATCCTAGAAAAATCGATCCTTCCAAATTTGCTCACCAGAGGCATTGGTGGCGCTGTGATCGGCGTATCAGCAGTTTGGAACTTTACTAAACGAGTGGTGGTGCGGAGGCAGGGGTAGTAAGTTTGCTAAGTATCTCAGATGGCTTCCTGGAGTGAGCGTTTCCGGGTTGTTATCTGGGAAGACATCATCCGGCGTCTTATCACAGGAATTAAAGAAAAAATTAAAGATTAAAGCATTAACGCGTATAGAGATGAAATACTGATCTCAAATAAAAGCAACGATTAATACTAACACAGATGCTATCTAACGACTTCTGTTTTAAGACGCCGGATGACGTCTTCTCACTCCAGGAAGTCATCTGAGATAACTTAACCGAGATAAGAACCTTTTAAGCGCCACTTTTGCACCCGCACCACCACTCGCTTAGCAAAGTTCCAAACAACGGTATAGCCGATCGTAGCGCCAGCAATGTTTCTGGTGGAAAAAATTGGAAGTATGCGCTAGGACCGACTTGACTAGATAATAGGTATTTGGATTGGACAAGAAATTGAAAAAGATCAATAATTATTAAGTCTATTTTGAAAAATATCGCTTATAATGACTGACTGATAGGTTGATTTCGGTAGTAGGAGTTGTGTGAATGATCTAACACAACAAAGAAGGCCAACTGTGTCTACACTCAGGTTAAGTCTATGTCTGCATCCAGGTTACAGACATTGAATTGTTGTAAAAGAAAATAAAAATATAAGACAGGAGGTTTTTTATTATCATATGATAGAATATGAATATACTACGTATCACCGATAACGATATCATTAAATACTCGGTTTCGGGATCGGAAGAATTTTTTCCGATCCCAAATCAAAGGAATACCAGCTGTGGCTAGGTTTACAGTTCTCTGACATTCTGTATACAATCGTGATGCAAAATATGACTGGGAAAAAACATACATGAACAAATTTACATAGAAAATTGGGAAATAAATATACAAACTAAAAGGGGTGATAGGGGAGTCTATGATATCAAAAATGTATAGTACAATGAATAGTACAAATACTCTAGTATTACTAACAACAGTAAGTTTTATACAACTCAACCACTTATGAAATGAATAGTTCTCTTTTTTTTATTTCTTCTGCATTCAGTTAATATAACATCTCCCTCCTATTTATAGAGAGTATATGCACGTAATTCCAAAGATAATATATATTTTTTGTCAATATTAAATAAAATATATGCATGTTAGTATCATAACGATAAAAAGCATCTACGGATATTCCTTACCATGTAAAACTACCCAATACGTCCCACGAAGCAACACCACGTAACTGGTAAGCTTCATAAGTTGAGATAGCAATATACTAAAATGATACCGATATAAAAAAAATTCGTCACGTAGTATATATATATATATATATATATATATATATATATTTATTTATATATATATATACATATACATATATATATATATATATATATATATATATATATATATATATATATATATATATATATATATATAAAGCGATAAAATTGGTTTTTTTGTTTGTTAGTTATGGGTAATCTCTGGAACAACTGATCCGATTCTAAAACCTTTTTCACTGATAGGAAGCTACATTATGTCCGTGTGGCATAGGCTATACAAATTTTTTGTATTATACATCCGAGTCCGCGTGGTTCATGCTAAACAACGTATAAACGTTTAAACAACGCGAGGTAGAGAAAATCTTTAAATATAAAAAATGTTTGTCTAATAAAAATAAACAACTTTTGTATGAAACATATTTTCACACAACCAATAGTTTAAACACAATTTCAGTGTGAAGCCTGTGTGGGGGTCAGATAGTACTTATACTTAGGGGGTAATCTGTGAAACTACTACAACTGTTTCAAAAAATTCTTTCACTGATAAAAAACTACACTGTGCTAGAGTGTAATAGGCTATAAGTTTGCAATTCAAGCATCCGTGCGCGCATGGCATGATAAAAACCTAAATCTATAATCAATTTTTATCTAATAAAAACAAACAACTTTTTTATGAAATATTTTTTCAATTAAACACAATCAGTTTCAGTTTATTCCAAAAATCAACCTTTAAAGGGGAAAATACGGAGTCAGGGTTTCGATTTTTTGAAGTTAGAGACATGCAATTTTTCAGTTATACATCATAAAATACGTGTTTTCAAATTTTCG
This sequence comes from Nineta flava, assembly GCA_963920215.1. Classification (NCBI taxonomy): domain Eukaryota; kingdom Metazoa; phylum Arthropoda; class Insecta; order Neuroptera; family Chrysopidae; genus Nineta; species Nineta flava. The sequence continues at coordinate 89,650,382 of OY986041.1, forward strand.
TTAATGGGCCCTCAAAGGGATGAAACACAGAGTGAGCGTTTGTTATGGTATTTTACAATTACGTTCAGTATTTTAATTAAGATCAGTATTTTACAATTACAAGACATGTAAATTGATAATTAGTTTTTCTACTTATTAATAATTTCCAAGAAATGTAATAAATTTTATTTAAAATCGTCGCATAGATAAAGTTTATGAAATAAACATTATAATTTGTAAGTTAATCAATTTGATTACAATATAAAAGTATAAAGTTAACATTTTGTGTCTTTACTATGATCGTTTATTTTGTACAAAAAGTAAATTTATTTTCAGTTTTTTCGTGTAAGCAAAAATGAATCGGAATAAAATCTATTTACGAAAATCGTTTTAATAGACACTATAAAAGATGAGCTATTCTATAAATATATATTTATTTTTGTGTAGATTTGTAATACAAATTTAGTGAATGATATTTCATAAGGTACTATATATATAAATCAATTCATCTAAAATTCAATGCAAAGTCATTTTTCAATAAATTTTCTATTGAATACATTTAGTTGAATAGGAGAATGTATACAGTAAGTAATTTTCATGTAAGGGAAATTCTATTCAGTCGATAAATTATATATTCATCAATTCATACACAACCAATTCCTTTGGGCTGAGCTTAGAAAATTGTCAACAATTTTTTAAAACTTTTTTGTTGAATATAATTTTTTTTTTCGTATATCATAAAATAAAATACTTTATAAAATTTTGAAGTCAAAATTCTACGGAAATGTACAGAAAGGAAATGAATCGAAAGGAAATAAACGTTTAATTTTCAAAATTATCTAGCAAAAAACCCGATTACGAAAAACCGCAAAAAGAAAAATACAAATGCTCATCACAAGGGATCCTTATAATGATTGGAATGTGTTCCAGAAGCAGATTCCTAAAAAATTTGAAAGTGGATAAGTTTATAATGTTATTTTACAATATTTCATGATGCCAACAAGAGCCATGGAACTTTATTTGCCTGAGGTAGTTATTTAGTGTTTCACCGAGGCTACGAGGTAACCTCGCCTCGCCTCGGCCCTCGGTTACGAGGCACGAGGCGAGGTGAGGCGAGGTTCAAAATTTTAATCCTCGTTACTAACCGAGGCGAGGTATATTGTACCAAAAACCTTGCCACGGCCGAGGCGAGGAATTTGCAAAAAGTAAATTAAAAAAAAAAATATAGTGATACATGAAGCAATAGATAGATTATTTGGCAAATATTTTTCAAATGTCCAGCGATCCTACCTAGTAGATATCGAAAGTCATCGTCTCTAAAATTTATATACATTCATGCAAAATAAGAGGCTCGCCTCGGTTGGGTCAGTGGAGGCGAGGCTAGCCAACATTCTGCCTCGGCCGAGGCGAGGCGAGGCGAGGTTGATATTTAAAAAAGCGAGGCGAGGCGAGGTGATACCAAAACCTCCCCTCGCCTAATGGACTGATGTTTGAGCAATTATGGACTTGTGGGCGCTAAAAATGCAACCAGACCTTCACTTAATGGATAAAATTGTTGTCTGAACTCCTGAATTATGGTTGTTCCATGTTTTGTTGTTGGTTCGATTCGAGTATATATAATCATATATAAACCCATAATCAATTTATTTATGTAAATCTGTGTATATACGTGTATGAATACAACGCTGTCTTTTTAACATGCTTTTATTAACTTGAGTTTTATCTATTAATCTATATATATATATATATATATATATATATATATATATATATATATATATATAGTTATATATATATATATATATATATATATATATATATATATATATATATATATATATATATATATATATATATATATATGAATGTAATGGAATTTTCTAAGTGAGTTTTCACCCAAATTCGCACGTCTGTATAATCTAAAATTTTGCAGACGAAATAAAAATTTATTTTTATTAACAACCAAAATATAACTTTGCATATCTCTAACTTATATATAACGATTTATAGTGTGATGGTATAGTTAATGGTTTCCCTAGAAATGTCATCAACAAAATTTAAAAAAATAATGACATTTCCAAATTTAGAAAAAAATAATTATTTGACATAAATTTCCTTTGCCTATATTCGATATATACTTTCTTTGGATTCATTCCATTACTTGTAGCTATTATAATGAAGAATGAAATTACAACACAAAAAATAGTATTGTTTTTAGACGAAAAAACAAAAAATTAAAAATAATAATAAAAACCACGCTAATGTAAACAAAAGGATGAGGTGCTCTCCTCTACTTACGTCTTCATAATGGCTCTACTTTTACGGATAAGTAACAGCACGCCATGCTTTTGTTTACAATTAAAGTTAATTTTGTTGTCAATCTATTTATTCTATTCTATTTTAATTTAATTTGCATTTTTTAGCTCATTCCAATAAAAGCGTGTTTTTTTACTTTTTTTAACTATAATTTTTGTATATACATACTACTATATAAATGTGAAAGTAACTCTGTTTGTTTGCTACCTCTTCACGACTAAACGGATCGTAATGAAATTTGGCAAGGATACAGATTATATCCTGGGGAAGGACATAGGCTATTTTGTATCAAAAAATAATCTTGACGGAGGTGAACATTATAAAAAATCAGTACAGTCGAATAAAGAATCTCCTCATTTTTTTTGGAATCGGTAAAATTTTTGTTGATTTTTTTCATTTCCACAGAAACTATACTTTTAAAAAATAACTATAAAATTATTTTATTAAACTTTTGTTTCAATTTTGAAATGTCAACTTTGATTGTAGGTTCCATAGTAACTATAAACTACAATAGCACACTATAAATCGTTATATATCGATATACATATACAGTAGAGTAACATTAATCCGACGCTACAAAAAACTATAGGGTGCCGGATTATTGGACGTCCCGAACTATTGAGATGCCGGATTAGTGAGACCCTATTATGAATATATATATATATATACAGAAACAAAAAAAAATATATATACCCCTTGGAAAAAATGTGAAAAAGTGAAGAAAATTTTTATTCTTGATTTTAATAATAATGATTTTCTAGGCTAATTTTGACCCAAACAGTACGAAAATCAGGTTCATTTTAACGTCCGACCAACACATTTCAAAACTTCCCCTTTTCAATTCATACAGTTTAGAATTTTAGCACTATGGGTGTGATATCTTAAAAACCGTTAATCGTATCATATTTTAACTAACGCCATCGTTTTCGCTAGGTCCAAATTAGCTTAAAACCAAGTTTTTATGAAAATCGGAGACATAAAATTTTCCTCCAATTTTAGCGATTTTTTTAAGTACCCCTGGAAAAAATGTGAAAAAGTTAAGAATATTTTTATTTTCGATTTTAATAATAATCATTTTTTAGGCTTATTTTGACCCAAACAGTACGAAAATCAGGTTCATTTTAACGTCCGACCAACACATTTCAAAACTTCCCCTTTTCAATTCATACAGTTTAGAATTTTAGCACTATGGGTGTGATATCTTGAAAACCGTTAATCGTATCATATTTTCACTAACGCCATCGTTTTCGCTAGGTCCAAATTAGCTTAAAACCAAGTTTTTATGAAAATCGGAGACATAAAACTTTCCTCCAATTTTAGCGTTTTTTTTAAGGGGTACCCCTTGGAAAAAATGTGACAAAGTTAAGAAAGTTGTTATTCTCGATTTTAATAATAATCATTTTCTACGCTTATTTTGACCCAAACAGTACGAAAATCTGGTTCATTTTAACGTCCGACCAACACATTTCAAAACTTCCCCTTTTCAATTCTTACAGTTTTGAATTTTAGCACTATGGGTGTGATATCTTGAAAACCGTTAATCGTATCATATTTTCACTAACGCCATCGTTTTCGCTAGGTCCAAATTAGCTTAAAACCAAGTTTTTATGAAAATCGGAGACATAAAACTTTCCTCCAATTTTAGCGATTTTTTTAAGGGGTAGCCCTTGGAAAAAATGTGAAAAAGTGAAGAAAATTGTTATTCTCGATTTTATCTATAATCATTTTCTAGGCTTATTTTGACTCAAACAGTACGAAAATCAGGTTCATTTTAACGTCCGACCAACACATTTCAAAACTTCCCCTTTTTAATTCATACAGTTTTGAATTTTAGCACTATGGGTGTGATATCTTGAAAACCGTTAATCGTATCATATTTTATCTAACGCAATCGTTTTCGCTAGGTCCAAATTAGCTTAAAACCAAGTTTTTATGAAAATCGGAGACATAAAACTTCCTCCAATTTTAGCGATTTTTTTAAGTACCCCTTGGAAAAAATGTGAAAAAGTGAAGAAAATTTTTAATCTCGATTTTAACAATAATCATTTTCTAGGCTTATTTTGACCCAAACAGTACGAAAATCAGGTTCATTTTAACGTCCGACCAACACTTTCAAAACTTCCCCTTTTCAATTCATACAGTTTTGAATTTTAGCACTATGGGTGTGATATCTTGAAAACCGTTAATCGTATCATATTTTCACTAACGCCATCGTTTTCGCTAGGTCCAAATTAGCTTAAAACCAAGTTTTTATGAAAATCGGAGACATAAAACTTTCCTCCAATTTTAGCGATTTTTTTATGGGGTACTCCTTGGAAAAAATGTGAAAAAGTGAAGAAAATTTTATTCTCGATTTTAATAATAATAATTTTCTAGGCTAATTTTGACCCAAACAGTACGAAAATCAGGTTCATTTTAACGTCCGACCAACACATTTCAAAACTTCCCCTTTTTAATTCATACAGTTTTGAATTTTAGCACTAGGGGTGTGATATCTTGAAAACCGTTAATCGTATCTTATTTTAAATAAATATAAATAAATAAATATAAAAATAAATAAAAATATAAATATATATATATATATATATATATATATATATATATATATATATTTATATATATATATATATATATATATATATATATATATATAAATTCCTTCTACTCCACATTATTGTTTACGCTTCTGTTTATAAATAAAAATCATTCAGTTATATCAGCGTTTGTGGAAAATTCATCCCCTAAGGGGGTAAAATAATGCGCGAAAATGTGTATGGACACTGCGCACTTTTTGTATTCGAAAATTTGGCAGCTCTACCATTTTTGTTTTTGGTATATATATATATATATATATATATGTATATATATATATATATATATATATATATATATATATATATATATATATATATATATATATATATATATATATTTGTTTTTTGTATACATATATAGCTTTCATATAAATGCGGATAAAGTCGCGGGAAACAGCTGGTTTTATATAAATGTACATTTTTGTGTTGTTTTTTAGTTTTATGTCATGGTCATTTCAATTTAAAATTCACTCATTTGGATTGTTTAAATCCACAATTTTTATTCTATAAACATGCGCAATGAGTATTAACTTCTAAAGAAAGTTTATCCACAATGTTATCCCCAAAATTTATCCATAATTATTGAAACGATGATTATCAATAATGTTTTTTTTTAATTATTCTTTTCTTATTCGTACTTTTATCTTTTTTGAAATCGTGTATTAATATTATTTCTTTTTTAAAGACACTAGTTCTAAATACAATAAATTGAAAGTACATACCATGTTTTTCTAAGCAAAATATACGCGACATATATAAATGAAACTATGAGACACGATGAATATAGTGAACAAAAAGTATAATAACAAAACATAATATAGAAATATAGAAATATAGATAGATACACATTTACTAATAGTAAATACACAAAATGGATTATTCGTTTGTAAAAAAACTTACAGTTAGATACATCATGGATAGATATACATGTAGGTACGCTGAATTTACCTGTAGTTAAATGTCTGTAGGCAATGCGGAGGAGTTTTTTTTAATACCGATGCCTAACGCTGTATTATGGTTATATTCCTCTTCATCATGCATATATAATACACTTACGATGTGTTTCAAATGATTCTTATTCAAAATAAATATTAAAATTTCGGTATAAAGAAATTTCTATTATTCGGAAATGTATATCAGGTAAATTGCAAAAGTAGCGGTCTCGATAACACATTACCGAATAATCGAAACTATTTATACTGAAATTTTATCTCTTTTATTTCTTTATTACCGTATAAGCGTATTATATAAATCTAGTCCCGACTTTGTAACAGTATCGAAGTTCATATATTGACCTAATTAAACCATTTACTCCCAAAAAAGAAAGTTGAGACAATCTCAAATTTCGTGTGTTTGTTCTACAGTCAAAAACTAACCTCAAGTTCTTGAATGGGCAAAATCGGTTTGTGCGTATGAGATAGAAGATCATTTTTAACACAAAAAGTGTTTTTTTTTCTTAGAAATATACAAATTTTATATTTTAGAACGCTACAAGAACATGTTCTACGCATTGCCGCTCGCCTGTAGCACCCTCTTGGTGCCTCGGGTTCCCCTACTTATTCAAGAGAGTGTATTCGACTGTACTCTAGTAAATAATTTTTTTTTTTTACAAGTTTGTACACTTAGTTTAGAACATTTTGTATATAAATTGATGAAAAAAATTAATAACAACAACAACCGCATGTAAATTACCAAAGTATTTGAGGTTATGTTTTCAAATTAGATTGAAAATATTCACACATGAGCAAACTTTGTATTTAATTGATATTAATTTTTATGATATACGTTTAGGTACAATTTAAGACAAAATAAATATATTCATGATCGTACCATATTTTAAAGGATTGTTTTGCATATTGAATCCCACCAAAAACAAAAATGGTAGAGCTGCCAAATTTTCGAATACAAAAAGTGCGCACTTTCCATACACATTTTCGCGCATTATTTTACCCCCTTAGGGTATGAATTTTCCACAAACGCTGAAATAACTGACTGATTTTAATTTATAAACAGAAGCCTAAACAATAATTTCCATATTTCTAACTTTAAAAATGACGAACTTCCATAGATAGATGATAGATTGTAGAGGCTGCCTTGGACGAGCTACACTTAGACCATAAGGTCCATTGTGATGCCTAAGGATGTGAGGATGTGAGTGGAGTAGAAGGAATTTTTGTGTATAGATTAGGAATTGGTAGTAAATGCGGCTGCAGCCGACTATGATATGAACTACGCCGGTATTCATCTGGAGTTCGTGAAGGAAACTACATTACACCTTCTCAAGTATAGCCGGTTATTTCGTTCTTGTCCATACGCCGACAGTATAGTTAATTAACCGCCCCCTTTTTTTCCCTTAATAATTGACAAACTGCCGATGTCGAGATTCAAACCCATTACCTCCCAGTTTCCAAGTAGGCATCCTGCGCAGACATATCGCCTTAGACCGCTCGGCCACTTGGACTTGAACGTCCTGTGCAAAATTCCATGCTTCTAGACCTACCGGTATAAGCTGTACGTTGTATGTTAGTTAGCCTGTAGATTGTTATTCAGAAGATTTATACTTCTAATATTTCTTGGTATCCATCCATTAAAAACTATATTATTCTACCTTAAAAAATTAAATTTTGTGGGGGGGGGGGGGTGTTTCTGTGATACGGATTGTTAGTGTAGTATTCACACTAAGAGATATTTTTAAACTTGACATTTTTTGGTTTTTTGATAACATTTATTTTGGTGTTGAAATGTTAATAATTCAAGTTTTATTAAATAACACCTTTCACTCCGATAACAACTAAAATATATACACCAATATTTATACAAATATAAATACCTAAAATATATACACTGATAGATAATTTTGAAAAGTGTTATAAATTATTGATTACGGTCAATTTGACTACTACTAAACAAAAGCACAGCCATCAAATAAATATGTAAAATATTGATTATGCTTGTTGAAAGTAGTTGCAAAACCAACGACGCGATAGTAAACTTCGATTTTTTTAGGTTTTTTATTAATAAACGGTAAGTTTATTTGCTAGTTTTTATTATTTTTAACTTCCTTTTAATTATTTAAAACTTGAACTTTAAGTTTGGCAAGTTTCAACATATCTCTACGAATTTCGAAATATTTTCCATATTTCGATATATCTCCACGTTTCGAAATCCCTAGAGTCCGAATCCATCGTTTTAAGAGAGATGTCGATGTGTGCGTATGCATGTACGTTCGTGATAATCCATGGAAACGAGAGGCTGATGGATTTGTCTGGGCGCTAGTGGTCAGAATGGGTGCTAGTGCTCCACCAAACGGCCCAGAACCGTTTATTGGAGTGCCGAAAAGCACAATAAAATTTAAAATAAAAGAATGGGCGGTACTTGAATCCAACCGTTCTTGGATAAATACTCTTTAAAAAAGCTTTTCATGGAAAACAGATCTCTGAGCGTTTACAACTAAGAAGAAACCAATTGAGGATACTTACTGACCTTGTTACTGGCCACTGCACGTATGGAAGCGGACCAACTTTTTAGGTATGTTCTGGTAGTGTAAAGAATATTCGATGCGATTCTCTCATCTTCTTAGAACACATAAATTTCAGATATTTAAAGCAAGACAACAACAGCTCACGACACAGTCACACATCAACATTAGTTCAGTTCGACAAAGTACCAATTTATCACCAGCACAGTAACAATTCAACATTAGTTCAGTAACAATCAAACATTCGTTGAAAACAAAAAGTTAATACAATTGAAAAGTATAATAAAAAAGTTGTAATTGTTATCCAAAAGTAGTGAAATGAAGTTTATAAACATTTACATTTCATGTATTTTATTTATCAACACTGCAGCTCTTTTCGTTCAGAAGATAGTTCGGGGTCAGATTGGCTCTGATATTTCCTGTAGTAGATATAGTACTGTAAGTGAGAAGTCCAAATGTCCCTTAAACTCGGCCTTGCGCACTACCGTGCTCTAGATCACACGCACCCTTTCGCTACAATATATTATAATAAACGGTCTTTCAATGGGAACGCCCCATTTTTTAATTGACATTACTGGCGCACAGCAGCCATTTTTAATTTGTGACATTGACAGTTGTATTTGTCAATGTCTACCATTTAATCATGGAAAGGTACACGCTTCAACAACGTTTACAAATAATCCAAATTTATTATGAAAAATCGCGATCTGTTACTCTAACTTTACGTGCTTTAACTCCAATTTTTGGTCGTTATAATCGTCCGGATAAAAGAATAATTGAACGTTTAGTGAAGAAGTTTGAAACAAATTTTACACTTCATGATGTTACAGTGCCAGTGAGACAAAGAAATGCAAGAAGTGAAGAGAATATTGCTGCCGTACGTGAAAGTGTTCGTGAAGACCAAAATTTATCGATTTCTTGTCGTTCAGAAGAACTAGGCATCTCCCAGACGTCTTTGTGGCGAATTTTACGAAAAGACCTTGGTTTACATCCATACAAAATTGTTTTAACCCAAGAACTCAAACCAACTGATCATTTAAAGCGTCATGTTTTCAGTAATTGGTGCTTAGAAAAAATTGGAAATGATGCAGATTTTCATAAGAGAATCATTCTCAGCGATGAAGTTCATTTCTGGTTAAACGGTTATGTTAACAAGCAGAATTGCCGTATCTGGAGTGGTGATAAACCTGAAGAATATCAAGAACTGCCATTACATCCTGATAAACTTACTGTTTGGTGCGGATTTTATGCTGGAGGAGCCATTGGACCTTTTTTTTTTTCAACGAAGCTCATAAGGCGGTAACTGTCAATGGAAATCGTTATCGTTCAATGTTGACTGATTTTTTATGGCCTGAATTGGTTCGTCTTGATTTGCAGAACATGTGGTTTCAACAGGACGGTGCCACTTGCCATACTGCCAATGACACAAGACTTTATTGAAAACAAAATTCGGTAATTCGATTATTTCAAGAAATGGACCGATAAATTATCCGCCTCGTTCCTGCGATTTAACTCCATTGGACTTCTTTCTTTGGGGTCACAGTAAGTCATTGGTTTACAGCAATCATCTAGCAAATTTAGACGATTTACAGATCAATATTGAACGAGTAATTGCTAACATACGAACTGATTTGTGTGAGAGAGTCATGGAAAATTGGGTTCAACGACTTCATTCCTGCCAGCGTTTCCGTGGTGGCCATTTAAAATATGTTTTGTTTCATTATGAAATAAAAATTTCAATAATTTTCAAATAAATAATGTGTTTTATTTACAAAACAAAATGGGGCGCTCTTAATGAAAGACCCGTTATATCATATTGGTCGCGGTACAACAGCTCTTAAGACTTACTCCTACTTCGAATCTAATCTAATTTGATGCACCACCACCATTTTGAGATAAGACTTTAAATATTTTTGGCCGGATGTCGGACATACATGATAACTATGTTTATATATTCTATGTAAATAATGAATAAATAAATGAAAACATAATTTACATATTTAATGGATAACAATATTGTTGTATGAATATGTTCATATTATTGACACATTAATTTAATAAATAATTTTTTTTCTTTAATTGTTATGAATCAAAATAAATAAATATGGAAAATTCACAATTGGTTTGTTTGCTGATGGGAATTGAGTGAGAGTGAGAGAATTGATGAAGAGAGGTATTTGAAATATGTTGATTGCTATGTGGTATAAATTATTAATGATGAAGGTTTCAATTATCCCTTTTATAATTTAGGTATAAAATTAGTATCAATAATACAAAATGGTTAAAATTAAAAGTATGGAAAAATAACGCTTAGTAAAAATATATTTAATACTATCAAAGAGCTTCAGCGTTGAGTGAATGCAAAAAATAAGAATTTGTGAGCAGTAAATAAGTTTAAGATGTATCCACGATCTATAGTTAAAATTCGTTTAAGTAAGACATCGGTTTTTAATATATTTAGGGTAATTTTAATGTAGATTTTCGTTTTGAAATCGGCTATAGCATTCAATACAGTTACATGCCCGGTGATGTATGTAGGAAATTACTTATTAACGAAGAAAATTTATAACATAATAAACTTTAAAAAATGGACTTAAAACTAAAACACATGCAATTCTTCGATATACAACGATATTTCGAAACTATTTGATGTCAACATTCTATACATCGAATAGTATTGGATGTTTTGCAAAGTAATGAATTATTCGATGTAACGATGTATTTTCATATGTCGAAATCGATATATCGAATAAACCGATCGAGACAGTTAGGTAATATATCAATGACTAAGTACGCCCAACTTTAATGATAAAAATTCCGTTTAAAATAAAGTTTCGTTTTGAATAGATTCGTTCTCTCGATGTTTTCCTCTTCTACTTTTTTTTAACAAATGATGGGAATAAGGCAATGGGCGGAACTTATGTATATGTAGAAGTCACTGACCTCTAAATAACTGGACAAACTATCATTAAAGCTTTTCAACTAGTGAAGGTACTCAATTTTTCTTCAGTGCGCTTGCGTAACTAAAAGCTTTATGTGTCTAGTCGAAATACATGTGATAGCCATAAACTATTACACATACACTCCACGCAGGCGCACTGAAGCAAAATTAAGTACCTTAGCCAGTATTCGATGTTGAGAAAAGATCGATATTTATGAATTGATGTATCGAAAAACATTGGTTTATAGTTTCGATATATTACATCGAATAAAAACATTGATGTATTTCTAAGTGGACACTTCTACTTTCAATAGTTTTTTTTATAAAGACTTACGTTTGGAAGTTGGCGTTGATTGTGAAAGTAAGAAAATTTACAATAAATAAGAACGTATAATATTTTAATTTACAACATTGGCCATCAAAAAGTATGAATGTTTCTAGTTGCACAGTCGACTGGTTATTATAATGTATTATACATAAGTTGCACGAAAAACTTGGGCAGTTTTTTTTTTCAGAGTTGGCTGGCTAGTAGGCTTTTATACTTTTGCAATCGATGCCCGTAAGATTGTAATACAATTTTTCGAGTAGCATCCTCTCCTTTTGTAATTTGAAGTAATAAGCATTTTATATGTAGCGTCAATGATAACCACACTAAGTGATCGATATTACACATAATTATGCGTACGATATATATTTATACATATATATATATATATATACATATATATATATATATATATATATATATATATATATATATATATATATATATTCAAAATGAATGTGAGTTGGTAAATTGAAGTGATGATTTGTTGAAAATATTCAACAGCAATCCATCGGTAAATTTATTACAAGCATTGAGTTTTAATTAGCATTGAATTATTCAAAAATATATTGAACAGACAACAAACACAGCCTATTATAAATATAATATAGTGTATTGTACTGTACTGTACTGTATACCATCATCATATAGGCTATTGTAAAAGAACATGTGATTTATACATCCCATCAAAAACAAAAATGTAAAAGAGGGGAGAATTTTCTGTTTCGTATATTGTTTAATTGCCGAAAAAATATAAGTAATATGTATTTGAAGGTAAAACCATTATTTGTGAGCCAAAACTATTGGCTGTATGAAAAAAAGAATCAAGTATAACTTTGTTTTTATAACCATTTTTTGAAGTTGAAGACTATCCCTACCTCTCTCCGTTTAAAAGGCAGCTGCGAGCTTAGTAAAAAGCACATACAAATAATAGGTAGCTATGAGCATAGTAAAATGCGCATCCATATCGGCTCAGCAGTTCTAACGTGAACAATTAACCAATTTACCAAATGTTGTAACATTCTTGAGTATTAAATTATTATTGTCGTTGCATCTTACACGTTATGACTCAATTAATGATGTCACCAGAGACAAGGAAAACAAGACGAGACGATAAAAGTCGTAGAATTCTGAATTTTCGATAAATATTCGACTAAATACTCATTATTACAAGGTTGGAATAGTAAACAGTTTTTATTCTACTCTATTTAAATTTCCAAAAGCACCTTTTTACTGCAATTTACTGCAAATTTCTATACAAACATGTTTTATTTCATGATGGAAAATAATCAAAAACTAAATCAATAATGTAGAAAAAATAAAACAAAAACAAAACTACTGACAAGTGGAACTTAAAAAAAAAAGTGAAAAATATTGTCCATTAAAATTGCATGCTAAAAGCGTACTACTTTTTTTGCTATTGACAGTTGTGTTTTAGAAAATACGAAATATGTTGTGTTTTTTATTTGGAAAATTACTATATTGGGGTTGTTAATGTGAAAACAAACAGTTCTCCCAGAATATGTACCTAGTTTTTGTGTCGATGGTTGAAAAATGTTTGTGTTAATTTTTTTTCTACTGTTTATACAGAATTACTCCAAACTGTTTTAACAAATGAACATTGATAATTCACTGGAGGTATGGTTGCAAAAAAATTCAAAAAAGGCTGTATGAATTATTGATACATATGTTGGTGTAAATGTGTAATTCACTAAAACTGAGCGATATTTTTTATTTAATTTATGTTTCATTTTATTTTATTTTTGTTTGGACATGAATTTTATTAAATCAATTACTGTGCACTGAATATTTTCCGTTTAGGATTTCAAACTCAAACTCAAAACAAAATATTATATTGTGTTATTCAATCGTTTGATTTTTTTTCTGTGGACATTAGATTAGATTCGATTCGATCCAAGAGCAAGTCTTATAAAGAGCTTTTGTTCCGTTACCAATTTGATCTATTAAATTTTTATTTTATTTTATTGTGCTTTTCGGCACTCCAAGAAACAGGTCTGGGTCGTTTAGTGGAACACTAGCACCCATTCTGACTAACCCATCAGCCTTTCTTTCCTTCAAAGGTGTTTCAGGAGTGCTATGGTCTTGATAAACGTTATGATATTCCAAAACACTTCATTGATTTGATCTGTCTGGACATATGTCCAACCTAAATGATAGTGTCTTTTAATAGAGAGGCTTTCGCATTCACTCAGAATGTGAATTCCGGTTTCCTGCTCTTCATAACAAAATCTGCAGAGACCATTCCGTGAGAGATTTACTTTGTGTATGTGTTTGTTTAGTTTGCAGAGGTCAGTAAGAAGACCAGTAAGTATCCTCAATTCGGTTTATCCTAATTGAGAAGCTTTTTAAAAGAGCTTTTTCATGATCTTAATCATGATTATTTGCCCGAGACCGGTTGGACTCTTGTACTTTATTATATCTTATATTTTATTGTGCTTTTCGGCACTCCAAGAAACAGGTCTGGGCCGTTTAGTGGAACACTAGCACCTATTCTGACTAACCCATCAATCTTCTCGTTTCCATCGATTCCGTGTTCAGGCACTCTTCCGTGCACATACTTTTGTAGTTTGCTATTCGCCTCAAAAATTTATGTTATATACACAAGGTGTTCTTAAATTCGAATTGAGAACCATCCTCATTTTTGAAGTCTGGTTAATGAGGTAATATTTGTAGACTTGTATATAGAGAACATATTACAATTTCAAGCCATGTTATATAATAAACAAAAACGAGTATTTATTGGTTGAAATGTGTAGAACATAAAAAAAAATTAGCGTTACTACCAAAGTTGTAATAACACAAATAGAATTATATACAATTCAGTTATTTTTAATGAAAACAAAAGAAGGTTGAAAAATATAAAACAAAAACCCCCATACAGATTGTCCTAAAAATATGTGATTTTGAATTTTAAATAGCTATGAAAAGACTTGTATGATTTAAAGTTGCAGTAAACAAATTTGCAGAACTATTTTTTATGACTTCAATTTCAAGTCAATGTTAACCACTTTACCGGTTCTGGAAGCGGTTGGTCCTCAACCAACACTTCTGGGAACATTTTCTTTCAATTTCTATTTTCAATATGCAATACTACACCAATTTTCAGAATTATGTTCGATCGGTTTTTTTTAATCAAAACTCTACACGTTTCACCCCTCACCCACACTCTCCGCGTCACCTGAGACTTCAGCATAATGCGGCTCTTGCTTTGACGATATCATGGGAAACTTATGAGAAAAAATCACGACTATGTTTTATCAGTTCACAGTCAGCTCTTAGTGATGGTAGATTTTATTTATATAGAAGTAAAAACAAAACAAAAAAAAAAAAAATAAATAACTTAAAGAATGAGAATATACGAAGAATATTACATTGAAGTGAAACAAAGTGTGAAATCGTTTATTGTATTTTTTTTTTAAGTTCAATTCTATTATAAAAATATATAATCCGTCCACCGAACGATACAACCATACGACCGACCATATATAATATAATATATATATATATTATTACAAGTTATAATATGTGCAGAATATACAGCATTCTTTGAATCATGAAATCATTTTAATATTCTAAAATTATTTAGAATTCCAGTTTTAACAGCATTTCTTCTCTCAAAATTTGTACAAAATATGTTTTTTTCATTTGTTTTTCTTATGTTTTTATTAAAAAAATTTATTTTGTTGGTTTTTTGTGCATAAATCTAAAATAATATCAATTGAAACAATCTTGACTAAGACTATGTAACTCTAAATACAACTATAGTATACAAAAGAAAACCAGTCCAAGTGGCCGAGCGTTCTAGGGCGTTATGTCTGCGTAGTAGGCCTACTTGGAAACTGGATGGTTATGGATTCGAATCCCGACATCGGCAGTTTGTCAATTATTAGGGAAAAAGGGGTTGGTTAATTGACAAAACTATCGACGTATGGACAAGACCGAAGTAACCGGCTATGCTTGAGAAGGTTTTCTGCTGTTTCCTTCACGAACTCCAGATGAATATCGGCATAGTTCCTATCATAGTCAGCTGCAGCCGTATATCCTACCAATTCCTAGTCTATACACAAAAATTCCTTCCACTCCACTCACATCCTCACATCCTTAGGCATCACAATGGACCTTATGGTCGAAGTGTATCCCGTCCCGGGCAGCCTCTACAATCTATCTATCTATACAAAAGAACACAATATTTTATTTTGATATCACATCTCATAAAATTTACTGTTTTGATTTATTTACTCCTCGTACTACTTGTTTGAGGGTAGCAATAGAAATATTTCTTTACAAAGGTTGTTTGTCAAAACATTTACATTGATATTAAATATACAACATGCCGCAGGTTTGTGTCATTCGCCATACATATTTGAGAGTCGTTATCAATGTAAATAGTGAAATTATGTTTGAGTCTTAGGAATAAGAGTTTTGCTCATGTATTTACGATAATGAGAGCAGTTGGATTACAGAAATTTTTCTCATAAGCTCGTCATCTAATATGCTATGTTTTCAAAAATTATAATCCTGCTTTTTATTTTATTTATTTATATTAAAAATTTACACTCCAGTAAAGTGGTTTCGATATTAATTTAAATTTTAAATGTTGTTACATTTAAACAAATGAGATGTCTCTAACTTGAATCACAGATTTATTTTGAACTGATGTTTTTTGGTAGGCTTTTATCATTTGAGGCAGTACTGTCAAAAATCCTTTGTTTTAACTTATCATAGATCACTATACACGAAGAAAATAATATACTTAATATTAAATGAACAAAAAGACTAAATTAAAGTATAATATGAGTATGAGTGTGTAGCGGTGTCGCTTCATCATTAAATTATTATTATAATTTTGTTCATCATTTTTATCTGTTGCATAACAACTATAACTTCCCTCTATTATCACGGTTGCTTTGAATGTTAACAACCTTGGTAATTTACATATTAAATAACAACATTTCATAAATCAAATTAATAAAGATCAATTATATCTTTTATATATATTTATTATTTATTTAAATAATAATTATTTAATATATCTACTTTAACATCTACTTTATAAGTGTAAATATAAAAGTATATTGGACAACGCTGTGTTAACCGGCCAAGTAGCCGCGCTTATTAAGGCGCTCTACTTGGGACTGGGAGGTTATGGGTTCGAATCCTGACATCGACAGTTTGTCAATAATTTAAAAAAAAGGGGGGCGGTTAATTGACTAAACTGTCGGCGTATGGACAAGAACAAAGTAACCGGCTATGTTTGTGAAGGTTTTTTGCAGTTTCCTTCACGAACTTCAGATGAATATCAGCATAGTTCCAATCAAAGTCGGCTTCAGCCGACTACCAAGTCCTACTCTACATACAAATTCCCTATCCTCCACTCACATTCCTAGGTATCACAATGGACCTTATGGTCTAAGTGCGTCTCTTCCAGGATAGCCGCTACTACCTAACCTAGCCTAACGCTTTGTTAATGGTATCATCGTGTTGCTTTAACCATTAGCAACTATAACATTGAGGGCAATTGAAATGGTGCAACAGTGAATCACAGTTTCCGTATAAACAAGTAAATTATGCCAACCTTTCGTTTATATGGTAATTTAATGATCATTTAATAGAAAGTTTGTATTTTAAAGATCATTATTCCCGAAAGCTGGAACTTAAGTGGCTGTAAAATTTAAATTCACGTAAACAAAGTCACAATTAAAATATGACTTATACTTGTCATATATTCATTCATAATTGGTATGCTCTATTACGAGAAATTTTACTGATACTTGTATTATATCATATTACCGAAATGAAAAACTCATACATAAATATTCTGGAAATAATTAAAATAATCATTATAGCTATTTTAGAGAAATCCTAGAAGAATCAAAGAATCCTGAATTCAAAGTCTTAATTATGGTTAGCAATTCCGACCAAAAGCTTTGTAGGTTTTTCTTAAAAAGTCGACACAAGAATCAAACTAGACAAAATTATTTGAGGTCGAACACATCACATCAAGTAAACTTTATACTTTACTTCTATAAGTGCAACATTCAAACTTTCCGGCAAATTCATTTTAATTGACAAAACCTATATTTTATGTTATCCTTTTCAGAGCTTTGAATGACGTAATATATACATACACACATGTATACATCAAGTATGTTAATGAGACTATTTATGAATATTTTAAAAGAACGATACAAAAGTACAGGCAAAATTTTCTATTGATCCTGTTAAGGGTATTTTTTCACAAAATGGATTACATTATTTTGTTGTAGTAAAATTTTAAATATTATTCTAGAAATATTTTAAGCAAGTGTTCACTTTACTAGCTGGCAAAGAGTATTAAGGAATTGTATGGGTGTAAATATTTACTCACTACCGCGTAGATGTTTATATTACCAAGAAAATAACAGTATATTAAGAAATGATAGTGATTTGTAGCTGTTTGTAGCTCTGTAGTTATTTTAAGCAAATTTTCATTCTTATAAAAATTAAGCTATTGGCGTTGTACCGATAAAAGGATTTCGCAAAAATCTCTTCGTAAATATTTATCGATCAGTATAGTTGTCGAAGGCAATAATCATTAAGATCTGTTATTAAATCGGAAATACTTCTTTAAATATTAGACACAAAGAATGGTTTAGCATATGAATAAAAATTATATCAAAACTTATTTGCAAGAATTTTTTTCCTTCACCAACTTTGCCCAATAGCGAAGAGGAAAGGGTGTTGACAGAGGAGAAAGGCATATTTGGAATATTTCTTCAAAAATTAGTAAAGTTATCTACAATCCATTTTTCCTGTAAGTTTAATATTTATGACAGTATTTAAAATTTTAATGTTCGAATAGTTTTAACAATGAATATTAGAAGCATGGGTTTGGTAACAGAATTTCATATTTATTACGATTCCTTACTCTGAGAAAATTATTGTCGTCGACGTAGCTCCTACATGACTAGCTTGAATGTCACATAGTTTTTGTTTTGGCTGTTTGCTAAGTACTTTTTATGAGCATGCAGACTGCATGCTCGTGAGCTAATTAGAAAATTTCATATAGACATGAGAGGCCACTTTCTTTTTTTCAAAGTGGTCAATTATATACGGGCCTGGTAAAGTGAATTGAATAGAATACGAAAATAAATTATTGCAAGCTTTTAAACTGCTTTAGATTATACGATGAATGTTCTTAGTTCTTACCAATTTAGCTATTATGAGTTAATTGTTAAATATTGAAGCCTTTTTGAAGAGAACTGTTCATAATGCTAATAATAAACTCCAATAACTAGGTATCCCCTTAAAATTAAATTACAGTTACAATGATATTTAAAATATAACTCTATTTAAAATATCACAAGAAGGCGTTTACAAAGTAGTCATAAAATTTGTCACGTATTTTTTTAATATTTTATTTTAGCATATTAAATTTGTGCATAAAATACAGTTTTACTCAAGAAAATATCATTTCCATTACAAATTGCTTAAAACTGTATAAATTTTTAAGTGAAAAGTTCGTTTTCTTCTTCTTAAACTCATACATTTCGCACCAATCATAATGGTACCTACATCTATATAAAATTACATATGATGTAAACAAGTTTTACGTGTTAAGAATTTTGATAACAATTTTTAGCTGTTGGTAGTACACTTGGCCACAAAAGTTGATGTCATCTTTTTAAATTTTATAGTTAATTTGTGCCTTATTCATTCGGTTTTCGACAAAAATTTTCTAATGAATAACTTTTATACGAAGCATTTTTTTCGAAAACCAAAAAGGCACAAATCAATTATAAAATTTAAAAAAAATAACATCAACTTTTGTGGTTCATAGTCCTTATTCTTTGTACTTTTATAAAAATATTTAAGCCAGAAAAAGGGTTTCATATGAACGCAATCTTTTTTCGGCGTCAAAAGTCGCGCTATTAATTAAACATTTTATAATCGATTTGTGTCTTATTTTTACAATAACCAAATAAATAAGGCACAAATAAATTATAAAATCATGAAATGATAGCTCGATTTTTGACGCCATATATTAAAAAATGCATCAAAAACAAACATGTAAAAATCGAATTCATTTTGCATGCAGGTTCATATTTGTTGCAAATTAGCTAAAATATAGAACCCTTTTAAAAGATTGGTATTTTGGTATTCTATAAGTAAACTATTTTTTGATTAAATATTTAAAAAATCCCAGACACAATGAAGTGATTATCAAACGTAGCTACGAAAAAACAAGCTTTCAAAGAAAAACCTTACCTTTACCATTGTAAAAAAATCGGTACATTCGTTTGGGAGCTGCCTGCTGCGACAGACTGCAAAGGCTTCAAACTTATAACTTCTTAAGGATGTCTAAAGGAGATAACATGCAAAACCATAAGGAATGCGCTGAAACGCATGAAGGCTGTAATTTAAAAATGCTATTTATATCCAAAAAATACCTGGAACGCATGATATAAATAAGTTTTTCGTAATTTAACCTTTATGTGGAAATTGCTGCTGCCAATGATTAAAATACCCGATTTTGATTAAACCGTAAGAGTAATCGATTTTTATAAAGAATACCATTTTTGTAGTAAACAATATATTTCATCGAAATTTTGTATCTAAAATCCTTTTGTTCCGTGAGCGTAGATATTGGAGGGGGTTGAATTATCAAAATCCCCACGTTCTACGCCGATGAATTGTTATGACCAAAATTTTCATATGGGTTGTTGTTCTGCATGATAAAACAGTATCAATATATTAAATTTTATCAAAATTGCGCAATCCGTTCTAATTAAATATAGAAAAAAAACTAATTAGAAACTGCAACTTTAAGACCGTACAGCACCCAAATGATGCAGCTTTTAATAGGGCAAATTTGGCTCAATTGTCTTGTTTTAAGCCGTAGTATATGTGATTAAACATTGTAAAGACCTTTTAGGAACATCCTGTATATAAATAGCATTTTAATCAGTGTAGGTTCTGTGACTTATTCTTTAGATTTTTTTTTACTTTCACATCTTCATCATATCTCACACAGAATAAATCACAAGTGGATGAATATTTTTATAATTGAATGATATGTTTAAATAGAAACTGAGAATGTTGATTACTTAACAATTCAATTATACAGGCTACAAGCAGCGATAACATTAATAGATTCTCATAATTAATTATATCTTTAATTTAATGAATAGAATCCAATTAATTGGAGTTTTTAAGTATATTATAATAAGTATACTACTATATTTAAATAATATAATGTATTTATTCATTGTATTTAACAAGAAAAATTACACGTTGAAAAGTTTAAAAAACCCAAAGAAAGCAATGACACATAAAAAAGGCCGAAAAGAAAGACACAGAAATAAGTACAAATTTTTTTTAGCGAATTTTCTCCAAAAGAAATTCAATTATTGTTTTTGAATCGATGATGGAATTTTGTAAAAATTTCTTCAAATGTCCATCGATCCTACCTACTATTTTACAATACAAATACTAATGATTCCATAAATTCAAGAGCCAAATGACTAATCGACAAAATTGTAGCCACAAAAGTAGTGCATAACTAAGATAGCCAACCGTCCCGAATTTTGCGGAATGTCCCAAAATTGATTAAATATTTTAGCGTCCCGCACGGAGGTGTTGTGTTATATTTATTTGTAAATAAATATAACACATAAAGGGCTGTTAAACTTTTTAACTTAGTTAGCTTTTTTGTATAAATATATGAATAACGTCCTTAAAAACTGAATATATTAAAGACACTTATTAAAGAAAAAACAAATTTCCTGAATCTCCGCATTCCAACAGTGGCACCAGTTATTAATAATTTTCAATTCGTGACATCAATCCCTGCGTCCAATGCATCAGCGGGGAGATTTTTTTTCGCTGTGTAAAAATACATAGATAACAGAAATCGTTTGGTTGTAGATCACGTTTAAGCTGAGTTACAAATCAAAGTTTAATAATTTATATATAGCATGTTACTTAATTTGTATTTAAGAAAAGAAATAATAATAAAAAAGTACTTGAAAAAAAATTTTTAGTGTCCTGATTTTTTTACTCTCGTTCCGAATTTTTTGTATTCAAATCCCGAAAAAAATTTGTCAAAAGTTGGCAACCCTACGCATAACCTATCACAAAATTCATTATAGTCTAGTGAAATGCAGATAAAGGTAATAAATATATGCCGCCTTACGTAATATAAAAAACATAATTATACATATAATAATAAGTTATTTGTACCTGAAAATTAATTAATTAATTAATTACTATGTTCATTAATTAAATTTATATATTAATTATACTTATATAATTATTATATATGGTGTAAATTAAAAGCCTTTTAAGTTCTATAATCAATTAATTACCTGTGTTATACCTAGTAGTATAACAATTGGTTTCATTGCAATTACATAACTATGTAAGTATTTACTAAGTATAATTGTAATTATCATTATTACTATTGTTATTATGTGAGAGGATATTGGGGTACACCTGTTAGGCTGACATCAAATTCAATTTATATATATATATATATATATATATATATATATATACATATATATATGTGTATATATATATATATATATATATATATATATATATATATATATTTATGTATATAATATATATATATATATATACATATATATATATATATATATATATATATATATATATAAATTGAATTCGGCTGTTTATGGTCGAATTTTGGCAGATGGAGGAACAGTATATATAATAGATCAAACCCCGTGTTTACTCCTTCATAATATACGAAACAAAAAGAAAAATAGCGATAGAAGATGCTATACATTTGTAATTTGTTTCCTTTACATCGACGACCATTTGAATCTTATTAATATCGCTCGCCTATAGTTAATTTTACCAAAGATACTCTAAAAGATACTTTGCTAAAAAGAGAATTGTAAAGCAAACTGTTATTCTTTTTTAGACAATTTTTGTGGAATAATTTTTTGGCTGACTCTTAAGTGTTGGGATATACGAAGATATCCTGGTATGCTCAACCAAAAACCTATATTATTTTTTTTTAAATACAGACGAATTGAGAACCATCCTCCTTTTTGAAGTCGAATTAAAAAGATAATTTGTGGACTTCAACTAAACCATTATTTGGCTTCAACGTGTAATTTGGCGACCAATGTATTGAACTAAGGTGACTAGATATTGAAATTCAAGATTTTATACGAGTACAATACAAAGTGATTGTACGAATTCGATTAAGAACACAAAATATTTTTATTTAAGAAGTTATTTCAGATAAGCGTAAATCTAGAATTAGATTGCTAGATTATAAGAGGAGTTAACCCTCATCTGCGGAAACCACTTTGGCACCCCCCTCCACCCGCTGAATTCTTTTGCGGGGGTTAATATTTTTGTTTTTTTTGTATTATTCAGAGCTATATTGTAAGAAAAATTTTCTCAAATTTTTTGTTTGAACAATGTTTTCATAGCGTCAAAGGCAAATATAGTGAAAAATAAGAAGAATGGGCCACCAAAAAATGAGTTCATTTTGTGGTATCCGATTGTCTCCCATGTAATTTTTACTTTTACATAGTCAGTAAAAAAAAAGTCTATCAATCATCCATAATTGATAGAAAAGATTGTATATACCAAGCTTAAATTATTCAAAATTTACAAATACCTCAAAATAGAAGATACTTTTAGCTTCAATATATGACGAACACTGTTTTATTTTGTATCACACAGGTGAATGTTAAAAAGTAGGTCATATGTCCCCTACAATATTTCTCTAACACACTCACTTAAATAAACAACAACCCCATCTTAATAAAATTAAATTTAACATCGCAATATGAACCTACGTGTGTAGTGCACCAATATGGAGGATAGCTACCCTTCATTCAATATTATTATAAGGTTATACGATATATATGTATATGTATAATATGTATATATAGATTGTAGGTATCCAGTATCTACCAGTGTATATATGTAGATATATATTTTATATATATATATATATATATATATATATATATATATATATATATATATATATATATATATATATATATATATATATATATTTGTCGTAGTCAAAAAGTATAATCAGTCGGCATTAATGCAATAGACAGACTAACGGTAAGTATAAGTTATATCAACGTTACAGCAATCATTATTATTAAGTCTTATTAACGGAATTCAGTCTCACATTTTTAAGCGATAATAAATTTGTTTAACAAAAAATTAAACCTTCAAAAAAAGAAAGGAAAAAATAAAAAAGTTACACTAATGTAAATACCTAAATAATTTTGAGTCGTCGCCAAAAAATCTCCATCGAAATGGGTAAAGGGAGAATCTTATTTTCGGTTAAAAGTAAATATTACAAAATATTACATTTTGTTTGTTTGGCGCCGACTCAAAATTATTTAGGTATTTACATTCGTCGGTTCTATTTTTTGTTAAAAGGTTTTATTTTTTATTTTTTTGTGGCTTATAGTGTCATTTTGTGGTTTATAGTGTCATTAGAACTACATATGTGTCTCAAGTTTGAACAGAATCGGTGAAAATTGACAGATGAAAATTCAGTGGTGAACAATCAACCATTGAAATTATCAACGAACAGAACCAACTAACAATCAACCAACAGGAATTATCAAAATCGGACTACTCTGTAAAAAGTTATGCGTGATCATACATTAAAAAAAAATACAGGTTAAATTGAGTACCTCCTTCTTTCGTCGGTAAAAAAGGAATAAATATATCATTTATCCATTTGTTTTCCCAAAATTCATTTCATTAGAGTCCACTCAATCTCAAATAATTTAAAAATTAGAATTGATGGAAGATTACTATTTTTGTTGCTTAGTGTTATAAATATTGGCTTAAAGCAGCAAGAAAAAATTTTGACAATCTTCGAAAATAATTTTTAAATATTGCTATGGATTTCACTGGGTTGAATTGTTTTTGGTCTTTTCAACACAACCTGATAATATTTTCTTCATATAAATTAATTTAATTGTGGAGTATTCCCATAAATATTTGGTTGATATAAAATAGATCTTGTTTTACGAATAATGCAAAATTTCTTCCTGGCTAGTGGAATTCAGTAATTAATGTTTATTAATTTCACGACACAAATTAATGTTACATAAATTTAAAAAACGCCAATAGTAAAATAAAGAATTAACTTTTGCATTGGAATTATTATTTGGAAATGAAGTTCGCTCAAATTTCTACAGTTGAATGTTTACTGCGGGTTTTTATTATCGACTTCGACATAGATTTGTCTGCGATGAACGTATAAAGATACATTTTCGTACGTAAATATTTAACGAATATTGAGATATTGTGGTATATATAACGATATATGATGTTTTACTACAGTGTATACCTAAATTCATTTAAAGTGTGTACCAGACTGATCAAGCTGTTGGGTTTTTGAAATTCAAACCACACAGCGATGAAAAACAGCGTTTAGATGGAAAATGGATACATGTATATAATTTCGGTATTGGAGGGGTCAAGCGTAAAGAAGAGAGGGGGAAACGGAAAATTTGAAATTACTCTCTTAACAATTTTAATATTAATGAATAGTAAAATTGTTGCCGAAGAATTTCGTATTCATTATAAATCCATTGAGACAATTCGTAGAGGATTTGTAATGAACAAGAGCTTATTCTATGTAGCTCCTACGTGTTGAATTTTTGAATACATTAAAGTTCGTGAATTGAAAGCTTTTTAAAGGTCTAAATCTTTTCAACATTTCTTAGGCGGCATGATTTCTTCATGAATTCTTTTACGCGGCTTTAGATATATAATATATATATAAACAATGGACTGTATTAATATATGATCCACTGTTACATATCAATCACTTAATGCAGACTGCTGTCTGTTGAATGCTTGCATAAATAACAGTCAAAATGTCTACATCTCCACTCCTGACAGATAATGTATAACACACAGCACCTAGTCAAGCTACGCTAAGCAACGTACATCTTTGACAATGAACTGAGTGCATAGTAAATAACATACCCTACACGCCTAAAGTGGGAGAGAGTGGGCACACAGCAATATATGCTGGAATAGACAGCGAGAAGAAACAGTGGGGTTTTTTCGGGGAAATTTTTCCAATTTTTCAGAAGAACCTTCCTCGAACTTCAAGGAATATTTTAAAAAAACTTTGCTAAATTGGTTTAGCCGCTCTCGAGTTTTGCGGTTAGCAACACATTTAACGATTTATTTTTATTATATAGATTTTAGACAGTAAAACTTAGGAAACAGTTAATCAAGGAACTGCATTATTTAATAGAGGTCTTATAATTCTGAATACACAATCGGTCAAAAAGTTTTGAATCGAATTGTATACAAAATTTTGCCGTATATTAAATTTCAACGCAAATGCTATGGCATTCAGGAAATGAAATTGAGGAATATACTTGTATTACTCTTTACCTGCCTGTAGCTACAACTAATACTCTTACTTGTTACACATTTAGTAAATGTAGACTCTGTAATAAGTATGATTAATATTAACGTTAAATGAATATTTTAAACAGTAACTTAAACGTTTAATTACAATGTGGGGAATTCCTGACTGTAGTGAATTTATATATATTGTACAATCATAGACAGAAAAATGTATCAGCCATAAATTAATAATATTACACCTAAGTTGTTCTATTAAAGTTAATTTATTTCGAAATAAAATAAATTTCAAATATTTTTGATTATAATATAAATATACTGTATTTCTCATATGAGAATCACAAAATATTTGAAGTGCGCATATTTGAAGTTTGTATTGATACATCATTGTTGGAATGTTTATTATTTTGAAATAATAAAATTTAATTGAAACTTTCAGTGAATATTTCGAATATTGCAAAAGGTAAACGTTTTTTTTTATTTTCTAATTAACTACAGCAATCCAATGTATATAAATTTTATATGACTTTTACATTCTATCCGCCATAAAATTACTAATAAATACTAACGGTTCGTGTGTTTTAACTGTTTCTTCGTAAAATAACTAATATATTTCAGATTAACTATCTACCCAAGAAAATATAGGCTTAAAAAAATATATATTCACAAAATTTGTTAAAAGGACCATTTATATGTTAACGTTCTTCAGACTTTTGGACAATCCATATGGATCGCAGAAATGTGAGTCATGTTACTTTTGCTTCATTAACTGATTAACATGGTCAGTTTCTTTACTTATAACACAAAAACACTTTCACTTGTATTATTTAATGAACAGATAAAGCCCCCCACCTCCAAATGTTCTACATACCGATAGAGAATAGGTCAAACATATTATGAGCCCCATTTCATTTCTGCTTTTCACAATGTTGAGTCAATCAAGTGTTTTCAATCTGACTTTCGGTCATGATCACGAATATATACCGAATCAGTCCTGTTTCTGAAAAAGCGTTTCTTTCAAAAGAAACAGTAGTTGGCAGTATTTTCATAAGCAACATTTTTAGTTTCATTTACTTTATCTCTTATTATCTGCTTTCGAAATTTTGTTAATATTCGTTATTTAATAAATTTGAAATGTTTTTTGCTTACAGCATAATATATTTTTCAATTTGCACAATATTCATAAATACTTCTTTAATACTTCGAAATTTATTTGTTTGTAAAAATACTTCAGGGGATTTTTTGATTGGAAATAAAAGGTCCGTTATGATACAAACAACAGTTGTATAATACTAATGGTAATAACGACGCTAGAATTACTTTATTGAATGGGGTTATAAGTTCTAACGCTCCAGAAACAAAAAACCATAAAAACTATAATTTTAATAAATTTTTTCATATTAGCACTATTCCAAAAATGTTGTTTCTTTTCCCAAGACTACAGTTTATTTGTAACGAAATCAGTTGGTCACCAAAAGAATGTTTAGAACAAAAGTTGTTACTTATTTATATGGAGAACTCGGTACAAATCAAAAGTAAAATTTGGAAAAAGATTCTTAGTTTTAAAGTCCTGACCTTAGAACAAAGGTTCTTATAAAAAATATATTTTCATGCCCGGCATATGTAAGTATACAAGGGTATATTAAGTTTAGTCCCGACTTTGTGAGGCTTGAAAATATTGATCGCATAAATGTTTGAATTATAATATACTGGGTATTTGAGCAATTAACTCAAGTTAGTAGTTATTTTTACTTCTACTAATTACTTTTTCTAGTAAAGCGCTAGATTCAGTTACACTTTTATAAAGGAATATCCATTTTAAAACATCTTTTTCCAAAAACTCCAAGAACTCCAAATGGGTTTTATACGTTTTAACTCTAGAATACCCACACAAAATTTCAGCTCGGTATCTCTGTTTGTTATTGAGATAACATGTTGGCAGGCGGACGGACGGTCGGATATGCAGAAATGAACTAATTAGGTCATTATCAGCATTTTATGAACACCTGTACCAAAAATTTATTTCTATAAAATTACAATACCCCGGTATATAATGAGTAGATAGGTATATAAAATATATGTCTTAGGATATAAAATGATTGGTAAACAAAATTCAAATCAAACATTTTTGTGAATAATATTATAAATTTTAAATAAGATTGATGAGATATTTTATAGCTCTCGACTACTCAAATATTTCTTAAATAGTCATCCAAAAATTTCCCTCTTCAAAATTTATTTAATTATTTAAAATAATATTATGATCGTATGAATAATGCTGTCAGATTTTACTTAGAAACATTTTACGAATTTCATTCTCTCGTACCAACGTATATTCAATATTTCTTATATAGGTAAAATTTATATTCTTTGAGGATTAAGATCTGTAGATTTATTAAAATATTTATATATTTTTGTAAGGTTGTTATTTACTCTGTATACTATACATTATATACTTGAATGATTGTGTACAGTAAATGTCGAACAAAACGTTTTTGAAAAATAACACAAGTAGGAATTGTAATCAATGTCCACAAATATTTATTTGGGTGGTGATAACCGATTTGACGTTCATACGTACGCCTAAGAAAATGATGTTTAATTACCATTTGCGATAAGCATGATATTTATCTAATTATTGAAAATAACCTAATTTGGTTTTACTTTCTAAAAGGGCGTATGTGAAAAGAACAATCCCCAAGCTTTATGTGGCAATATATCACAATTTCTAGTTCTTTGTAGTTCCAGCATTGTATTGTATAATCAGGGCAAAAACTGGTTTTGTCTTATTATAGAACAAATACAAATACACATATACAAAACACATACCTACATATATTTATAAAAAAATTAATGTAATTTCGAAAGAAAAAAAAATTGTAAATTATCATATTTTGAAAACAAAACGGTAAAACGGTAATTTAAAAAAAATTTATTTTAATAATAATAATGAGGTTTAACCTCCGTTTTTGAGACACGACGGCCTATAACAGAGACCACCCACATTATTATTTTTCAACCTGTATTAATTTTTATTTTACATTTTTATGATGTGAATGGAGGATCAGGAATTCGTATGCAAACAAGGAAGTGGTAGGTGTGCAGCAGCAGCCGACTTTGAAGGGTGCCATGCCGATATTCATCTGGAGTTCGTGAAGGGAAACTGCAGAAATCCTTCTCAAGCATAGCCGGTTACTTCTTTCTAGTCCATACGCCGATAGATTAGTCAATCAACCGCCCCATTAATTTTTAATTGGCAAACTGTCGGTGTCGGGATTCGAACCCATAACTTCATAGTTCCAAGTAGAAACAACGCCTTAGCAAGCGCGGCTACTTGGCTGGTCGCCAAGTAGCCGTGTTTAAATTTATTTAAGAAATATTTATCTTTACTGCCCTAGTTTTTTTTTTTAAATTCTGTCGAGTTTTTTTTTGTTAATAGTTGGGCGGGCATGAAATTTGACATGCTTCTAATGAGAGAGAATGATTACTTTGTTATTCATTATCTCGGGTTCTAAACGGTCAAAAATTCTGAAACTTCGAGATTTATTAGAAAACGTTATTTTTAGCCTGTGAACAAAATGAGCAAAATCTGTCGAAGAATGATTTCATGCTGGAACTACCTTAAAATAAATTCTTTACATAATAATTATTCCTTTGCAATATCGATGTCATTGGTAGCTTGAAATGTGTTAGAAATTACTTACACAAAATTCTTTTGAATCTAGTATATACATTAAAGTTTCCTATTATTATTATTATTATTTTTACTGTTATTGTAATCGAAAATATACGTGATAATAGGTTACGTCTGCGACTTAAAGTTTACACATTGTACTTACATAAAAGAACCAGCAGTAATTTAATTAAATAAACCTTCTTTCGTGTTCTATAATCTATACACATGTGGATTAAAACCATACCACAAATCGAAAGTCTCACAGTACTATGATAAAGTATTGCTTCATTTATTTAACTGTTTATTTTATATTATTGTTATAACTGTGTTCATTTGTATTGAACCATCGAATATTGCGTGGATCAGTCGATTTTCAAAATAAAGGTAGGGAAACAAATGAATGTTTCCCCCACTTTTAGTCCATTTGTAATTTTAGATGTGTGAAATAAAATCAGTGATAACCAACAAGTGTGTCGTGGTACAGTACGATCACTAGAATTCGCAAATAGATGTCTAGTGTCACTGATCTCAATTTACTGTTGTTAATATATTGTATGGTTTATAAAATTTGGTTTATGTATGATGAATTACTTAATATTATTAAATAACGATGATAACGATGATATTTCTCTATACCTGAAAATTATTTTAGCTTTTTTTAATTGCCAAGAAAATAGTTTTGTTATAAGTTTATTATTGTTATATATCTATCTCTTTCTATTGATCTTAAAATATAAGCACATGTCTTGATTAATTATTTTTATTATAGTAGGTGTATCAATATTATAGAAATTTCATTTTTCAATTTTAATACAGAGAAAAATGCCCAAATAAATTTATTTTTAATAATGAATATTTTGTCTTTTATTATTTAATGACCATGAAGTATGAAGAATTAATTTACATTCTTTTTTAGCATATAAGAATATGAGATTAAATATCTATAAAATTTCTCCTCCAAGTAATGGTCATTTTTTAAATATGATTAAAATAAGTTACCCGTCTTCTTTGAAATATGTTCCCCATACGCGCATATAAGATTCATTACATTTGAATATTTTTCTATGTGATTTGTTTCAAAATTCATTTAAATAGATACCATTTTCGATAGAGATAATTACTTTAAAAAAATTAAAAATATCAGCAGATAATTTTCGCTTGTGCACATTGTCATAAAGTTTGCATCGGTAAATAAGTTTTATATTTTATAAAACACAACCAATTTGAGACATTCTGTATAATATATATAATTTTAAAAAGCAATCGTTTAATGGTGGTAGTTTTAAAAACCGTACAACATTGCCATCATACAGGATGCTCCATCCATTTTCGGTTTAATAAATTTAGTACCAAATTTTTGTTTTGTAAATAAATTGGAAAATATTATTTCTCTCCCAAAAATGTTTTAAAATTTTAAATAGAATGATCCTTTGAAACATTTTACTTTACCAAGAATTATTTAAATTCACCATCGATATCTCAACGTGTAATATTGTCCACTACAATTACGACAAATTTAAATATGTATTGTGTCCCTATAGTTTACATAATTATGATTGCATTTCTATTTATAACTATAGTATCTAGCCAAGCTTTGCATATAATATATCATTATATAGTAAAAAATATATTCAATCTTCACAATATCATCGTTTAAAAATAGAAAAATTTTCTACTAAATTCATTTCCGTTATGACACGCATGCCATAAAAGCTTTTTACATACGAAGACTGAAATTGAAAAAGTAAATTGATTTTTTCAAATTAAAATCTCAGAAAGCCCGTATATATATATATATATATATATATATATATATATATATATATATATATATTATTTAAAATAATATTTACAATATGCAGTAGTAGCCTTAATAAGGGTTAAGGTTACATGTCTCTTATGTAGTATTAAGTTCGGTAGCCTTAATTGCCTTAATTGCTTTCATCCTTAAGTATTTTATTTATACATTTAATTGACATAATTACATTTTAAATAATTAAATATTTTGTTCAATTAACTATTGTTATTAGTATATAATTGTTTAATTGTTTATGGATTTACAGGAAACATCCAGAAGTTCATTGTAATTGTACTTCCACTCGCAGTTTAGATTATCTGAGTATGTATAATTTTATACGTATTCAAATCACTGACCTCTATACAACTGGACAGATTATCCAATGCTACGCCATTTGCCAAAATTGAAGCACTCTTCAATTAGACATGGTAATAAGTATGTGTGTTAAAGTAGACTACAGACGCGGAACACTGTGCAGCAACATTGAACTCCGCCTGCAAAATATTTTCTCTACAGACGTGCAACCAAAATTGTGGAACATAAAATTATTATTTTATTATTTTATGAAGGTAATCTTAAAAATTCAATCACTTGTCATCTTGTCTCTATCTATCTCATTTAATTTGTATAGTTTATTTATATGCATGTATTTCTAGTAACTAATTGTTGTATGTATTTTGTAAAAAATTTTTACAAAAATATATATACTAGTGTTTCGCAATTTCTCGAAAAATTTGACCCATCGTAATGAAAAATCCGATTATTTCTTGATCACAAATTTAATGTTTGTTTCATAAATGACTTATAACTTTTATGATGTGTAATTTTCAAGTTAATGGAAAGAAATAATTCCAAATTATAAATCTAAGGCTATAGTCTGTTGTTGACTATGTTCCGTTAAAGCAATTTCATTCCTGGAATTTTAAGTAGGTAATAATAGTTTACGACAATCTTACACCACATAGCACATAGTATTAACTATACCACTCAATGAATTCAACTTGCAGTAATCATATAAAAGTACTATCTGCGCATCATCAGATTTAAAAACAAAATTATATAATCAAAAAAAGTTAACATAATTGATTAAAACATATATTTTTTATTTATTTTGGACATCCGACAAAACTAAACCATAATTAGTGTATAATCGCCTATTTATTTTTATTGTGATTGTATAGTGATTAATTTTTTTAATAAATAAAAAACCAATATAAAAATAAATACATGTAATTAAAATATTTGTATACTCGGTATACAATGTACAGTGTATCTATCACTGTCTATATGTAGTATACTATGATATAATGTCTTTGTTACACTTACACTGCATGTATACATCGTCGTTATTATCCGTCTTCCGTCGTGTGAGTGTGTCTACATGTATATATGCTGTAACGGTTGAAAAGTGTTCAACCGTTCGATGAATGTCTTTATTTATTTATTTTTATTTTTTTTGGATTATTGACGTGAATTCGACGCGACTGGTCGCTGGTGCTACCTGAAGCTGGTGACATCGGGGCCAGAAACGAAGAAAACGGCTTTGAAATCCGATGTCGCTGTTGAACTCTATAATTTTAATTATTTTGTATTTATTATTTTTTTATTTTTGTTAAGTTAACCGCACGCATTAAATAATTACCAACCTCGCTCAATCATCGATCATCGACATGGAGGTTGGAATGGTGTACGAGGAGCCGACTGTTTGTATGGAGGTCTGTAACATCCACTACTGCTCGTCAACAGTTACTGTATTTGTAAAGTTTAAAACTAAATCACAGGCCCGTACTATGAACTTGTTGAAGTGGTAATGGCTAAGTTCGAGTGTGTGATTGTTTTGGGACTCGTTTCGTTGAACGGAAGAATTAAAAAAAAAATGTTTATAAACGATATGCAAGTTTATATTTCTGTTGTACGATGGATAAAATGATAATGAATTGTCAACATTGGAAATGGTACGTCGTTGTGTTGAGTTGTTGGATGGATTTTGAAGGTGTATGTGAGTTCGATATTTGATGAATATTTTACGATACTTGCAAAAGCACATTTTATATTGGATGAACTAATGATGGGTGGTGAAACACAAAATAGTATCAGCAATATCACACCAAATAAAATAGTGAATCAAGTGAACATTGGAAAAAGATTCATAATTCAAAGTCCAACCCTGGTGTTGAAATTATCATTTTGTGACAAATAATTTTTTTTAAAAATATTAAGGAATGTGAACAACAGTGTTGTTTTGTGTTTTTTTGTTTTCGTGCGACGGACTTTTTGTTGGAGAAGAGGATTCTGATTTCGAAAGCCGAACGATTCGCATGGTATTGAAATTTGTTGAGCCGATGTATTTTTTTTTTTTGAACTGTTGAAGATTATTGTTATTTTTTTTTTTAAATTTTTATCGTGTTTGTTGGATTTGTTGTTGTTCACCGAAACGTTGATTCGAGCGAGGGTTGGTGGTAAATTTTTGCGTGTGAGCGTGTTCACGAAAGTAGATTTTTTTTAAAATTATTATTTCGAATCATTTTTTTTTTAATTAGTTCACTTTTATTTGTAATTTTTTTTTGGTTTAATATTAAATTTCGTTAACACGTTCTGGTACTGTATTTAAATAAATTTATTTTCTGTTCGATATATAATTTTTGTTTATTTGTTAAATTCGAGGATTTTATTTAATTTTTTTTGATAGTTATTTTTTATTATTGTAAAAATTCGAGTATTTTATTTATTTTTGTTACTGTTAAATATTTCATTTTTTCTTTGTTGTGAATAAATAATTTATTTATTTTTTGCTTCGTAATTTTGTTTACTTATTATCAGACGAGTGTCCACCTTTCTGGCCTGCCACCCAGATTAAGGGTTGACGAGCTGCCGTTAGTATAATCGTGAGTGGTACTCAGAAAAAACCTGGCGCCCAACATAATTTTTGTTTTTTTTACTTTTCGAATTGGTGCTACAATTTGTCGGCTAGCCATCACCTTGTTGATTCCAAGGTGGTGAAACTACCGTCACAATGCATATAAATAAATAAATAAATATATACATATATATACATATATATCTATATATATATATATATATATATATATATATATATATATATATATATATATATATATATATATATATATTTATGTATATATACATCTACATGTATATGCATTTACATCTACATGTGTATATATAGGGTGAATCTAACCAGCCGCATAATACCACACGCCTTCACTTCCTTCCACGATCTTCCCATTTACCAACAACATCCAATAGAACACCTCCTGTTAGGGAGACAGTCTGTTCTCATTACCCAAATACCAATTTTTGGTATCAGTGTTTGTGAATAGGCAACATCGGAACGTGCTTACCCCCGTCAGGGAAGAATATATACATCTTTGACAACGTAAAAGATAGTAATAAAATTTTAAGGCAAATGTTCTTTTTTTGTTTACAATTTTTTTTCATAAATTGATTAATTTTTCCACAATTTCAATTCAAAAAATAAAATCAATAGTTTACGTATTGACAATGAACCTAATACATATCGAGTATTTAAGCAGTTAAGTCAGTTAATTGTTATTTTAACTAAAACCGTGCGAAGTGTAATCTAAATCAGTCAAGTGTAGTCTTTCGGACATAAAAAAACTTTTACAACCTATATTACAAAAACGAAGATTGAAAACATTCAAGTTCATATTCTTTTTCTTCTTATTTTTGGGAGTTCTATCGCCTAGTCAATTTTATCGGAATAAAATCTGAAACACCTGTATATGTGAGTTTCAAATATTTATTTTGTCAATAGTAATGGTATTTACAGAAAGAGTATTTAAAAAAATAATTTATTCTTTTGACAAGTTTAATTAATAAAAAAAAAAACCAGGATTAGAGATTGGATTGGATTTTTAAACGTGCAGAGATGATAACTGAGATAATATTTTAAAAAGTTTTTGTTTAACTTTTTATATGTACGAAATCTTTCCGGTTTAAAATTTGTAATGAATTAAAACTCTATCGATCCTGATGAGATAGTACAATATTATAGTATCATCTAAATGATGTTGGAATTCTATAATTTTTGGCGCAATAAGAATTAATGGAGGCGTCAGTAGAAATACAAACATTGGTAAATTAAATATATTTTAGTCTTAAAATAAAGCTTTTTTTTTAGTAGGTAACGTTTTAAAAAGCAATCATAATCACTGTTAGTTAATTAACTATTAGTAAAGTCGAACCGTTTGGAAATAATATGAATTGTTTAAATACTAATTAATAATGAACAATGTCATAAAATTTTTATGGTAACATAAAAGTTTAATTGAGTAATAGCATTCTATATAGAATGGACCACAGTATATACCACATACATCCAGGTCAGATAGAGAAGTCAATAAAAGGGGGTTACCACACTAATAATGATCATTTAATTAATATGTTAATTTTATTACTAGAGTTAATTCATATAGTTTTAGATTGAGATAATGCTGACTGGTATGTACTCGTATATGTTGTATAATCAATTATTACATTGAAATTATTGATGATATTATATGTTCTATGAGTACATAAAGGTGTATACACAATGTTTATATTGTACAATAAATTATGTTAGTTCTCTCATCATATCATACATATATATATATATATATATATATATATATATATATATATATATATATATATATATATATATATATATATATATATACGCACAAAATACACGTGCATTGGTATATTAACCCTCAATACACAATACACATACTTGTATTAAAAAGAGAAATTATTCTAGTACTAAAAATGCCTTGATAAATATTATTGGTTAAATCAGATGTGGTATAAGTTAGCAGGTTAATTTTCGATATTTGAAAAAAGAATCTGTGCCGTAAAATAAATTTAACTATCTGAAAAATTGGTAAAAAATTTAAGCGAAAAAATATTTTTGCTTAGTGTTAGTTAGCAGTGCCTTTTTGTTTTTGTACCTGGTATATGATAAATAAGCGATTAAATAGATAATCACTATATACTACGTGTTAAATTGAAATTTTTGAAAACTAATTCCAAAGAAACTGAACAGATAGATCGCACTTAAAATTAATTTATATGTATTTACTATTAATTAATAACTTCAGCTCGCTATCTTTACTTTGCCTTAATGCGCGTACAACCTTAATACCAGGAGTTGTATTACAATATTACAAAGTTACTATAAGATAATAATGAAAATACAGTTATTATTTAATTATTTCACTCTTTATAGAGGTCCACGATTTTTTTAAAATTTTTCCAATAGGTAAATTTCTTATTGCAGTGGGTTTTTCTTTAATTTTTAATTTAATTTTTATAACCGGTATATATAATATATACAAGAGTATATTAAGTTTAGTCCCGACTTGAAAATATTGATCGCAGAAATATTTGTCACGATAATTGATAATAGTTTGGCCAAAAGGGGCAAAACTGTCCATTTTTGAAACGATAAGAGATAGAACAAAAATTTAAAGACAAAAATATGATTTTTTTTTAATAAAAAACTTTTTTTCATAAACTCATTATATACCGGGTAATTAAGTAATTAATTCAGCTGGTTGTTATTTTCACTTGTTTATTTTTGTTTCGTTTCATTTTTTCGTATAATTAAGGTGCAGTAAATAAACCAAATTAAACATATCTACTTGATCCATTAACTAAATGTGTTAT
The DNA here is from genome assembly GCA_963920215.1 of Nineta flava. Classification (NCBI taxonomy): domain Eukaryota; kingdom Metazoa; phylum Arthropoda; class Insecta; order Neuroptera; family Chrysopidae; genus Nineta; species Nineta flava. The sequence continues at coordinate 89,687,589 of OY986041.1, forward strand.
ACAACTAAATGTACTTGAAAATTTTGTCAATAATGTAAACTGAGGGTAAGCATGTGCTGCTTCATTCGTATTTTGTCATAATCACAATTGTAATTTTCAACGTTGTACGAAAACATCAAATTTATATGAATATGTCAGAAAAATAATTGACAGCTGTTTCCACTCCAAAGATGGATGTATTATGTATTCGAAATTTGTAATTCAAATTCATTTTGTATGATGCCTTTTCAATACGAATTTTTTCTCATAAGTACATAATTTTGAAATGTATTTCAATATAATATTGCATTCACCAACATATCCTTATTAGTCTAGAATGAATCGGAAACTAGTGAACCAATTAATTGATTGATTGATTTATCTTGGGGTCTAAAAAGTATTGCACTTAGACCTAATGGTCCATTTTACTCCCCCTTCTACTTCAGTCCGACGAGATTCGCTTCTCCGATATGTTGGCAATAGCCAGGAGCTTGCTGAAGGTTCATACATTCGGGGGAGATGCACCGGATATCCTGTATCAGCTGTAACCTAGAGGCTTGCAGTCAAAGATAATGTGGCAGGATTTTTCTTCCTCCTCGCCACACAATCTGCACATAATGGACCCGTTATGGAGTTCCATTGTGTGCAGATGCTTCCGCAGAGGATAATGTCCGGTTATAAATCCGGTAACCCTCCACAGTTGCATCTTATTCAGCTTCAGTGCATCGAGAGATAACCTCTTTGTTGCACTCTGAAGCAGTACCTTCCCGAGCTCTTGCCGCGGTACTTTTTCCCAGAGATCAACCAATAGTTTTTCATGTAATTTTCTTCAGTATTGATTGTAAGAATTTTTTAAAATAATTTTTAAAAGGTAATTTTATAAACAATTTTTGATCTAGAAATCTAAATATCTATTTAGAAGTTATATAAAACGTCTCATCTCATCAAGTCTCGTTTTTACAGTCGAAAATTTTCTTGAAAAAAAAAACTTAAAACAAGTGAAAATAACAACTAACTGAGTTAATTGTTTAAATACCCGTATATACTGAGTTTATGAAAAGACGTTTCAAACAAAAGTTCTTTTTAAAAAACGAACATTTTGTGTCTTTTAATTTTCTATCTATCTCTTAAGGTTTTAAAAATGGTCAGCTTTGCCCATTTTGCAAAAACATGGTCTGATTTCGCCCATTCACGAAGACCTTATTTTTTAGCTCTAGAACATACACACAAAATTTATTGTTATTTCTTTTCGTTTTTGAGTTATCATGTAGACGGACGGGCGGATAGATGGATATGAGGAAATGGACTAATTCGGTGATTTTATGAACACCCATACCATAAATTATTTTCTACGATCAATATTTTCAACTGATACAAGTCGAAACTAAACTTAATATACCATGGTATATTACATATATCGACGTTTATATGATACTTCAATGAACTTGTGAAAGGAAAACGAAAGAGAGAATAAAGTACAGAACATTACATAGTCTGATGTACATCGTACTCAGTCATGTAGATAGATAGATTGTAGAGGCTGCCCTGGACGGGCTACACTTTAGTTATCGACCATAAGGTCCATTGTGATGCCTAAGGATGTGAGGATGTGAGTGGAGTGGAACGAGTTTTTGTGTATAGACTAGGAATTGGTAGGATATGCGGCTGCAGTCGACTATGATAGGAACTATGTCGATAATCATCTGGAGTTCGTGAAGGAAACTGCAGAAAACCTTTTCAAGCATAGCCGGTTATTTCGTTCTTGTCCATACGCCGACAGTTTAGTCAATTAACCACCCCTTTTTTTCTTAATAATTGACAAAATGCTGATGTTGGGATTCGAACCCATAACCTCCCAGTTTCCAAGCATGCATACTGCGCAGACAAAACGCCTTAGACCGCTCGGCTACTTGGACTGGTCCTCAGTCATGTAAGATAAGCTATCAAATAAATGTTTTCAATTATTTACTATTTATTATCTCATTGATCACGATTTTAAATGATTGCAAATCGATTAGAAATAAAATAGAAATTAGAGAAAAAATTTCCGTCTCCGATTTCGATAAGAACTACTTTTTAAGCTAATTTGGACGCAGCAAAAACGATTCTGTTGGTTAAACTACGATACGATTAACGGTTTTCAGGATATCAGACCCATAGTGCTAAAATTCAAAACTGTATAAATTCAGGTGAAAAAATTTTGAAATGTGTTGGTCGCACGTTAAAATGAACTGGATTTTCGTACTTTTTGGGTCACAATTACCGTACAAAATGATTATTATTAAAATCGAGAACACAAATTGTCATAACATTTTTCGCATTTTTGTCAAGGGGTACCCTTAGAAAATCGCAAAAATTGGAGGAAAATTTTATGTCCCCGATTTTGATAAAAACTTGGTTTTAAGCTAACTTGAACATAGCAAAAACGATGGCGTTGGTAAAAATACGATACAATTAACGGTTTTCAAGGTATCAGACCCATAGTGCTAAAATTCAAAACTGTATGAATTGAGAAGCGAAAATTTTGAAATCTGTTGGTTGGACGTTAAAATGAACCTGATTTCCGTACTGTTTGAGTCAAAATTACGTTAGAAAATGATTATTATTAAAATAGAGAAAAATAATTTTTCTTCACTTTTTTCGCATTTTTTCCAAGTGGTACCCCAAAAATTGCAAAAATTGGAGAAAATTTTGTTGCTCCCGGATTTGATATAAACTCCGTTTTGAGCAAATTTGGAAAGCCTAGCAAAACCGATGGCGTTGGTTAAAATACAATACGATTAAAGTTTTCAAGATATCAGATCCATAGTGCTCAAATTTCAAACTGTGTGAATTGAGAAGTGAAAAACGACGCTCAAAATTTCAGCTCCTTATCGCTTTTCATTTTAAGTTATCGTGCCCACAGATGGACAGACATGCAGAAATTGCCGAATTAGGCCATTTTATTAACACCTATTCCAACGAACACCTATGACTGCGATTAATATTTTCAAGCGTTACAAAGCCGGGTCCAAACTTAATATACTCTAACAACAAAGACTTGGAAGCTTTGGTAGTAATGGGAAAGTTGGACGGTAAAAAAGGAAGAGGCAGAAGACACGCCAGCTTCATTCGTAATCTTCCGTTGAAAAGACTAAATATTGAAAAATCCCTCTCATAAAAATTCCGCTTCCAAAAAAATATCATAAATTTGGCGTATGCCAAAATTGGAAGAGTATGGTTGTCACCCAAAAGGATTTGCTGTTTTGTGATTAGTTCATTTTTACCGATTAAAAATCTATAGAGCTTGAAAGAGAGTACTTGCATCTGTCTCTTCAATATTCATAAAAAATCAGGATACTAATTTTCGTCACGTCCCTCGCTTGTAGTACTTAATTACAAAACTATTTATTTAACAAGTCGTGTTAATTTTAATGAATTCTTGATAATTCCTACAACAAGAGAATCCGACTATAAAAACAATTAAAAGGTATTGGTATATATAGAAATTCAAATATACATATATCAAATCATTTGTAATTAAATATATTTATTTAATTGTAGATAATAAATTTTGAATGAGTGTAGCTCAATAGACTATATTATTTTCTCTTTTATATGTTCTATATGTAAAAATAAATGTATGTAACCTATTCAAAGAGAAATATTATTAACACATACAATATTATCTGTTAGAGTATTTAAAGCTTTTAATTACATCAGCAGCATGCTAGAGGAAGAAGCATAGATAGATAAATAAATATACAATAAAATAAACTATTCAAAGATAATTGAAGAATAATTAGAATTGGCTATATAATGTTACATTTATTACCACATGCATGGAGTGTTTCAGCCATAGTTGTCTAGTCTAAAGACGTTAAACGTAAGAGAGTGACAAAATGGGTTCCCGGTAGTCAGGCGCGGATCCAGCCCTCAAAAAAGGTTGTGGTCACAGCCACCCGAGCCAAGTGCCAAGTGCCAAGAGTCTGAGTATGAACTCGCTCATGATGGATATAGTGCATTCCTACAAAGGAGTTGTTTACAAAATATATGACGCCCTAGCCAAGATTTTCTACACTGTATAGTTCCACGTAGGCAAAGCCGTGGGGCGAACTTAAATTATTAAACCTGTAAAATTTTAGTTTGTTCGCTTATGAATATTACAAAAGTAACTGTAAACTACTGAACCGATTTTGATGAAATTTTTACAACTTCAAATGATATCAAATTAAATTAAACGCTAGTATACATTTTACATTTAATAATTTTATTTAGGTGCTTACTTAAATTACAAATTAAAGCTTACGTTTCTTTTTCACAAAAACGTTGCTAATTTCATCGATATCCGGGTTCGCATCTTTGTGTATATTTAGGAGAGCTAGCCCGGATAATCTTTCCTGTGCCATTGTATATGTAGATCCACCGTTGTGAGCACGATGGGCATGCCAACAACCCTAATAGACTTGTGACATCACACTTTCACGGTCTATAGAGGTCGATAGGCTGATGATATTATATCCAATGCCTAAATAAAATGCCTTAATAAAATTTAAAACTACCGAAAATGGCCAATTTTAGTGTTGCTTGAGGAGCATTCGAGGTGGGAAGATTGGTGTTATTCACGGTACAGTCTGGCTCTTAGATTAGAATTGAGTGAGGACCAGATAACGCCGGAAATCACAGCTAGTTATACAAATAAAACAGAGCAACTTACAGTCTTGCCAATTTTATATTGTTTTTGTTTTTGACTGTCGTTCATGACTAATGCTGGAAGAGTTAGCAAGAAATTGAATAAAATAACTTTTCACTAACGACAATCAAAATTTTTACAATTAAATATATTTTATGTATTCGTGTCAAACAAAATATTAAATATCTCTCTTAATATTAGAATAATCGAAAAATCTATAAGGAGTAAAGTTGTAGAAAATCAAGTTTGCTAAAATTCATTACCTGATCATTTTTCTCAAACTCTAATGTGAACAGAGATATTTAGAATATTAACTTTCAATCTTTAATTGTAAATATTTCTGTAAATATTAGTGTAACAGAAAAATGATAAGAAACAAAATTACAGCTTTATAGTACTTATAGCGGAGGCGTCTAACAGAGTTTTGACAGTGCATTCTTTTCATGCACGGTTTTACATATAAAAGTTGTTATGAATCAGTCATCTTCAATCTTACTCATAAACATATTCACTTTTGCCGTTGTAACACTTTGTATACTAGAAATGCAATTTCATTATAAAAACAAAATATATAATATAGTGTTTGATATGAGCAGGTATTAAACTAAATAAATATTGTGAATAATAACCCATAATAGCTCCACAAATAACGTTTGTTGTAATGAAATAAATTAGTTTTTTCATTCCGAATCTCATTATAGCATCTATCTAACTACCAAAGACTTGAAAAACTCGTTCAATTTTCAAAATGGTAATAAGAAAATTAAAAAAATTCGTAACGCACGGTTTACGAATTATAGGAAGAATTGTATACGAGTAAAATGACAGCATACAACTGCTGTGTTTGTTCTCACGACACTTCATATATCTTATGCCACTCTTGCAATCTAATAACACTTCATTTATGAAATCCTAGCCAGGCTTTTGAATATTTTTTGCAGTCGCGTAATTAAAATAGATATACAATAATTTCGTATTCGACTTCCAAGCCTAAAATTATGCATCTTTAATTATATTAAACTAATGTAAGGATGAACAAACTGTGGTGAATTAATCTTCCAGAAAATTGAACCGAGAATTATCTCACAAACCTTCATTTGTGAGTGATGAATGATCGAAAAATTGTATGAAAAATTTAGAAATGCTTTTTATTGGTCATAAATTGATCATACTTACCATCGTCGAGGCTATTTTTGTCCGTGCCTTTTTCGATTTTCCTACTCCTTTCATTTTTCTTAGACATTTTGAGAGGATACATTAACAAATAAAATCAAAATCATAAAAATCAGCACATATATGCCAAGTTTTTGGATTTATCTCAAAAACCAAATGAATTGGGAAAGAATTGAATCCAAAATTATATAAGAAAAAACATATCAAATTAGCACCAAACAAGCATTGATAAATATTCGATAAGAAATATTTGAAAAAACACAACCTATTTTAAATTTTCTTTCAAAATTACTTTATAAGGCTATAAAGTTATTGAAAAAAATCTAGGAAATGGGAAGGAAGAAGAGGAAACGTAACTAGCATATCAGTGTGAAGAAAATTGTTACGAAGAGTTATTAACTTGTTTCAGAAAATTATAGTGACCAATGCAATGTTTTAACATTAAGGGCCGTTGGATAATTTAGACATTCGAATGAAATTTTGTTAATGTTAGTAGTAGTATGAGATAGTAAACACCGCCTGCTAAAGATCGATCAACTATACAAAATCACCATGTATTGTCAAAAAATTGAGATAGTTACTTTTGTGCCATTGGTCAATATAATTTAATCGGAATTTAGCTTTTCGTCAATACTTTGAACTATCACTTGAAATATACTTAGAAATAAGTCTTAAAACAATTCTAAAAATATCGTGGTATAACACTTACTAATGACAATTGAATTTTCTTGCAAATTTCGTTCTTTGAGATTTAAGATGTATTCCAAAACACACAGACATTTTCTTAGAATTTAAGGTTTCTGTCTTACGAGTACCAATTTTCATTAAATAAAATAATACATTTCTGAATATTTTTGTAAAGAAAAACACAAAAAAGAATATAAATGTTAGTACCAATTTACTAAGATGGTTGTTAGATTGACAAGAAAATGTATTTTGTGGTAGTCGGTAGATACCTTAGCTGTTGTTACTAGATACGGGATGAAAAAAGTAACATCATTTATTCATTATGCAGTAAAATAAGGAAGAATCTACTGTGAACGCCAAACTACTTCAATATATAGACTGTGGTACAGTCGAAAAATCATCATAAAAAGAAACTAAATAAAACATGTGAAAATAACAACTAATTGAGTTAATTGCATAAATATCCGGTAAGAGTAATTATGGATGTTTGCACTAAAATTGCGGTGAAACTAATCAATTTTTGAAGAAAAGTTTCAAACAAAAGTTGTTTATTGATGGGCAAACTAGGATTCACGGTCCTGTTTTGTCAGTTGAGCCTACATTTTAGCATTAGAACACAGACACAAAATTTCAGCATATTTACTTTTTAGCGAATTTCCTCCAAAGGAAATGCAGCTCTTGTTTTTGTACCGATGATGGAATTTTGTAAAAATTTCTTCAAATGTCCATCGATACTACCTACTAAGATGTTAACAATCGCTATCGTTAAAATTTATATATATATATATATATATATATATATATATATATTTGTGTGTGTGTCTATGGACTCTCTAGCAGTCACAGGGGTAAAATCGGGCAAGGGTATAGGGGGCTTTTTTAGGAGGTGGAAACACAAAATTTGGCATATCTCCCTTAAACATAAACTAAAGTAGTAGGTATTATAAGTTTTACTATAATTTTGTTTCCTATAATTTTGCTGTTACACTAAAATTTACAGAAATATTTACAATTTAAGATTGAAAGTTAAAATTCTTAATATCTCTTTTCACATTTGAAATAAATGATCGAGAAGTTAATTGTAGCAAACATAATTTTCTACAACTTAAGTCGTTATACATTTTTCGATTATTGTTTTCCCTTAAAGTTATTTTAATCAAATTTCATTTTCAAATTAAAAAATAATAATTTAACTAAATAACTGAATAATAAAATTTGAATATTCTATATTCCAAACTTTTCGTTCTCGACATAGTATTCACACATCAGTGGCCAAAAATAAATGATTAGCATTTAAGTATACCAAATCATAAAGATCTGGAAAAAAATCCAATCAATTTTACAGGTCAAACATATATATAGAGGTTAAACCGAAAATATATATATATACATATATATATATATATATACTGCATATAATATATATATATATATATATATATATACATCTATATATATATATATATATATATATATATATATATATATATATATATATATATATATATATATATATATATATATATATATATACATATATATATTTAATAGGTGTTGTCTGGTGTCTTGTGTTATTTGAAGAATAACTTGTTTTTTTTTCATCTGCAAAATGAGAATAAAATTTCATTTCAAATACTTCTACTGAAGCAACGTAGTATTTTTATACTTAGTATTTACGTTTTAAAGAATATATTAAATAAAACAAATAAAAAAGTGCATGAAAAGAATATGAAAGAATACAATCGTTCTCTCAAGTTGTATTTACAACCCTTTCTTTATACGATTTGAGTACCACTTCATTATTAAAATAGCAATAAAAAGCTTATATTGAAACAACAATTGTTTAGAATTATCATAAATCCCCGCACTCATCTTGAAAATGCTATTCAAAATGTTTTAATCATTTGTAATAGTATTCTTTACTATATTCTGTATATCAATAGATATTACTAAAAGAAATTAGCAAAATCACAATAAACTAAGTGCTGACAAACATTAAAAAAATTAGGGAGTGCCAGCTAAAAAGTAACTAACAATTTTAATTCACTAAAAATGATCAAAAGTTAGACAAACGAAGTCGTATGACGGTGCTTCCCACAGCTGATACAGGTGTATAAAAAGCATGTAACTTGAAAATCACTGATTTCTTGTGTACTCCATTGTTCTATGCATATTTTAAAAATTATGGAATGTAGAGTTAAGGAATATAACTCTTATGGTTGGTACTGCTGTTGCAAAAATGTCCAACTAAAACCGTTAAATAGAGGTTCAATAAGTAACCAGCATGTCAATAACTGAAAATAAGAGTTAGATGTACAAATGGCTTCAAAAGTCAAAATATCATTTCAATTATAATTGATTTGTATAACTATGCTAACAACTTTTATTCAAAACATTTTTCCGAAATCCGAATAAATAACGTAGGTACAAATCAAATATAAAATTTTGAAATGATAGCGCGACTTTTGACGTCATTTGTACATACGTTAGATGTTAGATATTAGATGTAAATACGTTAGATGTAAATAAGAATACTATTTTAGATAACATTAAACCTGTGAATCATAATCTTATGGAAGAAGATGACCACAATTATAATGAAGCCAGAATTAGTAAGGCTCTCGAGGATATTTAAACTAGTCAACAGACTTTTCCATTTAATTCTGCCATTCTCTAACAACTTAAGGATTTTTGCAAAACTAGCGCCATCTTAGTATAATTCTATTTGGGGGGCACATTTGATAAACATAATTAGTAATCCTTACCTCTTCCTTCCACAACAAAAATCGAGAAAAAAACATTTAAAAAAAAACAAGTGAAAACAAGTTTTAAAAAAAAGTTCTATATTTTTATAAAACATTTTAGTCTTTTCTTCTATCTCATACTGTTTCATAGAGGGTTAATTTTGCCCATTTTGCCAAAACATAGCCCGATTTTGCCCATTCAGGAACTTGACTTGACTTTTTAGCTCTAAAACACACACACAAAATTTCAGTTTGTTATCTCTTTTAGTTTATGAGTTATCTTGTATTCGGACGGACGGGCAACTTTACAGAAATAGACTAATTAGGTCATTTTATGAACACCTAAACCTTAATTTTTTTCTGCGTATATATTAAATACCGAGTATAAAAATATTTGATGGTAACATTCATACAAGAGTAATTTATTTATAAAGTTTTTTCTTTGTTGAAATTTTCTTTTAAAATTCCTGGTAGGTGTTGGTAAGAAATAGACATTAACAATTCACAATACAATGAGTTTAGGAAATATGGTTATAACAGTCCTGAATGAAATCTTATATTATCACATATTGAATTTCCAATTTGATACCATTTTTTTGTTATCATTTCATGAAACACGAAATGTCAAGGTATTATAATAGACTTAAAGTTAAATATAAAAAAAAAAATAAGAAAATTGAATTACCTTATCTTTTGGTGTTACATAGTAAATACCTTTTTGCGGCCACATATCATTTATATTATATGTATTGAATGAATAAAAAAGGTTGTATTTGGATTTTCTTTAGGTTCTTTTTTACTGTTACATTTTCGCACAATTAATTTATTTTATGTTGATTAAACTTTCTGTTAAAATAACTTTTCATATGATTTTTGTATTGGTTACATAACTTTTATTAGATTACAGCAATATGTTGATTAAAATCTTGTACACACAAAATATTATCATCTATAATATTCACTAAAATTGTCAAGATAAATGATGACGTTATTCCATTTGATAGATAAAAGGTATTATTTATTTAACTATATGAAATTATAATAATAGCATATAATATTGTAATTTGACATCATAGTTTTCTTAATGAAAATTCTACGTTTTCGTTAAACATTCGGCTCATCTAATTTCCGTAAAATATATAACAGAAAATAAAGTTATAAATGTTTTTCACACTTGATTATGAAATTTACATGTGAGATATATATATATATATATATATATTTATGAAATTTACATGTGAGATATATATATATATATATATATATATATGTATATATATATATATATATATATATATATATCTCACATGTAAATTTCATAATCAAGTGTGAAAAACATTTATAACTTTATTTTCTGTTATATATTTTACGGAAATTAGATGAGCCGAATGTTTAACGAAAACGTAGAATTTTCATTAAGAAAACTATGATGTCAAATTAAAATAACGTCCCAGCCAGTTTTTCAGGATATATATATATATATATATATATATATATATGTATATATATATATATACATATATATATATATATATATATATACATATATATATATATATATATATATATATATATATATATATATATATCCTGAAAAACTGGCTGGGACGTTATTTATGTAATTTGTTCCGGATTTAAAAAGCTTTTAGAATAGTGATCTATGCACAATTTCATATTTCAGACGCGTTCATTACTTAGTAGAAATTCGGTAAAACTCTCTGGGAAAAATCGAGGTTTGTTAGCGTATCGTTCCTCAAACATTTCAGAAAACATCAAATCTTCGCTGGTTTGCTGACGGTTTTTATTCAGAAAGTTAACATTTAATACAATGCACATGTTGCATTGAATAATATATAGATATTATCGCCTTCGTTTATCGTGTATTTGGTTTTCGAAAAATAATATGTTAGCAAGGTATTTTTAACAAGGTTTTCAGCATGTACCCGAAATGTTCTCAAATTCGCAAAGAATTTATCGTCATTAACAATTATGATATCTTGGGAAATAAAAATTAACAATGTGCGGTAGAGGAAAATAATTTAAATATTGACGAGGTGTTTTACAAATTTAACTTTTGCTTATTTTATTTAACATTTTTTTATCAGTACCTACGTTTTTGTCTTGCTATTGGTATTTGTCAGAAGTAAGCTGCACTCCCAGTCCAAGTGGCCGAACGGTCTAAGGCATTATGTCTGAGCAGTATGCTTACTTAGAAACTGAGAGGTTGTGGGTTCGAATCCTGATATCGGCAGTTTCTCAAATATTAAGAAAAAAAGGGGCGGGGGTTAATTGACTAAACTGTTGGCGTATGGACAAGAACGAAGTAACCGGCTATGTTTGAGAAGGATTCCTGCAGTTTCCTTCACGAACTCCAGAACTCCAGATGAATATCGGCATAGTTCCTATCATAGTCAACTGCAGCCGCATATAAACATACAGTAAACACACTATACATTTTTTTTTTCATGATAAATTCACATGTTAAAATATTATCACAACACTATTTACCTACGTCTAATTATTAATCACGCTATATTTACATTATGTGTTATTATTACATTTTCATACATATACAATAAATTGATATACTGTACATAGGAACACAGTTCGTACATTATAATGTGGATAGGTCTCAGAAAATAAATAAAAATTTTTTAAATAATTTAGTACGTATCTGAATAAATTGAATATGAACTATGGGAAAACATAGTTCATATTAATTGTATAATATCACCAAAGGTTATATTATACATCGATTATTTTTATACATCGATTTCTTTTCATTTTAAAATATTTCGTGGAGAGTAAAAAAGGACATATTTTGTCCTAATAAAAGTACACTATAGATATATTGTAGAGGCTGCCCTGGACGGGCTACACTTTGACCATAAGGTCCATTGTGATCCCTATAAGGATGTGAGGATGTGAGTGGAGTGGAAGGAATTTTTGTGTATTGACTAGGAATTCGTAGGATATGCGACTGCAGCCAACTATGATAGGAACTACGTCGATATTCATCTGGAGTTCGTGAAAGAAACTGCAGAAAACCTTCTCAGGCGTAGCCCGTTACTTCGTTCTTGTCCATACGCCGACAGTTTAGTCAATTAACCGCCCTTTTTTTTTCTTAATAATTGACAAACTGCCGATATCGGGAGACGAATCCATAACCTTCCAGTTTTCAAGTAGGCATACTTCGCAGGCATAACGCCTTAGACCGCTCGGCCACTTGGACTGGCAAAAAAAAGTACACACTTCGATCCCAACAGCGGCAGTTTGTCATTTAAATTAATTTATAAAAACAACTAATGGGGCTGTTAATTGACTGAACTGTCGGCGTATGGACCAGAACATAAGTATCCGGGTATGCTTATGAAGGTTTCCTGTATAGTCTTCTTACACACAAATTCCTAGTCCTTTAGATTAGGTAAAAAAGGCCTTGAAAGGTCTTCTTGTCAGTCTTCAACCTCGCCTCCGCTATTACCACTACTACTACCACTACCCTGCCCATTTTCAAATATAGCTCAAGTTAATACGGATGGTATTTTACAATATAATCGATACTTCTTTATTTAGCGAAGAGGGTTCCAATTGTTTTCAGAGATTAGAGTAAAGTTAGCCCAATCAACTGTTATTATTATAAGCCCAATTCAGCCCACTGGTTGGGCGAAGGCCTCCCCTAACAGCCTCCAATTTTCCCTATTCCTTGCCTTGCGCATCCACAAACATCCTGCATATTTAACAATTTCGTCTCTCCAGCGTTTTATCTCGCGTCCCCTTTTTCTTCTGCAATTATAGGGTGTCCATGTAGTCGTTTTATTAGTCCAGCGCATTTGATTAGTCCAATCAACTGTATCACGTTTAAAGTTTTTTAATTATTAAATTAGTTATAGCTAGTGGAAACTGCTCTTCGGCCGTCGTTAAAAATTTGCTTTCTTTCTTTGTTTTTCTTTTTCATAAAGTTTATGAAATTTTTATTAAAATAATTTTCACAGTGGATCTACACTAATCTTAGTTCTTTGGTATCTTAATGAGAGCCTTTAAGAAGAAGTTTAAAGTTTTTGTAGGAAGTTTTGTACCGTATATATAGATAAAAGGCAAATGTCAGTTATTTTGGTAATTTTTTTTCATTTTTTGTTATGGAAAATGATAATTTTCGATATTTATACTGTAAATTTCTTTAATAACTTTCAAACGTTATTCACTGCAACTTTTTGTAAAATTTAAAAGATGCACGAACACACATACTATTGAATGGAGCATCAAAATATTATTAAATCGAGCATCTAAAATATGAGTAAATGTTTGTATTTGACTCTGACACAGTACATCGACTGTACAGCGACTGTCATTATAGTTGATTCGAAATGATTTACTGAGAAATTGATATCTGAGAAAAAACTGTTCATGTCATAATATTTGAACAGTTTGTTTGTTTACTATGATCAAAGTTAGCTAGAGTACTATGACGATGATAAATTATATACAGGGTTTCCAAACAGTCTGGGAAAGGTCAAATAACACCAGAAAAATACTCTGGAATGAAAAACGAACAAATACGTGTTCAATATTTAAAAAAAGGTTTCCAATCATACTAAAGTCGACATCCCAATTTCCGTGGTGAACTTTTAAATCTTTAAAAAGAACTCAAAGAACTCAATTCGCGATAGAAAATGCACTCGTACTTTATTATTTTTTGCGATTACTGCTCCGTCCAATAAAAAATTGCTTCCCATTTAAGATTTCCCATTTAAGTTGATCCTCGTCCTATCTCAGGGTGTATCAATATTTAATTAAAAAATTCATATGTTGGAAACTGGGAGGTTATGGGTTCGAATCCCAACATCGACAGTTTGTCTATTATTAAGAAAAAAAAAGGGGGCGCTTAAGTCTAAACACAAAAATTCCTTCCACTCCACTCACATCCTCAAATCCTTAGGCATCACAATGGACCTTATGATCGAAGTGTAGCTCGTCCAGGGCAACTTCTACAATCTATCTATCTATCTATATAGTATACGCTAGTTCTTTCATACTATGTCCTACGTAACCTTAATAGAAAATGGTATTTGTATTGTATTGTGACGCTTAGTATACGCAATTATAGTAATATGTCGAATAATAAAGTTGATGTTGACAACAAAGTAATACTGTCAATGATATAAGAAAATTGATTCATTTACCAAAATCATCCGTGGTGTACCGGTTTTCACACTGGGGAATAAATCCAAAAGCCCGGGTTCGATTCCTGGATGAAATTTGTTTAAAGTCTCATAATCCAATGTATTTTTTCGTTTTTCTATAATGTTTTTATCGAGTTATTCGACCGTTTTCAAACTTTTTAATAACCCTATACATATATATATATATATATATATATATATATATATATCTATATATATATACATATATATATATATATATACATATATATATATATATATATATATATATATATATATATATATACGTCAGCATATAATATGATAATAAAATATAGATACCCATATATTAATATTATATTTTATAGAAAAGCATCACAAAAAACTATCTCTATCATGTATCTCATCTTTGTTGCTGTATTTTACACTACAAACATGTTTTTATACAAACTGAAAACACAAAATATGTTACTAGATTTTACTTAACGAAAATATGATGATTACATTATGTGAGCGCCCGACACAACACAGCACAACACCAACACCAACACAATGTAACACATTTACAAATATCTCACATCGCACATATTTATTATAATTATAAAGACATTACAGTTTTTTGCACTGGCTTATATTAACAAGGATGAAAATTAACATATTTTATTTGGTACCTAGTTATTATACGCCAATGGTGCACCCCCCAAAAAGATGAAAAAAAAAACAACAATTGGACCGTTAACTGAAGAATGGCGGAACGAAACCAATTGGGTTAATTTGCTATATTCTTGCAGACTGAAATTACAACAATAAAATTGTATTTTCCAAATGATCGTTAATTTATTACTTTGATATTTTTTAATAAGTCATATAATCCAGTTATTATAGGGGTAGTCTCTTATAGTAAATTGAATGTATATATGGCGCCACGGGTTTTCGGCAACGGTTAGAGAAGTAAAATTCAAGTTTATAATAGATAATTCGAATCTGTACAAAAATGACCTTGGCACTTTATTTTCTAAAATTATTCTCATTCCAAGGGGTGGGTGGCATTCCACCTTTTTAGAATGAAACTTGTGGTTGACCCCTAAAACTGTACGCAATTGATCGTGGCGCCATCTTTAAATTCAGTTTAACAATCTGCGTTTATTGGACTAATAACACGTTTGTGGAACAAAAATATTAGAATTTCAAATGGGGCTATACCCAAATGACGTCACATTTCATATTACACTCCACGCCCGTTTTACGTCACAATAAAACTTAATCTCTCCCCCATGACATGCTTCTCTGCTTTATTTTACAATGATATAAATTGCCCAAATTGAAATTAGACTCCCTGAACGTTTTAATTAATAATAATAATATTAGGGTTTTAATTCCATTTTTGAGGCTCCACGTTCCATAACAGAGGTCATCCACATCATTTTTTTATACTTTTATTAATTTATAACCATACATTAATAATGTGGTAGGAGGTTAAGGAATTTGTATGCAGACTAGGAATTGATAGGTTTTATAGATGCAGCATACTTTAATAGGTATACTAAGCCGATATTCATCTGAAGTTCGTGAAGGGAAACCGCAGAAAACCTTCACAAGTATAGCCGGTCATTTCGTTCTTGTCTATACGCCGACAGTTTAATCAATTATCCGCCCCATTAATTATAATTTAACTGCCTCCTCCGAGATTTGATCTCGCAGCCTCCCAGTTTCAAGCAGAGAGTCTTTGACGGCCCGACTGATTTGAATATTTTAGTTAATAATCACATTTACCAGAAAAAATTTTTAACAATGATCTGTTTTAGTCATTTTTTAAGTTTTTATTGCTCATTGCTCTTAAAAACGATACGTTTTCGAAAAAGAACACAAAGGTTCTATTTTATTTTTTTGTCTGCATTTACTTTAGATTTTAATTGTTCTTAACACCATGATAAATTCATTCCAATTAGTTTCAATCTTACGTTCTGCAGTCAACTTATTTCGTAATAGGTCTTTTTGGGGATACATCGTTCACCTTTTATTCTAGGTATTGCATGAAATGTATGTTGCTATATAATTAAATTATTATTAGGTTTTTTTATGGTGTGGGAAACTTATATATACATATATGACGCAGCTACTCACTCTGCGTTAGCTATTATTATAATGACATATGTGTCAATTTTTTGTACTACCTACATTCAAAATAAAATTGTAAACTTTTTAATTTAAATTTTTGTAAATATATTTATGAAATTGTGGTGGGAGTTGACACATGTGTGTTAAAGTATCTTTTTCAAAAAAAAAAACCATCTTAACCATTTTACATAACAATATGGAGGGTGGGATTTGTGACTAGAACAAGCGTGTAGAACAGCTTTCTTCAAAGAGAACTGAATTCTAAAGAAAATTTACCATTTTACATATCTATACGACTGGAATAATACTATAAGCCAGAAAATCCCTTATTTGTACCTTTATTCATGAGATTTTGGAAAAATGTTTCGAATAAAAGTTGTTAGTATATTTATATTTTATAATGAGACACAAATCAATTAGAAAATATTAAAAAATAGAACGTTAATTTTCAAGAAAAGTGTACAATTTTCTTTTCCTTACTTTACTTAAATAACAAGAAAGTAATGAATGTTTATTATTAATTTTGACTGCAATATACAGACTACATGTAATATGTACCGATATTATGACCTCTATATACATGAACTACAACGTAATATGAAATGTAGAAATTATGTATTGTGTTCAAATCGATCTCTTCATATCAAAAATATCATTTTTAATTTAAGTTTTCTTCGGTGCGACAATCGTGAACATCGTTCAACGATTTATGTTGATCTGTTAAACGTTGAACCATAATCAAATTTTCACTAATCGCGTTCTAGAGGAAGGTTGTGTTTCACAGAATGAGTTTAAAGTTCAGTTGACGTAAATGCTTATTAAATGCCTTTTGATTGAAAAGATGGAAGGTTGTTTTCAATTTATTGAGCCAATTTTGATCATTGTAGGACGCATGTGACAGCTGTCAGAACGATAAATGATTCGCCCCTTCTTAGAGAAGAATTTCACCATCTGAGCCATTAAACGAAACAGCTCTAATGCATGTTGCTTATCAAAACAAATATCGTCAGCGACTGACGATTATATTCACCCTTATTCTAATCGACTATTCAAAATGTCCGATCGTCGTAACGACTCTAGTGGCAGTTGCTCGAGGAAAAACAACGCTCCCAAGGAAATACAAAGAAATAGTGCTTATCGTGATAGTCGTAGAGAGGAAAACGTACATTTAGCAATTAGTCTCAAAATTATGTTTTGTATTATCAAAGCTTTGGACACTAACGTTTTGATATTTGTGGTAAAAACATTTTGAGAACTGTATTTTGTTATGAAACCATCAGCATCGTAACAAAATCTTTTTTTCGACGAAAATTTGACAACTTCCTCTATGTAAATCACTCAAAAATTTAGATTTTGCAGAAAAACTTTTGCCTCAAGTTCAATTTGTGGGGTCATTTTGAATGATAATATTTTCACCACTCCGAATAAGTGTCATCCCAACTCCTGGAATGTTTCTGATATAAAATATTATATAAATACAAAATTTTTGTTTAAATCATTAAAATCGGTTGTGTTTCTGAGGATTAAGAAGTAAAAACCTGACTCGGCTATGACTTAAATGTTAAATGTGGTAGCTTCCTAAATTCATAAGATATTTTGATTTTCATATTTAAAAAATAATAATGTAAGCACAAACTAAATAAAATCACTCGAGAATTAAGGGATCATAACCTAAAAACAGTGCTTGTTAGTAAAAATAAAATTAAACAGTTACTGGACAACCTTAAGGATAAAATTATCAGTGAAAAACAATCGGGCATATATGGGGTCAGTTGTCAAAACTGTTCGAAAAAATTTATGTTGATCAAAGTCGTCGCCAAATCGGAACTCGAATCAAAGAGCATCTGGCTCATGTGAAATTTGGGAGAACCGAAAAATCTTGTATAGCTGCTCACGTTATTGAGAACAACCACCAAATTGACAAATCGAATTTAAAACTACTAAAATCGGTGCAAAACCCCACAGGATTAGATGCATACGAAAGTATCTACATACACAGATTAAGAAATCAGATAATGAATTCAGACAATGGCCCACTTCCAAATTCTGATTTAATAAAATTAAACCATTTTCAAAAATTTGATACCTGAATATCAAGGTTAGTTTCGATCAACACCCTCACTTTATTCACAAAAACAACACCGCATGGTCAGAAAAGGCTACCGCCAATAAATGGGTTGGACTCTTCACACACTTAATCCCTTAATTGGTCAGTCTACTCAAATAATCCTTCAGGTACTACTTCAGTCAGAACATATAAAAGACAAAACTTTTTTAATATTATTGTGAGACACGCACCAAATTAGTAACGAGCAACATATCTCTGAGACCATATCCCAGAGATAGTTACGATTAGCTAATTCATGCTGATGATGACTACCTTGTAGTCAAAATACATATTTATAAAATACAAATAATTGTTCTAGGAATTGGGTCAAAATTTGAAATTTAATTTAAAAAAACCTAGAGTTTTCTTTGATTATTTTAATAATCTTTATAATAAATTTGCCTCATAACCTGTATGTATAGATCTCAGTCTGTATGTAGAGGTTATGCGGGGTTCGCACCATTTTGTTATATACTATCCTTCGTAATAATATTAAATTTTTTTTCATAAAAACAAAAACGAAAGAATGTCAGAAAAATAAAATTCAGAGTTTGTAGAGATAAATAAACATGTAAGAAACCAGAACGAATTTAATATATAAATAATAACATCCTTTGATTATTATAGTAATATTATTATTTAAATACTCGTTTGATTCTTTCGTTCGTTCAATTAGAGAGGAAGCTGTGCGCATACATATTCTACATGTTTTTATTATTATTATTATTATTATTATTTATAATACATCCGGTTTTGGTTCTTTTGTCGTCGTACTTATAACAGTGTCTCCACTTGTGTGTTGTGGATTAATCATAATCATTATTATTATTTTATATTCTATAAATAATCATATTCAATATCTAACTATCTACCTATAGGTATGCAGTTCCTTTACTTTATAGTGACATTATATTTACTATTAGTTTAATATCGCTGAAGGGTTTTATCATGATACATAATCATGTCAGTAAAATATTATATAATATTACATTTAATACGATCTAACAGATAAATTTATACCAAAAGTTTTATTGTTCTCATTGTGTGCTATACAGTATACTCCACTGGATACTAGATTACACACTATCTATAATTATTGGAAATCATAATACATTGTACATTGGCTATATTAACAATTCGTTGTTATATCATTGTCGCATATCTACAAATGTATAGAATACATTTTGGCATATCGGTCCTATTATATAATTATTTAGTACCAGTTCGAGTGACTTAGTTATCGAAGGCGTTATGCTCGGAACGGGGAGGTTGCTGGTTTGATAATTAAATTAATTTAAAAAATAAAAATTAATGGGGCCGGTAATTGACTAAACTTTTGGGGTATGATCAAGAACGAAAGTAACCGGCTATGCTTTTGAAGGTTTTCTGAAGTTTCCTTTGACAAACTCTAGATGAATATCGACATAGTTCCCATCAATTCCAAGTTACCAACCTACCAATTCCAAGTTTACAAACATATACTTTGTCCTTTAGTGGTCGGTAAAAAAAGCTTATAAAGGCTTGCTAGGCTGAGGGGGGGGCCTCATTACTACTAATACTTCTACTTATTTAGTTATTCCCTGTTTTCTCCTTCCGCAAAATTGAACTTTTTGTAAGATTGGGTATTTGTAGATTTTGATGTATATTAATGGATGGAGATTATCTTTGAAATGTCCTTCGATTTCTTAGAATATCGGGTTCTTCTCTGATTTAGACCTAACCCCAAAAATCATCTATAAAAAATAATACAATTTAATGCCACCAACTACCTTTACAAGGCATGGTCAATCTCCACCCATTAAACTAAAAACTTTAACGATAATAAATTACAATTGAAACTATATTTATACTCGCAATTTTCAAAAATAGAACGCGCTTCACGATCCAACATAAAAATTCTAGTTTTACGAGTCGAGTTGGTCGCGGCTGGTCATTTCTTGCGCAGGTTCTGAGGTGTTTAGTAGTTGGTCGTTGGTGGTGTTATATGATCTTTATAGTTTATAACTCTACTGGTATAGTTGGGGACATTTGGCCATACCTTGTAATTATTCTGAGATTTGTGGTTGGTGTAACATGTAAATTATTTATTTAATCAATAAAAACCTTAGGTTTTACACGTACACTTTTCTAGTAGATTACCTATTCTTTGCAGTAAACCAGTTTTTCGGCGACTCTCTTTATTGTTCATCGAAACAAATTTGATCTAGAGCAAGCAAACTAATCTTGCACAATAATTATTCCGTGAAAAAAAAAAACTATACAAAAATTATAAATTTTATGATATTTGAACCTTATTAAATTGTTTATAACTTAAAATTTGTCGTTAACTAAAAAATTAACAATTTTGATAATTTTTGTTCAATCTATTCCCTTTATATCTTATTTTAATTTTTTATTCAAATTTTTCTCAGCGATATTATAGGAGATACGCTGAGAAACAGTAATTTTGAAGCGTGTATTCAGAAAGTTTACTAAAAATGAACATTTTAGAAAGGCAGCTTCAAAAAACTATTAATTTACACCTCATGAAATATATAGCTTTGGAGAAATTTTTAGGGAACTGGACATAACTATCTCTATTTGGAAAAAATTTAGAAAAACGTCTGTGACAGACAGCCAGACAAAGAAGTGTCCTACTTTGCCAATTTTGGCACCGAAAGTTACAAATAATAAGATTTTTCTGGATTGAATAGGTTTTAAAATATTTTATACATACCAGAAAAGTTTTTTTAGTACTATGAGAATCTTTTCAAAACATTGCTTATTCCGAAGTGATTCAGTTTTTTAGTTTTCTTACTTGTCAACACATAAGCATATCTATGACTAGTTGAAAAAACACTTATAGGGGCAAAAATTTAATTTTAATTCATGATACTACTAATGAGTGTAAATTTAAAAAAACACAATGGCTGCCATAGAAATACACCCAAAATAAATAGAACATAAACAAGCTAATAATTTCCAGCTCATACACCTCGAAAGGAGTTCCGAGAGATAGTGACATTATGGAACAGACCAACTGTTTCCGCTTTTCTAAAACTGCATTTTTTTGGTAACTTCTATTTTAAAATAGAAGTAAAAGCGTTTTTGACATAATAACATCATAAATATAAAAATCCATTGAACAGGTTCGTTGGGAACGAAATTTGAATGAACTAAGTTCACTTACTTTCTCGAAAACGGTAGTTTCTCCTACGAGGTGTGTATTAATATTGTATTTGAAAAACATTACCTAATTGTCAGTTAATAAGTATAAAACTACTGTTCTTTAGTAGCGACATACTTGATACCATAAATTTTAAAATTATATTCTTTCTCTCAACTTTTCTCTAATTCAGCGTTAGCGGAAATAGTGTTAAACAAACATATTTTTACCTCTGGGAATAAAAGAATTTTATTGAATTAAAAGAACGCTCGGCAAAAAAAATTGTTTAGTCGAAACAAATGATTTTTGTGTTTAAATGATTTTTTAAATAAAATATTTACTATAATACCATACCATACACATACTTATTTATTATACTTATACTATTTACTTGTGGTATGATAATATTATTAATAATATTATTTTCCCCGAATCTGTCAAGTAAACCTTATTTTGAAATGAGTTTAAGATAATTTTATTGGAGTGGTTAATTATTATATAAATAATATCATATAAAATTTATTGAAAGACCCAATACTTTATAATATGTATTTTCATTACATCCGTTTTTTCACAAAACATTTTATCTTTTTATAAATAATTTTTCTGTTTATTAAATTACATATTACCAAGAAAAAATCGTTATTCCATATATTAGGGTTTTAAAATTTGACATATAATGTATTTTTTTTGTTTTAATATGGATAAAATATTACAAATATTGTTAAATATGTTGTAATATTGAATTTAAATGAAAAATATATTTTAAAGATTTTTTTTCTTTGCAACATAATATTATTATGCTTTTTTATGGTTTTTATATCAAAATGCCTGCTATTTAGAGGATAATCCATATACGGCATTACTAATTTATATCAGAGGCACAATTGAATCTACGAAATTTGTTTCATGTACAAGAACCTCTGAGGGGCATAAATTATGGTTGTGGGATTATATATCATTTAACTTAACCCTCAGCTGGTCGTACACGTATCAGTAGGATGTTGTGTTCAAAGAAATCAACACATAATTTTTAGTACATTTTAAATTAAAAATGAAATTTTGAATTGTTTATTAAAGAATACTATTTAAAACAGAAAATTTTTATTTTAAATTTTTATTCTTTCTTGACAAGTGCGTGTTGTTCCAATTGGAATAAATTTAGTAGACTATATTAAGGTTTTACAGGTATATTATAGGTTCTATAGCACTTATTTGGAAGTAAATGTTCACTTATTAAAAATATTGAATACTTTAGCATCACTTATGTGAGACATTGTCTACAATCTGTGAAAAAATTCCAATCAAATAATTTTGTTGTTGAGATGGGTGGGTGCGTATGCGAGAAATTAATTATTATACTGATGCTTTGATTATTTGTAGTGTACACGTCTAACAGACGTACGTTATTTATGATGAATGGAAAACATATTTCATTACCAACTTAGGTTTAACGTTAGTTTAGATTTTGTACAATTTCAAGGCTATAAACATGACACATGTACCGGGACCGGAAACTTCGAAAATTAATTTAAAATCTATTGTATTATTGTGTTATTATTATTATGATTATTAATTTTATGATTATCTATATATTAAATGGGTTTTCAATATGTATCCTTTATAACCCACATGCCAGTATTTTCTAATAAAGAAAAACTATTAACTATTATCAAATAAAAGTGTAGATATTATTATTAAATTAAAATATGAGCTCATTTTGGTATATCCTTCATATTTAATAAACAAATTTTTTTTAAATAATTTATGTATATATAATGTTGTCCGTAGTATGAAATCCCGGTATCGAAATATTAGAAAAATTTATGTATAGAAGAATTTAAAAAAGTCTCAAAGAGAGAAATAATAATCATTTTTCGGTTTTTTGTGTATGGCCCAAAGGTTGATTCATTAACAGTACCAGCTGAGGGTACATTAAGTGACATATAATCCCACAACCATTATTTATGCTCCTCAGAATTTTTCATGAAGAATAATTTTTTCATGAAACAAATCTCGTAGATGCGTTTTCTTTTGAATAACGATATTTGGTACTTTGAAAGGGTTACCACACGTAACAGGTGAGTACACACTCTTAAATGAGTCAGTACACACAATACACACAGTCAATGAGTCAGTACACACTCTTAAATGACAAACAAACTACCATACGTGTGTAATGACGTATGGTAGTTTGTTTGTCATTTAAGAGTGTGTACTGACTACTCATTACATGTGTACTGACTGACTCCGCATAGTAACCAAACGGCCTGCTAGTAATAAATAATATTTAACATTAATTCTCTATTGGAAAAGCATTCCAACACAGTCTGTATATGTTTACAAAAGTGGTTACAATTGAAAATAACAAGCTGAAAGTTGCATCGGAATTCGATATGCCGAGTTCATCATCGAATTTATTTGTTATTTCTGGATACCAAACAAGAAAAAATATCGGATCAGACTATAAATGAGCCGGTGTCAATTGTAATAAATGTAACATATACAAATTAAATTCGATTATAAACTTGTTATACCTGAAGTTTTAAATTGAAATGTATAACTTTATTGGTACATTTTAAACTAAAGTTAGTTGCACACATATTATATTAAACATTTTATTACTAATAACATTACACATTCAAAACTTTCTATAAGAGTTGACTTTAAAAATAAATACACACTACAAAAATTACACGTAACATATACCAGTATACACCATCATTAGAACTTATTGTAAGTAAACATTAAAATAAAAACATGACCTCACATGATAAATATTTTACATTACACAAAAATTACAAGCACACAAAAATGTACATAGTTTTAAAAGAATTAGGAATGCTAATAATACAGTTGCCATATATCATGGGTGGCCAACAAATCGATCGCGATCGATCGGTCAATCGTGAAACCAATTTTGATCGATCGCTCGCCATGTCTTGACAAAAAATAATTTGAATTAAATATCAAGATTTTGAAAAAAGAAATTGTGAAATTTATATTTTTTCCGTTAAAAAAAATTTCTGGGAAGGGCAATAGCCAAAAAATTAATTAATTAAAAAATTAATTAATTAAATTTCATATGGAGCAAAAGCCATTAAAAAGGAAATTATAATTTCACAAACTGATTTAATCTTACAAACCAGAACATTTTATGAAGATATTTGGAAATTCGTCCACCGGGAAAAATATCCCAATATCACAAATGGTAGCAAATATATATATTATGGTTTCGAAGATTAAACAACGTTCTTTCCTGGCTAATTCCTATTCTGAAGACTCATTATTATTATCTCTGTCAGGATATATCCTTCCCATTAATGTTTGGACAATCAAATTAATTCTGAATCTATTTATCTGTAGCTAATTTGAATTAATGGTCTAAGATCCGGCATTAGAAAAACCTTCCTTCTCTGTCAATTGATTGAAATATTATTGAAAACGCTTATTGCAATATAAACAATTTGGCAATGTAATGTCTGCCAGGGTAGTTCTGCTGCAATTAACATTAATTAATTTAAAAAAAAACCTTGTAGAGAGAGAGAGAGACTATTGCATTATTCCACGTAACAAACAAGGAAAGTATATGATCATGCGTATGTAGAGTGTACTCTATTTATCTTGAACTCTGCATTCTCTATACAATACCACTATTAGTATAAATACACTTATAAATGGAGTACACTCCACTCTACATATGCATGAATCATATACTTTTCGTGTTTCTTACGTGGAATAATGCAATAGTCTCTCTCTCTCTCTACAAGGTATTTTTTTAAAATTCTATTAATTAAAAATTTTCTTATACAGGCTGCAATTTATTTTAATGGATTTTAAGATGGCTGCCAGTTATGGATGTATTATAATTATTCTAAACTTTTAATTCAGCTAAATATGTTTCAATTAACATATGAGGGAAGTAAGCTAAGTTTACTTTAAGTTTGAACTTAACTAATTAACTAATTATGTTGTTTTATACGTAGGTGGATATGCAAAAAACAAGTCTAAAAATCTTATATCAATCTTCCATGATAAATTTTCCTGACACAAAAAAAAATCGGATTTGCAATTATCATACTGTACATTTTTATAACCACTTTTTCACATGCACCTTCGAACAAATAGTATAAGTCGATCGCTACACATTTTTAAGATAAAAAGTAAATCTTATACACAGAATAGTCGGCCACCCCTGATATTGATAACCTGAAATTAACTTTTACACCGCAATGAGAGAAGAGTACCATAAGTATTTAGCACAGTCATTCTAGATTTATCCTATAAATGCAATTGGCAGCATAAATTTTTTGCTGTAATTTAGTGCCCTTCTTCACGGAGATGCTAAAAATTGCAAATTTACAAATCACCCCCCAAACGTTTTCCGCCATTTTGTATTTAGAACAAAAACACACATTTTCAAAGTTGTGGAGAATTAAATTAGTTCGCACAGATCAATTGTGAAAATTTCAATCACATACTCTAATTTTGATTACGATAGTTGATCATACAGCGAGCAGTCTCGATTACAAAGATTAATTATTAGAGTTTCATAATATACCACAAATATGCACTGCTGGTTTCAAAATTGGCATTGCATTCTCAAATTTTCGAAGTGGATTTGTGTCAAATTCATTTCGTTTACGAATTACACAGGGCATTTTTTCGAAAACCGAATAAATTCGAGACAAATGATTTCTAAAAGTTTGAAAAAAGAATAGCACTTATGCAGCTAATCGTACTTACATACAAGGTATATTCCGCATTAATTTTACATTCTTGCGGTGCTTTTGTGGATGTGGATGTTGCTTGTTTTGTTTAGTAATTTCTGATTGTAAATGGTGTTTAGACGTGTTATTAAATGGATGTTTTTTTATTTATTTCAACAAATTACAATACTGTTTGAGTGTTTCGCCTTGAATTATCTATTTGACAAGTGAATCAGCAATACCACCACCGACACAAAGTATGATTAAGTCTTATTTTAAACTAGAAGAGCATGTCCGAGATAAACCTAAGTGTAAAATATGCAATCAAACATACTCTCGCAAGGGCTGTTCAACCACGTCTTTGACCGTTTAACTAACCATCTAAAACCGATGAAGTTTAGTCTGTTTAGCGTGGGATTAATCTAAGAACCTCTGCGAAACAGGATGGGACCTGAAAAGGCAACGACATTGCTCTTAATTAAATATAATGCACCAAATTTAAAATTTTCATTCTCAAAATTTGGTTGTAATATAAAGATTATTAAAAATTATTGCCGTCTTTTTCCATTATTCATGTACTTAAATTAAGTATCTCTTTAAAATGAAATTAATGTATAAATCCGCATCCGCAGATGTGAGCCTTAAAATATCCGCATTCGTGAATGTCAAATATGACGCATCCGCAACATCCCTGTTACATACATCACATTAATAATAATTTCCCAGAACCACAGACAGGCACATAATTAATGTAATGTGTAATGTATATAATAATAACACAATTCCATGTTACATGTCCATTTGGCCCTTGGTCGTTTATTTTTGTACACAGACAATAATGTAAACAAAATGACCTGATATAGTTGCTATCTAGCTATATACATTATTGTTAAATTATTATAAAGCTTCGGCTATTATGTATTAATCATTAGACATTTGTTTATTATTAATTATATATTACCATGCTATTATTATAATATTATAATATACAGTGTGATTCACTAATAGGTATCAGTTTAATCAATTCAATAATGTAAAACCATTGGCTTATATTAAATAGACCAGCCAACAAAATCAATCAATCACCAGAGTCAACCAATAAAGTACTTAAAATGAGAGAGTGAAAAGACGTCGACCTATATTATTCTCCCTCGTCAATGAGTTGAAAATGGAAAAAAATGCGCTGAAACTCGGAATGGAAGATAGCAAGCTGAAAATAGGCATAAATATTTTGACATTCTAAACATTGAATTAAAAATTGTCAAGGTCACAGGTTTGAAATTATTATGGAATTTACTATTTATATCTAGGTTATTTTTTATCGGTGACTATTTTTGAGATATTGTTCGAAGACAGGGACGACCTCGTATCAATAGATAAAGAGACTGAACTTCAAACCGAAATCTTTGAAGAATTGGTGCCAAATATAACGGACAACGAAGATGACGAAAAGGAAATGGTATTTGAACGACCAGAAGACGAAAAAGAGTCCGATTTTTCCCATTAACGAACATATACTGTGGGCTTTTTAAAAGAAATTTGTCTTTATAGATCATTTGTAACTACGGCATAGAAAATATTTTATAATCACGGTCCACACAAGTGTTTTATAGTACAATGGACATGGGTACGGCGTTTTTTGTCCCAAAATAGATTTGTGCAATGAATATTTCGTATATAAAGGTATTAATATTTTAATAATAATCAATTTTTATTCAAAGCGTGTTATTAGAAAACCGAATAAACATGACGAAAATCAATTGTAAAATTTGAAAAAAAATAACGCGATAGTAAAACATATACTTCATACATAATATCATAAATGTTAAAGATGTGTATATATTATACAAGATATGTTACATTAATGATATATCTAAATTAAAAATTTTGTACCTGTAGCTCAAAAATTTGTTTAATTTTCACACCGGTAAACTACTTTCTCTCTAATAAAATTAGAATAGTGACAAGTATGCGAAAATCTAGATCTTAAAAAGTGTAATCACAGTACAAAGTTTAAAAAAAGTTGTCAAAATGTTTTTAGAGAAATTCTCAAAAAACTCAAAAACAAAATATTGCATTTGCATGAGACGATACCTCTCGCTTTGTACCTCTCGCTATCTCCGTTTTTTGGGTATAAAAAATGAGTTTGGAGAGCTCAGATTATCAGTGTTTTTCAATTATCTGTCCCAGTCTTTCTTAGAATTAGTCCACATAATGGAATACACTGCACTCGGCAAAGTAATTCTTACTTTCAACCGTAATATAATAATGAAGATGCAACTTTCGCTGAATCATACAGTATGAATGTGCGTTTAATATTATATAATTATTGTAATGTTTATATTATTAATGTGGTAAATAAATATATCATACATATATAATAACATTGTGTTTACCTGAGCATATGACCTATTTTTGATTATATTCAATGATACGCACAGTACATTCTACTGTAAATAAAACGATTCAAATCATTTGTGCTGATATGTCTTTTTGTTCATATTTTATGAATATAACTTTGTTACTATCGACCATACTCCTAGTAATGTAGATTGTTCAGACTTTTATTGTTTATATATTTCAGGTAGATCGATAACATTGGCTAAAAGGTTGACCCATGAATATTTTATTTAATATTACCAAGTTTGTAATTCCTAGATTTTTTTTTAAAAAAAAGAGCTATGCTTAAAATTTTTGATCTGGGCGTGGCCATGAAGAATGACTTGGCAACAACATTACAGGTGATAATTATTTAATTAATATACTAATTACTTTGACTCCATAATAGGAAGTAATTTTTAGATTCAAATAGTATATTAAGTCATTTTGCAGGGAAAGGGTGGTATCAAGCGACTGCGTATGCCCGCAGTGTTACAGATTTAATGTATACGTTGAAACTAGATTAAAATATTCTATGGTTATTTGGTAAATAATTATACTCGTGAGTCGTGACTCGTAATGTTTCTTTTATTTTAAATAAAAAAGTAACACCTTGTGTTTTGCTTCTCTAAAATGATAAAATTACTTATATAATTCATTATAACTTTCCAAAATGCATTTGAACATACCTTCATCTTCGGCTCAAATAAATCCTTTTTTATTTAACAACAATTTACATAGTTTTGTAAATACTTCTTTGCATTTTAAACTATGTTTTATTCGATTATAAAGATTAAATTTGTAGTTTCTCCATAAGACCCATGGTTAAAAGTACGATTTTCAATATCGAAAAAAAGAAACGAAAAAATGCATTTGAACTAACATTTTGAAGCATACCAATGAATTCGTACTGACTTTTTTTACATATTTAATTTGCAGGAACTTCTCTGCATTTTTTTCTCTTTCGAACATCCTTAATATCAAAAATTGTAAATTAATAACTTGTATGTAAATTATGTTATCTTAAGGTATATAGTGGGAAAAGAAGAAACACGATACTGTAGTTCGTACAGATTAATGAATCCATCCTTGTTCCAAACTCTCCACTCCTTTATTTTTTGATTAGCTATAACTGCATCAAACTTGATGCAGTAAGTTTGATGAATCGTCACTGCTACCTCTTCCACGTGAGAGCGTGGTGATATATTATACCCTAAGGAGTTATAGTTTATAGGTACTATATATACATATACTCCATAATAAAAGTTCATAATTTTGCAGAGTAAATGTTAAATGATAAATAGTAAATGGAGTACATATGAAATAAAATATATGTCTTTATATATATACTATTGAGTTTGTTGCATGTTCCCAGTTTAGTCCTCAAACTATTACTTGTTTAATCCTCAAAATGTTACGACTATATGACTCGAAGCAATGGTTTCGGGCTATATTTACTCTCTAAAAAGTATAAGCAAAATATTTTCTTACTTTTATTGGGAATTTTTCTTACCGGTCAAATCCTTCGGTTATAGCGATTTCGTATAACATATTTTTAGATATACAAGTACCCTAGCCTAAGCAATTTGTTTAGGTAATTTTTTTCTTCCAGTTCTATCGAGAAATCATCTGCGAGCGATGA
Source organism: Nineta flava (assembly GCA_963920215.1). Lineage (NCBI taxonomy): Eukaryota > Metazoa > Arthropoda > Insecta > Neuroptera > Chrysopidae > Nineta > Nineta flava. The sequence goes on from OY986041.1 coordinate 89,718,103, forward strand.
AAAAAGCTAAATAAAAGTAACACTCCATATTGTTTATACTTTTTAAAATACACAATGTTCATATAGTAAGTAGCTGTAAAAGCAGCCCAGTGCCATTTCTTAAATTGTACACTAGACGTACCCCGCCCGCTTCGCTGACACTTAAGATTCGGGAGATTCGAATTTTGTTCAAAATTTCATGTGTTTTAAATTTTTTTGCGCGGAAAGAAGCCCAAGTTACTCCTTATAACATTATCTATCTGCCAGTGAAAGTCCCGTCAAAATTGATCCAGCCGTTTCGGAGATTAGCGGGAACAAACGACAGGCAGACAAAAATTTAAAAAATTGTTTTTTTGTTATAAGTACCGTATATACTTTCATATGAGTAAAAAGCTATTATTTTGACATTACAAACAGACTTTATAGATAATGATTTGAAACTTTTTAGAAAATATTTTTTGTTCGACTACGTAGTTTTAAATATAATTTCTTTTGAAAATTCATAACACAATTGTTTCTTGTTCCATTTGCTGCAAGGGCTTTTTTTACGAATATTTATATCAATATTTATACGAACCCTACAAAATATGATCCAAACATATTCTAAAATATGAGAAGTTAGTTTTTTCAAAAATATCCACCAACAAATGAAATACATTATCTGAATATTTAAGTGTTTTAGTATTATAAAACAATGTATATCGTATAAATTTAATACCACAAATGGGTATACTTAGGACTAATATATTGTGAGTGGCTTACAGTCTAGTTCATTGTACTAAATCCTGTTGTAATTATATGTTAAGACCAAATAATACTAGTTTAAACCCAAACCATATGCTTCAATAGAGATATCGAAGATAATCTATGAGAGCTCTAGATAGTGGAAATAAAATTTCTAAATGTGTCCAAATTTATTAATTTGTAACCAAGATAGGAAATATGAAATTGAATATTCGATAGTGTGACATAATCCGTAGACACGATTTAGGAGATTTATACCGAGAGTTATATTGCCCGTCACAATTTTATTTTATCTGTATATGAAGTAATAATTATCCGTAAAACCCCTAATAAAATGTATATAGAAAGTTTAACGGTAAAATATATACGTTCCATTGAAGCAAAAATACCATCGATAGAGTTTTATCTACCTGCAATCAAAAGCAATACTTTTTTGTATATAATATTTATACAAATTGGTCTGAAAATTTGTACAGAGACTCAAATGTTTAATGTCTCTTCAACGATGTAAGTAAAATTTAGATCTAATTTTCAATTGAATATAATATTTTGAATAGAGAGTAAAAGGGGTGGAGGTCAAGTGTAAGAACTTATGATACCAAACTTCCTTAAGTCCAGTATATTGTCTCTTAAAAACCGAATGATCATTTATGTTAACATTAACAGACATCGAATCATCATTTGTAATGGGTGTAAGTATGTACACTTAGCCACAAAAGTTGATGTAATTTTTTTAAATTTTATAATTGATTTCTACCTTATTTATTCGATTTTCGAATACAAGTTGTTACTATGTTTATTATGAACAACTTTTATCCGAAACATTTTTTCCAAAAACGCATAAATAAGACACAAATAAATTATAAAATTAAAAAAAAGACATCAAATTTTGTGGTACACAGTACAGTTAAGTACTTAAAGTGGTCATCAATTTTGCCGCTAGAACAATCGTGATTCAAACTTAAAATAGTACAGGATTGAGAATTTGATTACTATCAGAGTCATAAAATTTAGGTGTGGTCACATTTCCAATAATCGATATTCAAATAGTATATCTTCATAATAAGTCATAATAGCACCAAAATTTTATGGAGTACAATAAAATTCTCATTCGTTTACTATTTTAATTTTAAAATCACACCTGTTCTGGTCGCCATATTAATGATCATTTAATGTATTTAAGTTTTACCCTGAAATTAGGCTTTTATATTTAACACTAAAATAATATTAGTAAAATAAATTCTTTCAAAAATAATAAAATCGGTTTCAAAAACATCAAACACTTATTTCATTTGAATATTTCTAACGGATTTTTTTCAAAAAATAGTATTTTAGTGACAGACTTCATATTATACCACAATTTAGTTGAGTCTATTAATTGTAAATACAAATAATAATAAAACTAAACAATTCAAATGATTACCAATAAAATATTCCAAAAATAATAATAACACTATACAGTTTATCGCATGCTAACCAGGTCAATGTAAATAATTTTGTATGCAAAAAACGCAGTTCATACTTTCAAGATCATTATTATATTTCATTCTGAAACAAGGTTATTACAATCAAAAAAACAATGTTTATCAATTTTGTACCTGTTTATAATTACAGTAATTACATGCAAAGTAATAAATATAAATAATTCACCCATATAGAGAACCTGCGTGACCTTTATGATTAGACACTAGCGTTCATGGTGACGAAGATTAGCATTTATTGTGTGAGAGAATACAAACTTTATACTTGACGCTATATAATATATATCATTAATAGAAAATATAAATTATACATAAAACATAAAATTTATAAACAAATATCTGGTGTATTATTACTAAAATGATATTTAAAAAATTATTGTCTCCGATTAACAACCGACATCTGTCAAAACTTATTTAAAACTTTTAGGTTGACAATATTATTTTTAGATTATCAATCAAATCGTTTAAAATAATAATAATTTGTGAATTTAGATTATTTAAATTTTTTGTGTTCGTTGAATTATATGCTGAAATCTATAAAATTGGCTAAATCAACCAAAGTAGCCAAATTGGATTATCAGAGAATTAATTAATTCTGTAATTGATACTGCATGTGCTCAAAAGTGTTTAAATTTATGTGATCATGTTTATATTTCGTACAATTTTACAAATATAGTGATGAATTATTCAAGAAAATTTTCCATGAAATTTTGTATACTATAAATTAAATTTATTCTTGGGTTAATTTAGCTTATATTTATGTTAATGCGCGATGGAAAAATGTTAAGAATGACGTAATGAACGTGATAAAAGTGTCAGCTAGTGATGATAAATATAAATGTTTCTTTTATATATTACAAGATTTTAATAATAATAAAAAGTATCTATTTTCATTGATGTATAATTAAATGGAAATAAAAATTAAAAAAAAAAAAGTTTCTTCTATTTTTTCTTCGGTTTAATTTCCAGCGTGTAGAAATGTAACTATAATTGTTACATTCAGTTCATCTAGAGATATTTTATTACAAAGAAAACCTATCCACTATCATATGAACCCCTAGCTCTAGTAATTTTAAAAAATTTCTATTTTTAGTTACAAAAAATCACTAGATTTCCTTCAGTGGCACTCGGATTTAAATGAGATCATTCCTGAAGGAGGTATATTCCTGATTTGTAAGAAGAATACATATGATTTTGTACAGGACGAGAGGTTATTGGAATTTTATTTCCGTATAATCTATGATAAGTCTACAATAAATGCTGGTGGCATAGTTTTTTTGTATATCTTGACTAGTTTTTATTATGTTATAAACATTATGAAGTAATAATTAATAAAAACTTATGTGATTATGAACAAATTTATATTAGAATGTATGTTTACAAACAGCTTGTACTCACATATAAACTTAAAAAATTACCGGAAGAGGCGCCACCAGTCTTTATGCAGGTTCTCTATAGAAACACTTTTATAACTAAATATTAAATTAAATGTACTTGAATTTAAGCAATAACATCTAAATATCTATAAATTGTTCATCGTGAATATTCAATTTCATAAGCAGTATTTTATTACCTCTATATGTATTATGTCGTAACGAAATTTTATTCAGCCGTATTACAATTGGCTAGCCAGATTATAATCGGACCGCTACATTGTCAATCGGCTGGTTTTGTATTCCAATTTGTACACCACCTTCAAATTGGCTTACAAGACTTAAGCCACATTCCCAAACGATAATCTTACTGGAGTATGAATTTGACAGCATGTTGTGTGAAGGTTTTTTGTTAATCTATTACCATCTGTTATCAACTTAGAACAATTGAATGCCATCAACTACCAAACAACTAAGAAACTGCAGAAGGTATGGCCAACCTCAACCAACTTGATCCATGTTACTATAATTTTTTTTTACTCATGCGTGAAAAATACTATCTTAGTGCCCGCTTTTTCGTTCGGTAAATGACTACCCATTTAATTATTACCCCACTACTTAGATTTATTGCAAATATTTATTTGTTACTTTATGCACAGCCATTTATCGCACGAAAAAGCGGGCGCTAAAATAGTACTTATTCCGCATTAGTAAAAAAAAATAGTATCTGCAACTCGTGCGGTGTTGTCGATTGTCGAGTGAATGAGTGGACAATATCGCTTTCGTTGGCAATCGACAACTTACGCCACTTGTTGCACAATCTACTATTATGTATCAGTTCGTGAAGGAGTTGATATTTTTGGAACATTTAAGTATAGTGCAACTATACAGTATTTTCGTTATTCTTCGTAGTACATTCTGAGGTTTTTGATAATTCATGGCATTAAATGGTGGTCCACCCTACATTACTTTAAATAACCTGGATGAAAATTGCGAAATTCCCACGTTAATTTTTATTTTGTATACATTTTTCGAAACAGTGAGTCGGAAAACAAATGAATTAGGAAGTTTTAAGAGTACAGAACTTAGCCATTTCAATATAATAAATTTCAATTTTAAGCAAATTAGTAGTTGAATAAATTTTAAGTTGATTGGTTTCTTAAACAAAACGAGACATCGAATTCCAAATTTTACAACGTTTTTAAAGTTTTATTTCGAAAACAAATAGAGTGAGAGCTAAAATTTAAATTGCAAAGTTGTTCCGGATAATTATAATAATAATGCATTTTATTCAAAAAAGTTTATCGAAATACCGAACGGGTTTAGACGAAATTGACAACATGTCTATAATTACATATTTTGTTAGACATAAATTTGATTTCGATTTCTACATTTTCCTTTAGGTCTTTGAAAAAATATTTTACACAAGTGTTGTTGCTATTTTTATAAACCACAACTTTATTTTTATATAAAAATTTTTCTCTATTTTCAAAATAAAATTTAGGGGTGAGGTGAAGGTAATGGAAATAGCTTTAATTATAATCTAACCTTTAATAACTCGAGTTGTTATTATTACCTGAATATACCCTTCGAATATAATCTGTTCATCTACTGTATTACATTTGTTGTGTATGTGTTGACAAAATATAATTAAATAACATAAATGTATTAATGTAGACTCTAGTTCAGGGGTGGGCAAACGCTCGATCGACCGGTCGATCGCAAACAGCTCAACAGTCGATCGCAGACAGCCGAGGAAACTTTTTGGAAAGATTTCTAAATTTTTTGACTGAAATTATTGCATTTTTAGACATATTGGGAGAACGACATCAACAATTGGAAGATCTAGTATGGGTAAAAAAATTAGCATTTCTTACGGATTATATGGGCCAATGCAACTCGCTTAATTTACAATCACAAGGAAAAGGAAAAAATATTATTGAGTTGTTCAGTTCAGTAAATCTTTTAAAGCAAAATTAAAACTTTTTGCTTCACAATTAAAAAGGCAAAATTTTAAATATTTTCCATATTTAGAAAAACATAGTAAACTTACTGGTGAATGTAATATTGAAATATTTTGTTCTGACCTGGAAAATTGTAATCAAGAATTTGAAAGACGATTTGCAAATATCAATCATCTTCAAGTGATTTTTGAATTTATTTCATTTTCTTTTGGAGAATTCGTTAAAGAGGATATTTTATCAAATCTAGCTTATACTTTTCAATTGAATTCATCGGATCTAGAGTTAGAAATTTTAACAATACAATCAGATATAATTCTGAAAGCACGTGCAAATGATAATTTTGGAATTTATAACCAGAAGAAAAATATCCTTTATTGAGATCGGTGACAATGAGGATATTTGCAATTTTTGGTTCCACATAACTATGTGAAGCAGCGCTTTCTCACAATGAAAAACATCAAATCGCAATTTAGGAGTTCTCTGATTGATGAGCACTTAATGGCATCAATTCGGTTGTGCATTAGTGATTACAAACTTAACTTTACAAGACTTGTTGATGAAATGGAATGTCACGCATCTACTTCAAAAAATTAATCCAAAATATTTACCAATAAAAGTATATTGCACAAAATAGTAAATATAATGTATTTAATATATTACTATCAATAAAGATCTTAATTAAATTTTTATTTGTTTTAATTTAACCCATTTTTCAACGTCGATCGCTCATAAATAAGCAAAATTAATGTCGTTCATACCAGTATTAGGTTCGCCCACCCTTGCTAGCTAGTGTTGGTCCAAAGAAGCAGTAATCAAATCTGTTGAGTTGTTTAGAGAGTCATTAAAGTATGCGAATATGCATGTTATCAGTTTTGTACAATTTTTTTTCAAAAGGATTTGTTCATTTGGAATGAAGAAGCCACCAATTATGTAGTCATTAGACTACTTAGCTACAATTAATTGTTTTCAAATTTCAAGGCCGATAGCAACACAAATTCCTGAAGATTACTTTAAAAATTACAATTATAGAAACAGAGAGTACATGTTCCAAATTTGAAATCAATCGATCGAAAAAAGCGGGAATAAAGTGACCACACTCTCAATCAGAAAATATACGTGTTCGTAGATTTCGAGAACTTCTCTGGACAATCTAAAAGAAAAGAAAAGATTAGCTTACAGTTTTGCATAATTAAAAATACACAGCGTCTGCACAAAATTGTTATTTGCCTGATATTGGAACAACAATGTACATGAATGTAATAACAACAATGTAATAACATTTCATGTTAGTAAAATATACTCAGTCAGTCACAAGAGAAATAATCAGGTCAATGATTCTTCTTATGGTGTGGTTATTTATTTTATATTATTTGTATTTGAATAAATATTTGTTTATATAAAACGGTATATTTGACTTTATGTATCAAAAATATGTTACGAATTTAGCAAAAAAAAAAAAGAAGATAATCTATTATTTTTTTATTACTGACAAATATATTTCTGAATTTTATATTAACTTGGACAAATAATTCTACCGTAACCAAGGAAATGATTATCATATCAAATAGAATATATTTATTGTATCTTCTTTATATAGTAGATATTCTTGGGCGAATTATAATCTATCTTGGTAAATTTAATTTAAATTTCAATGTTTATAAAATGTATTTATACACTACACAGCAAAAAAAAAAGGTACACTTTGAACTTAGGTCTCTGGGATGATTTTGTCTCGACGTATAAGAAGATGAATTAACCCTCTTGATAGATCACAGGAGCTCATAATAGGTTTAGTTTAGGAAAGGAAGGTAATCACCCAAGATGTCGTAGGTAACTTTATTAAAAGTATGCCTTCGAAAATCCTAGCAAGAGGAGGTTATATCCACTGTTAAGTTTATTCCCTTCTAAAAACCCCGAAATAAAATGCTTTTTTGAAAATTATATAAAAATTATGTTAATTTGTCTTGTGAGTGTTTTTTTTTAATTTTTACCTCCATATCAACAAATTTCGAATAATGTTATTGGTATGCAAAAAAAAACAATATTCAGTGGGTCTACAATCCAATATGCCTTAACTCATATGTCCTCACATCATCGATCCTTTTGTCATCCCCTACCAGGCTTTTAGTACTGATAGTGACTTCAACTTAGGCAACCAAGCGGTTAGACGGTTGTCAAAATATTAGTCACCTAAATCGCGTAAAATTAGGGGTAATATTTTTATTTATACTACAAATAAACAATTGTGGTACTTCTCAAATTAAAAAAAAATTGAAAAAAATGGATTTTATTTTATTTTTTAATATGTTGGTGAAACCGCCAAAAAAGAAAAACAGAAACTAACTAACGCGAATAGTTATACTCCGTAAAGATTAGTCACGTAGATACTTATAAACCGTTAATATTGGAGTAAACCGTAGGCCTAATATTCATTATGTTACAGAAACTAACTAACGCGAATAGTTGTACTCAATTACAGGCCTAATATTCATATTGTTTGAAATTCTTATGACCTTAGTAGTATTTATAATTAACATGTGACCATTGTTCAAAGTTATTTTGAAATGTCATAAAATCTGATTATGTATATAGATTTAAGCAGATGATAGTTTATGAATTGGTTCGTTAATTTTAGTTACAGTACAATAAATTATTTAATTAATACAATTTTATGCTTAAAATTAAATTATCATGTATTCATAATAAAAATATTTAATTGTATTTACTCCTATTTGATATGAAAACAATAATATAACGATAGACTTAAATTACAAAGTACTGAAATGCTGCTTGATGTATAGGGTTTTCATTTCTGTGCTTAAAGAGATTCAGACTCATACTATTTTTATACTCATTTAAAATCTACATTGCAGTTGTTTTAAAAACCTTTACATATTATAAAATAAAGTCCTCCACCCGCGTCTGTCTGTCTGTACGCGGTAAACTCAAAAACTACCAAACGGATTTTAATACGGTTTTCACAAATGGACGGAGTGATTCATAAGGAAGGTTTAGATGTATCATTGTTTTGTTTAAATTGGCTGAAATAGGACGATAATAGTTGAAGAAGTCGGGAAAAATCATGCTGACTGGGAGCTCCCGGCGCACTGTATTTAACACAGTACCCGGCGTATCTTCTAAGACAGGGCGAAGTCGAGGCGGGTTGCTAATATTACACAAAAAAGTTGTTCCAAAACTTATACTCTTCTCTTTCCGTAGACATTTTTCTGTAAATTTCTATAGTGATTGTATAAATGTCATTATCTTGTCAAACGGACTTCACAATGAGAAGCAAAACAATAAAAATTGAGAGTTTCATTGCATATTCAAGAATAAAACGGGTATGATATAACCGAAAGGCAATCATTAACTAACATTAGATAAATAGATGTTAGTTTACAATAAAACAATTTAAAAATATGTAAATAGTAAATAGACAAATTAATAATTCATTGACATCAAGATAGTGACAGATTATATGCATTACACTACCATAACATCTCAGGTAGCTCAGAGGCAGAGCTTTGCTCTAGAATGCCAGAGATTGTGGATTTGGTTCTCATCCTAGATGTGTATGATTTTTCATATCAAATGTCAAAGAATGTCGGGAATAATATAATTATTAATTTCAACAATAATTATGAATTATGTAAAGTTCCATTTATTATTCATGCACATTTTTCAAATTTTTGTTGTTGATTTTTACCTAATACATATGATTCATAATAAACAACAACAATAAACAATGTATAAAATGAACAACTTTTATTCGAAGAATTTTTCGAAAACCGAAGGAATGAGACACATATAAATTGAGAAAAATTAAATAAAAAATGAGCGTTAATTTTGTTTCCATGTGTACATAAAAAAAAATTTCGTTACGCAGGAGCTGCTTCAACTTAGCGAATTTCCTTGGAATAAATAAATTACTCTCTAGCGGTCACAATGTTAGTCTGATTAAAATGAAATGTCGTATCTGATTTTAGTATTTGCATGGCCAATTTTATTAATAAATAACATACGTCAAGGGGAAAGGGGGGCATAAAGATAGAAGAAAACACAAAATATAAAATATCTCTCTTAATATTAGAACAATCGAAAAATGCGTAAGAAACAAAGTTGTAGAAAATCATGTTTGCTACAATTCATCACCTTATCTTTTTTGCTCAAACTCTAATGCGTACAGAGATATTGAGGAATTTAATTTTCAATCTTAAACCGTCAATATTTTTGTAAATATTAGGGTTACAGAAAAAATGATAAGAAACAAAATTACAGTAAAACTTAATACCTACAACTTTACTTCTTATAAAATTTTCGATTTTTCGAATATTAAGGGAGATATGTCAAATTTTCTGTTTCCTCCTCCCTTTAAACCCCCCTTTCCCCTGGTCCGATTTTACCCATTAACGAACTTGATCTTTTGAATACCAAAAGCGCTTCAAATACCAAATCTCATTCCGATAGAATAAAAACTGTGACCGCTAGAGTGATTACAGGCACATATATATATATATATGTATATATATATATATATATATATATATATATTTATATATATATTTATATATATATATATATATATATATATGTCCATAGATATATATATATAAATTTTACAGATGGTGATTTTTGACATCTACAAGGTAGGATCGATGGACATTTGAAGAAATTTTTGCGAAATTTTGACTTCGGTACGGGACCAATAGCTCTATTTCCTTTCAGGAGATTCGCTAATACGAAAGCGAAAAAAAATTGGGTCCGGACGTGTTTTAACCCCTTTTTTACACAAGAAATATTTGATGAAAGTTTTCATTCCAATAAATGTATTTGGTATAACTAGACTTCTTCTCTATCCACATGCATATTTATATCAATCGCATGTTTTGTTTATAGCTATTTCGTTCTTTGTCAACCACTTCAGTCACATGATCATAATAAACCAATCATAAGGAAATAGGAAATAAACATATCGTAAACCCTATTCTTGCATCTGAAGTTACATATATGATTATACCAAAATAGAAGCGAGGTCTATTGTGATATAACTACATACATGAAGAATAGATATATTAGGAGATCGAACGTAATGTTAAAAAAACGGCCACGAATTGGTGTAATTATCTTTTATCAATAGGGGTCACTGGTGTCAGTGGCGTACGGAATTTAAATGTTTAAATGTAGGCGCCAAGAAATCACTTTCACATTCAGTTTATACGAATTCATAGTTTTATAGTTAATAAAAATTTTTTTCGATTATCAAGTAATAATTAAATAAATATAAATAATAGAGAATTCTTAATAATCTGCAATAAATTAAAAGATGAAGAATCATAGTGATAATTTTGCAATTAATAATAAAACTCGACCTTACGCACTACCGTGCTCTAGATAATATACAAATGTATGTTTACAATAACTGACATATAACTGACATATATTAAATAAAGAAAGAAGATGGCAAAACCGGTAATTACAGACCATATTCCTTTCGTAAATGCAGACACGCATTCCTAACCTTAAACAACCTTTCACTCATAGATATATAAGAGTATATTTATGCTTTCACTGTACAACATCGTCCCATTTTTTCACATTTATAAAATTAAACAATTTTTATACTTACAATTTTTATTTGTAAGATGAGATAACCGTTGATTTTAATATGTAATAATAATAATAATTCCGTACGGGTAGATTCGCACTGCCGCTAGTGGCGAAAATAATAACTATGATCTCTACTCGTTTTTGAGGACGCAAAAACAGGCGAATTGCCTATTTCATTCGATCTCCTATTTATCTATTCTTCATGCTATATAGTTCATCAAAAAATACTACTGCACTTGCTCACCTAGTTATGCGTTAGTGAACAGTTGCATGAAAAGAAGTTACATGTGTACAATAGATGACATAAGACATGTAACAATTAAAGTAAATGTGTTTGATTGACTGTTAAAAATCTCACTATAAAATAATATGATGTGTGAACACATATTATGCAAATATGTATTTTTTTTAATATTCATGTTTTAGTAAGCTCGGAATCTATTTTATAATAAATTAATTTCAATCGTAAATTATGTTTTAATTGTCAATTTATATTGAATCAAAAACATATCCAGGAAATTAGGAAATTGTTATATGTAAATTGTTATATATATATATATTCAAATTTATTAGGAAGCTGATTATTTATATTAATTGATTGAGGGATAAATTAATATGATATGAAAACACACGCAAACACATGTACGGGGAATCAAAACAAGGAACTCTAACTATCCGGGCTAACTAGATATTCTTTTTTGAGTTTCCACAACTGTTATTCCAGATTTTTTTTAAAAGTATTGGAGTACATGTCTGAACTATTGGAATAACAGAACAATATTAATTTATACTGTGTTTTTATTTTTTTGAAGCAAGTTTCCTCACTTCTTTCGTGTTTCATTAGTAGCTATTTTAAATCTTAACAAATTAAAATATCTGGCACATGACAAAATTCCGTTCGCAGAAGCTGCGTCAACTTCCTCAGCGAATTTTCTCAGAATTAATACAGAAAACAGAATAAATTTTATTCCAATCGGATTAGCAATGTGACCGCTACAGATACATATGTGTAAATAAATATATTTTCCACGTATTTGTCTACAATTTTAGTCCGATCAAAATGAAACTTTGTGTCTAATACACTTTTGATATTTGAAAAGCCAAGTTAAGGATTAAAATCGGTCAAAGGGAAACAAGGGCTTAGAGTGACTTGAGAACCAAATCTAGAATATCTCTCTTAAAATGAGAAAAATCTAAAAACAGATAAGGGATTAGTAAGTGGTAAAAAATCAACATTACTACAATTCATTACCGGATCAGTTTTTCTAACACTTTAATACATACATTTAGCATTATAACATTCAATCTTAAGGTAGTTTTTGTGTAAAACGCGTTGTCGACAAAATTGGCTGAAGTGGTATCATCTGAAACTTTTTAACACGATTACTACAAGACAACTACCCAATAATACGATTCTTGACTGTGAACGAGGTACATTCAAGTCAGAAAGTATAGTATTCAATTTCAGTCTATTCATATAATTGATCTGTGCCTGAGTTGAAACTTTTTAACAAGATTATTGTAAGACAACTACCTTAATTTCCGATATTTAGGCATATAAAACAATTTTTGTGTTTTCTTCTCTTTCTAAATCCCTTTTTTTCTTGGCCAAATACCATTTCATTTCATTCCGATCGAAATGTAGCTACTGAGGTTGTACGGATGACATGATTTCGAAAAAATATTTTCAAATGTCCTTGATTAAAATATATATTGAAAATTTGCAAAATCACTAAGCTAATATCAAACATCAAATTCATCCATTTCTTAACAAAAATGAGTTTAAGAGTTAAGCTACCTTAAATAACAATTTTTTAAAAATTCTCCAAAACTTTTAATGATTTGAAAACAATAATGGAGTATGAATAAAACTCTATTTATTATCAAAAAATACAATCGAATCTTGTCAAAAATATATAACATTTATTCTCAAGAACAACTTTCATAGATTATACACAATACAGATATAATATTTATAGCGTTGTCAAAATTCCCTACAGCAATATTACTAACTAAATACAAACATTGAAATTACTGATATAGTTATATATAGTCGTCCGTAGGAATTATTTATACAAATAAAAAGCATTGTTTATTATGTTAAGAATGAAATTTATTTGAAGGAATTGAAGGAATACACTTTAAAAAACTCAATATATTGATCATTCCTGAGAAAACATATAATGGCTTTGGAAGTACGTTCATATCAAAAGAATGTCAAAAGAACTTGTTGGATGCCGTTTTCGATTTTTTGAAGTATGATTAATTGAAGTTTGAATTTTAAAAATTTATTTTTTTAAATTTTATTTATATTATTTATTTTTGGTTACTGTACAAATAAAGCGGTATTATTAGCAAATTTTTATAAGAAAATTTACTCTTTATGAAATTGTAAAATAAAGTGAAATTTGTTATTATAATTGTTATATAAAATAATTTTTATATACCAAAACAAAGTATAATGGACTTCCACAAATTTAAGCTCACAAAAATTAAAAATTAACTTTATACTAGATTTCAAGTTTATAAAAATATTACCTGCGCCAAAATCTCTTCATAGGGACTCGATTTCGGTCGAATATGTTTGGTTTTCAACTAAATTATTCGACCAAAATTTGTAGGTGGATTAGCCCTAACATTGTAATACAAAGTTTTACCGTAGGTACTATAGTTTACTGTTTTCTATAAATAATTGTGGATTAATGTGGTATTTTATTTTTGAAAGTTTTGAGCTCGATATCTCTTTTTGTACCCGAAATACACGTGTTGTATATCCGATATCAATATGGTACAATAAAATTTCGCCTTGCTTAAAATTTAATGTAGTTCAATTTTGATTTTTTAATACCAACTTTTTATGATAAAACTCATAGCTTGCGATTGATATGGAGAAAATATATTTTACTCTCAATCCAAAATTCAAATCGAGAGAATCCACAATCCGAGAGAATAATGGTCAATTTGTGGTGTATTTCAACTGTTTTTAGGTGTTAGAATTACCAAGATTGTTTATGTCATTTTACTATGGTTTAGCACTTTTTAGTTTTTAAATGAATTAATTTTCCCTTAATTTAATCCCATACGTTTATTACTGTATCTTATGTTGGATTGAAAAATGTTTACGCATTTTAAGATGGAAGTGGCAAAATCTACTATGACAACTCAGTTGGCTTCAACGGCATGCAGCTTTCTTTGCTTTGGAACCTAGTGGCAGATGTTCTTTTCTTCTCAATAATGTAGCTCGGGGTCTAGACAAGCGGCCTTGGTTAGCATCGTAGTAAGAGGAAAAACTCTATGCGCTTTTATTATAGGATAATCATAAAGGTGTTTATATGATGCCTCAATTGGTAGAAAAACCAAAACGAAAACTACTGTTGTATCATTCTCGAGAAAGAACGGAGCCAACGGCAACCCAAACACGAATCCAAATAAGCGGTTACTCTTTTAGGTAAGAGTAATTAAACTTCCTCACTCTTATAAGGACACTCAGGAGAAACATTCGAGCGTCGGGGATCTTTTATAGACTAAGACAACTTTTAACAGATTATTGCCGATAAACGAGCACCTCAGAAGACAGAAAATGGGAAAGATGATAATTCAACGTGTAAGAGTAAAAACTATAGGAACATAATCTCCGCAGCTGCGAGATATTATATGTTACAAGAAATCCGAATCGCTCCTACTTTCAACCCATTTACTTGAATTGATAACGCTGCAGATCTAGTGCAGCCTAGTGGTGCCGTGAAGTGAAAAGAAATAAAACAAATAATCAATTAAATCAAAGAAAATTTTTCAGAATATTTTACTATTCGCTTCAACATTTCCCATATTCCAATTTATAATGTTTCTTTTTCCTTTTTTGTTCTCTCTACTATTTTCATCGTTTATATTTCGCCCGCGTCTTATACAATTTAAAATAATTAAATATAAACATTGTGAATTCATTTAAAACAAAATACATTTATATTAAAAATTTAAATGAGAAAAAGCATGAGTATAACAGAAATAATAAAAACATGTTAATTAATTTTTTTGTTTTTTAATTTTTTAAGAATTTTCAATTTTAAATATTATTTTTATTTAAATTGAAATGTTAATTATTGTAACGGAAAACTAATTAGTTTTACAAATATATGATTCTTTCGGAATAATTATCTACCTATCATCGTATTTTAATTGCATATTATCAAAACATGGGTATCACATAATTTAGTTAATAATATAATTTTGATTAGCTAAATTAAATGATAGTCATATCGGATAGACGTGTGTGTAATAGTTTACACGTGTGTAATAGTTTACACGTTTGTAATATAAGACAATTTGTTCGACTAGTAATTAAGTTTTCTTTCCTATTTGTAGAGTTTTGATCCAATTTTTATTTACTTTTAGCGATAATCATAGGTCTTATGTTGTTCTATCGATATACCCCAAAGCTAAGCCGAATGGAACAAATAATTCTTTATTAAACTTTATGGATATCTCAAATAAAAATTATGAGTTATTTACAATTTTGTGTATAGATTAGAGTTTTTTGTGTATAAATTAGGAATTGGTAGGATATGCGGCTGCAGCCGACAATGATTGGAACTATGCCGATATTCATCTGGAGTTCGTGAAGAAAACTGCAGAAAACCTTCTCAAGCATAGCCGGTTACTTCGTTCTTGTCCATACGCCGACAGTTTAGTCAATTAATCGCCCCCTTTTTTTTCTCTTAATAATTGACACACTGCCGATGTTGGGATTTGGACTCACTTGTCACTTGGACTGGTCGGGTGCTGGATTATTGGACGTTCCGAACTACTTAAGTGCCGGTTAATGAGACTCATATATATAAATATGAAACCGATGGTTGAGAACTTTATCGTATAGATTATGCTGTATATATTTTTTGTCCCATGCGTCCGTGCCGCGTGGTATATACTTTTAAACGGTGTAAGATCAGAAATATAATCAGTGGTATTGGTTGTATATACATCTGCGAATCTAAATGTAATAAAATGAACATTACTCTTACTGATAAATATTTAAGTATGTTCAGGGTATATAAACAATTAACACACCTAGTTGTCACATTTCTTGTTTAATTTTGTATAAAACATTTTAATAAATTTTTATTTGCGTATCATTTATCTTGACATTAAGAAAATCATACATACATAAAAAACACATATTTCACTGAGATTATATCATCACATAATATTAAGTCTAATCGATTGAAACAATCGTAAACAATAAATTTAAAAAAAGTAACTTTATAAAATTAAAAACAAATAAATGTTCTTTTAAATAACAAAAATAACAATAATTAAATTAAAAAAACAACACAATAAACACACACACGAACACACACACATACACAGACACATATGTAAACACGAGTATCAAATGAGAAAATGTCCTAAATGTAAGTTATTAACAAATCTACATGTTTCGTTCTGTTTTAATTTGTTTAATTTGTTCACAAATAATAAATACAACAACAACAACAACAACAAAAAACGCGAACAAACACAACAATGTTTGATTAATAATAAATTGTTTGAATGCATAAATTATATTATTTATAATAAAAACCACGAACAGTGTAAACAACAAACAAATACTGAAAATTAGTTACGTGTATGTGGTTATTGTAGTTATAGATAGGTACATACATAATATTATATAGACTTTTACAGTTTAGTAGTTAGTTCACAGGTGATACTGTTGCAATTGAGAGTGGAGAGATAGATAGTAGAGGTGCAAATATATTCATATTAGTACGGAGGCTAAGCGACAAGTTCAAATGGTTCTTTGAATTTATGTTTCAATTAATGAAAATAAATATCCATTCAATTTCACACATATCTCTTTTCAACTTGTAATGTACTCGATTCTAAATTTGGTTTACCATCCAAAATATTGCTGAATAATTATCTGTAGAGTAGGTTTCAGGATTACTTCTAACTTTATCTCCTTATTGGCGCCCGAGCAAACTTTAATTCAAGAGGGTGTGGTGAATTCCCTAACATATTAATTTTTTATATCAGTACTGTCAACTGGAAAATGTTGGTTGTATTTTTACTTGGAACCTTCTCCCCTTACATTCTTTGTAGAGTAGGTTTTAGAATTACTTGGAATCTTCGCTCCATACAAACTCTTGCCTTTCTAAAAAGATGTGTTGCCAAAGTCGGGACAGGGTATGACATGAGGTTACAAGGGTTTAAAATAGTTTTTTCAAGTAAATAACCTATAAAAATTAAATTAAATCAAAGTTTTAATAAAAATAATCTCATTCATCAATAACATTTGGTTTCGGAGATATATGTACGTAGGAGCGGCGATCGTAAACAACGATGCACATTTTATTAGAGGATAAAACTTTCAGAAAAGGTAGTACATATAGTGACTTCAATTACTTGCCTAAGCAGCCCTGCGAGAACCTGATACCATAGCGGGGCAACTAACCCACCGGGCAACCACCGAAATCTTGTATCGCGCATAAATTTTACTTTTTTTTGGTAAAATTTTATTTGCAACAAGGACTTGACATCAAAATCAAGTCACCTATGAGCAAGTCCCCAGGTGACACATAATAACTAAGGTGATTAGATTTTGATGTCCAAGATCTAGTATAATTAAATCCTACAGATTCCATGAATGCATGTATAAATTTTCTATAAATTTTCAGGAATGCCAGTGTCTTACAAATGTTCAGAAATATTACTTGAATGTCAATTTAAGTAAACGCAAGTCACCTTTGTTAGTATAACATTACCGAAAGGCAACCATACTAACAATGGACATATAGATACAAAAAGTTTACAAATTATAGTTAAATATTTGTAAATGCAAAAATCTGTTTGAATTTACTGCTTAGCCTCTGTACTATATGGTATAGTAGTAATAGAGTAGACAATCATGATATATCAATTTACAAATGTTTTTAGTCATTAATTCAATGGGATATTATTATTATTATTATTGTTATGGGATATATAAATATATTATGTATTATGTATACAACATGTTCGAGTATTATTATAAATAGATACATAATAACAAAAATATTTTTATAAGTAACAGTGCATTCGCGTTCATTGATTCATTCATTCATTGTTATATCACACACACACAGACATACACACACATATCCTACGTTTGCTTCTTGCATTCATATATTTATTATTAACATAGCTTGAAATTAAGTGAAATATTCAGAGTGAAATCAATATCAGCGTCAAGAGGAACACTGACGGCTTTAAAAGCCGGAGAAGGGTATGAATATTTAGTAGTCTCCTCAGAATTCCGTGTATCACAAACCCCCCTTGTTGCCATCCGGTTAATCAAGGAGGACGCACAAAGGCCGCATGAATCTCTTCTTGTACGTTGGCAAAAATTAGAAACTGTAAATATGCTCATCCATTCTAGGCTAGACTTTATGCTGCATGGTGATAATGTCGCCAAAGGAACTTTGATTGCTGCAGGTAAGGCTATCGAAAGACTGGCTCAAAAGAAAGGGATCATACCAATATAATACCATTATACCATACGGTGGTCCATGCATTTGGACTGTTAACCTGCAAGGACACCATTGTCAGAGAAACGGCGTAGTCTTGCACGTTGTGATAATAAATAATGTGATAATAAATAAGTAAACAAATAATATCCAATTTTATTGGTTGGAATAAATAAATAATTCATAATCATAAAGTCAGTAAAAAGTAGACTTTTCCTATTCTATCAGAAATGCATTCATTTCATTTTAAATTGTTATGTCCTTTTCTGGCGCACGGCGCTTCTGTCATTTAGATACATAATAACATAAAAATTCCAGTAATTAAATTAAATTTGGGCGACTAAATAATGCGGGTATCTAAATATTGACGACTTATTTTTTTAAAGTTATAGAGTTTAAAGTTTAATTTCAAAAAAAATCATCGATGCATTCGATAACTTCAGAAAACTTCAGAAAAAATAATATTTTATGATGGTCGCCTCAGGGTAGCGAGTTAATTAAACTTGGCGACCCATATTTTTATCTTGCACATCGAAACCTGTATAAATTGGTATAAATATTACTGATGTATGTTAAGACCTAAGATAGCACTTAAAATTATAACAGGCAATGACGTCATATTTTAGCATACGGGCAAAATTTGCCAACGGGAGCATTTGAGGTCTGTGGTAGTACTAATTACTCAGACAAAATTGTCCATAGATCTTATCCATAGGATATTTAATCTCCTGGTTCTCCCACTATTAGGTTGTACAAATTGTAGTACGTATCTGACTAGTTTTGGGATTCGCCTGTATTTTTACTGTAGGTTTCTTAAAGCTCCGGATACAGGAAAAAGCAGAGTTGTACAATTAGCTGCAAAGGTTGATATTATTTTTTAAATTTTATAGTTGATTTATGCCTTATTCATTCAGCGTTCGAAAAAAATTTCGTATAAATGTTGTTACTATATTTCTAATGAACAACTTTTATCCAAAGCCTTTTTTCGAAAACGGAATCACTAAGGCACAAATCAATTATAAAATGTAACATCAACTTTTGCAGCCAATTGTACTACAAAAGCTAGCTGGAAGGTATGCTGCTACTTCTTAAGGAGTTTCCATTTACCCCCATTTCAATGCAAGTAAACGAAACTAACCTAATGACTGTATGTTATTAGTTATTTATAATGGTTGCTTTATTGACTGTTCTTAATTTATGAATAATTTAGATACTTTTTTAGATTTATTTACTTTTCTTAATTTATAATTAATGTAACCGATTTCAGTTAAATTTTTTTTCTTATTCTAATAGATATATTTTTTAATATTCAACTCTTTACGAATGACAACACTGAAGTTAGTAAGATATCTGAGTATTGTACTTTTACACTAGATATTAACTGTTTTTTTTATAATATTTTGATGGAAGTACAGATAATATTTAATTGGTATTGCTTATTAACAATAATTTCAGTTTTTTCGAATATTTCACATTCATTACATTATAAAGATCTTTCTTTTAATACAGATTAAAGCTTTGGAGTTAAAAGAAATTAATTTAAAAAATAAACTGAATGATCCTTGTTTTTTAGCAGGTAAAAAAAAGGAAAAAAAAAAAAACAATCAAAAAAACCGTAAAAGCTTAGGGCGCTATTCATTACAAATTTCTTGGACAAAGCTATAGTACAAACACATAACAACTTAAGTGGCATTCTTTAATAAACATTTTCGCCGATGCATTGTGTTTTTAAAAATATTCTAAGAACAAAAATTGTTAGGAATTTTATGACGTACAAACTTTTTCCGACACATTTTTTTTTTAAATTAGTTTGAAATTTGAAATGGATTTGGCACAGATCGACTGCAAAATTTAAAAAAAAAAGTCAGTTAATACATAGGGTGTAACGCGTCTCTTGAACTATATTTTACCGACAAAAATTACATAACTACACCATAGATAGATAAATATATTGCAGAGGCTGCCCTGGACGGGCTACACTTCGACCAGAAGGTCCATTGTGATGCCTAAAGATGTGAGGATGTGACTGGAGTGGATGGAATTTTTGTGTATAGAATAGGAATTGTTAGGATATGCGCCTGCACCCGACTAAGATAGGAACTATGCCGATATTCATCTGGAGTTCGTGAAGGAAACTACAGAAACCTTCTCAAGCATAGCCGGTTAATTCGTTCTTGTCCAAACGCCGACAGTTGAGTCAATTAACCGCCTCCCCTTTTTTTTGTCTTAATAATTGACAAACTGCCGATGTGGGACATAACGCCGTAGACCGCTCGGCCACTTGGACTGGTAACTACACCATAAATAAAAGATTTCATAATTAAATTTAATACTACGTTAGATTGACAAATTACAAATTAATATTCAATAAAAATATGGTTAATAAATAAGACATCCATCCTATATGCATAAAAAAACTTTCGTATATACAAATAAAAGTAGATAATCCTGCTAATTTAACAATGATACAGACACTACGAATAATAACCTCGGTATATTATTTACCTACTGCATATAATGGAATAATAGTTCAGTTTTCACCCAACCGGACGTCCGGACGAAAAACTTATTTTCGAGACCTTTTAACTTCAATAACTTTGTTTGTTGGCCCGATTTCTTTATAGACTTCATGGGCCATGTTTTCATAGTGCCAAAACGAGGAGAAAGCCGTTGTCAATCTCCACGAGTATTTTTTAAGTTCAATTTTATGTATTGCCCTGTGGTAAGCTACACAAATTGTTTCCTTGACATTTCATGTATGCTATGTCACTGTCGAGATTAAAGAACATCTCATTTATTATCATCTCTTATGTCATCTCGACGCAAAGAACCAACAAATATGAGTATTGTGGAGCTCGCTCTGCTCGAAAAGGGGCTCCACACACATATTCTGATCCTTCCATCTATCTAGCATGGAGTATAGAAGGTATTTTTTAGATTTGTTCCCATTTTCGAAGAGGGGTTGTGTTGAGAAAGTTTTCCGATTTTTCCCGTAAGTTTGAATTGAAATCCTCGTTGATTGCAAAAAACCGCATCCTTCTAGCATGTCTAGAAATGGGTTAGATTTTGTATAGATCAATCAGTACGTTACACAAAGGACTGTATATATAAAAGGATTCGAGAGATTGCATAAAACTAAAAAACAAAAACAACAAAAACAACCTGTATTTAGGTAAAAATATTGAACATATCTTTTTAATTACTATTTTACTATCGCTAACAATTACTATCGCTAACAATTTTATCGCACCTAAGCAAATAATAAAAACAATGAATTGTTAAAAATTTTAATAAATTTTAAATACAAAACAATTGTTTTAAAATGCCTTCTTTGTTGTTACATACAAAGGTCTTGATACTATGTCTCCCTTTTATTTGTTTATACATTCAGGTTTTGCGTTGGAAATAGTGACCATAGACAATTATACTGTTGAATGCGTTTATTTTTTACGCACATTAATTTCTAAAGCACATAAATTTTACCGCACCCGTTTCAAATATTTATTGTACCAAAAGTACTTACTGTACCGACAAATATAATGAAAAGATTTCTAACCTACATTCAATTGATTCATATATATATATATATATATATATATATATATATATATATTTATATATATATATATACCTATTCAAAAAATACATATATATATATATATATGTATATATATGTTAGTTTTGATTTATATGATAAATTATTCAACCATTAAATTGATTTGTCCAACTCTTTTATATTTACATTTTTACATATTCTCATATCGATTATATTTTATTAAAAAAAAGTTATATAATAATTTCTGTGTAGTTCACGCCTCTTATATAATTGGACCAGATAAAGTGGACTCTAATCTCAAGCTACAACATTAAAGTAATCTCAAGCTTACTTTAATGTTGGTTTCAGAGAATAGTACTGGAAACTGATAAATTTGATCCTCCTGATCCGTTTTCTGTCGATCCTATTTGAATAACCATTAAGATACGATTATCTGAAAGGATTGACATAAACACATAGGAGTAATAATAATTCTTACTCATCTACATACCTAATATCTGCTATTTTCTCCAGCCGTAATATTGAGGAATCAGTACTTACCTAGAAAAAAAAAAATTAACAATGAACATATAAAATGAATATCTTTTATTAAGTTTTTATTAAGTTTGGTCCCGAATTTGTACCGGTTGAAAATATTAATCGTAGAAAATGATTTTTGATTTAGATTTGCTTAAAATGATCTAATTTAGTCCATTGCCCGTCTGTCTGCCCGTAAACATGATATATCGAAAATAGAAGACGAGCGGAAATAATTTAGGACTTACGCCTATTTTTTTATCTAGCCTCGTATAAAATTTTATATAAAGAATCTATTATAACCGGTTACTTGTTTCCATTAATGAGACATCAAATAACAAAAAATTGGATACTAGGAGCGATGTAGACTAATTGACTGTAATATCCATTAAAATAAAATATGGAAGTAATAAATTGTAATTAAATTTAAAATTTTAGCCAGTATGCATTAGCTAAACGTAATTATCTCCAGGATATGGAGACAAAGACATGTTACTCGTTGCTAATTTGGTGCGTGTCTCACGTTTGGTGAGACAATTAATTTCAAAAAATCTAGAGTTCTCTTTGATTATCTTAATAATCTTTATATTAATAAAAGTAGTAAAATTTATTTGATAAACCTCATGGTCAATTTTTTTAAATTTTACTAATGTTAAGAGGGAAATTCAATTTTATATTTCCCCCTCCCTTTTAGCCTTTCACTTCACATACCAAATTTTCTACCACACACACACACACACACACACACACACACACACATTGATATCTACTAGGTAGGTTGATGAACATTTGAAGAAATTTTTCCAAATTTCTTTCATTGGTACAAAACCAATAGCTGAATTATCTTATAAAAATGCACTAATAACTTATACAAAAGTTATGAAAAACAGATTTTTTTTTATTTCGCATACAATCATAGCAGGTATAGTGAATATATCACAAATGGTCTTTTATTTTTATTTTCCATCATCTATGGTCTATTTACACCCAAATTGTTTTTATAAAGTTATTTATGATAACAATGCAAATCATAAAGTTATTTATGATTTGCATTGTTATTTATAGTAATAATAATATATCATTGTTGTATAAATACACAAAACTGAGTAAGTAATGTAAATGATCCTTGTAAATTTCTTCAAGTATCATTTTTTATTACTAAAAATATATCTCTTGGTTTTATATATAAGTTTTGTATATAAGGGGAGAAACGCTTTAGTTCAAGATGTCTAAAAAGTGTCGTTGTAATGGCGACGTTGTGTGATATGTCATCTGAATCCATTTCAATGATTTTTCGAGCACCACAGGTTACAACAAACTGTGTCAACTTTCAAAATTTTAAGACGTAGACGTATTTCCAGTGAATTATCCACAAATGATGTGGTAACGTACACTTCCGGTCAATAAAATTGAACAGACCTGAAATGTTAATTTTCTTACATTTCATAAAACTCCTCACTTTTGTAACTCTCGGTATAACGATTTATTTATAAACAAAGATAAGTAGTATATATTTTAAGTGTGAAAAAGAAATGGAAGTATTGTAAAAAACATTTAGTACAAGAATAATCAAAATTGTGAAGACTGATTCGGTTCAGATCTGTTCAATTTTATTGAACGGGAGTATACATAAAAAATTAAGCAACATAAAACACGAAATTAATCTAGATTACTATAAAGTTATTGTGGGTATTATAGCGAACTTGCGTGACTGTTATGTTTAGACACTAGCCATGGTAGCGAAAGTTAGCAACTTTATAAATAAAACTAGGAAAATCAAAATTGATAATTATTTATCTTATTAGCTCAGAATTTGTATAAATACCCCGGGAAATATTGTAATTTAGAGTCCAAATTTTAAAATTAAATTATCTATATTATGATTTAAATAAAAGTTTTCTAATTTGGAAATGTACGTCGGCGAAAACTCTATTAAAATTATAAATATTAAGAAAATAATTGATAGACAATTATGTGATTGTGTCAAAATGTACATTAACCAAAGTTTAAAATAACGGTTTGTGCTGACATATAAACTTATAAAATTACCGAAAGACGCGCCGCTTGTCTGAATTCTAACAATGAATTAAGATTACATGTTTATTAAGACTCATTTATTTAAGAACTTATTGAGAAATTTAATTATAAGACATAATTCTTTGAACAAAGCTGTTTTTTTTCGAGATTATCAGCGTGAGTATTGACAAAAGCGTATAAATAGAAAATTGACATTTGTAGAAATCTAACTCATGTATTTGCAACCATAGCAGCTTTCGGTAGACCATATTCAATATTCGTCAATATCGGCAAATACTATGATTGGCGAAAGTGAAAGAGTTAGAAAATAACAAAAAATTTGAACATAAATTTCGCAAACATTGAGCATAACTAAGAATTAACCGCTGATAATGCCTATAAAAGATAATAAAAACACTCTGAAAAACTTTTGGAAATTATCACGTGTATTTTCCCTGTGTTTTGTTCAAAATATTTACACAATTTATTCACATAATAGAAGTAAAATTTTCAGTACTTTATTTTCATCGTTAACTATACTATTTATAATATTTATTCAAATTTTCATCTAAGAATACGAGTCAAAAGAAGAAAAGACAATAATAAAGCTGATTCCGTTTTTGTACATAACATTATATATTTTGTTAAAGTAACTTCTTCATAATGTACATAATAATGTTGTAGACATGGACATTAATATATTATGTATTTAAAATATAACAAAAAACTGGAATAAGAAATAAATTTTTTAATCTTAAAAAATTACAAAACATTTATTTTTTGTTCAAACAGAAATTGTTATAAACTTGAATAAAATAAACAAAAAATTCAAGATCCAAGATAAAATATTTCTGTGTATACAACTTTTCTCTATTTTTTTGTTGTTCAGTTTTCATTCTATTAAATCCATATAAAATGAAAATATACTTTTTACTAATATTATCGTTTTTTTATACCCGGTATATATAATATACACCAGGGTATATTAAGTTGAAAATATTGATCGAACATAAAAAATTTTTGTGTCCATCTATTTAATCCATTTCTACGATAACTGAAAAACGAAAAGAGATAGGGAGTTGAAATTTCGTATGTGTGTTCTAGAGCTAAAAATTGAGGTCAAGTTTATGGGCAAAATTGGCAAAACTGTTTATCTTTGAAATGGTAAGAGATAGAACAAAAATTTAAAGACAAGAAAAAACAATCTTGTTCCTTTTAAAATAAACAACTTTTTTAAAAATAAATACAGTATATACCGGGTATTTCAGCAATTAACTCAGTTAATTGTAGAGTGTCTCCAGGAAAAGGTTTATGTGTATAACTAATACACAAGTGTTGTATATTAGCTGAGTTGCCATGGTTTATGTCAAAGAAGTCCTATATTTAATAATCAATGATACGTTCCATATATATATATACATATATATATATATTTTTTTTTAATTTTAGTTTGAAAACATTGAAATTAACAAATTAATTAGTTACTTTCCAATACTTATACACATAAAATATATATACATATATATATATATATATATATATATATATATATATATATATATATATATATATATATATTTATATATATATTTATATATAAATATTTATATATATATATATATATATATGTATATATATTTTATGTGTATAAGTATTGGAAAGTAACTAATTAATTTGTTAATTTCAATGTTTTCAAACTAAAATAAAAATAAAATATTTATATATATATATTTATATATAAATATTTATATATATATATATATATATATATATATATATATATATATATATATATAATACCATCCATGCGAAACCCGAGCGGTTCGGCTAGTTATTAATAAAACCACTAATTGTTACTAAAACATTAAGGCAATTGTTACTAAAATTTAAAACATGTGAAAACTAAGTAAATTACTTAAATACCCGGTATATCCTGAATTTATGTAAAAAAGTATATAACACAAGTTTTGACTAAGTTTTAACACACAAAAACAGAACATTTTTTATCTTTACATTTTGGTTCTATCTCTTACGGTTTCAAAGATAAACGAATTTAGCTCATTCTTGACTTTAGCCCGAACTTGACCTAACTTTTAAGCTTTAGAACACACACACAAAATTTCAACTCGTTATCTCTTTTCCTTAATGAAATCGTGTCTACAGATAGACGGACATGCTGATATGGCTAAACTAAGCCATTTTGTGAACACCTATTCAAAAAATTTATGTCTGCGGTCAATATTTTCAAGCGTTACAAAGTAGGGACTAAACTTAATATACCCTTGTATATTCACATATACCGGGTATAAATATAAAATAAACAAGCACAGTGCATTTTTTTGTAGATAAAACAAGTTGTCATAAATTTCATTTGTCTAGTCTAATGAGTTTCATCAGTTAGAAGAATAGTGTTGAAGTAACAAAATTAATAAAATATAATATAAGATTAGTTTTCACACCGATTATGTTTAGTTTCTATGCAAATTAAGTTGATTAGCATTAATTTAAAATTTTAATAATTATTATTAAATTGATGAAATTCTAAAAATTAATAACAAATCTACATAAACGAAAGCGTATATAGATTTTTACATATTTAAATCAGTTCATAATTAACAAATTAATTCAGTACATCGTGAACGTAAAATACATACCAAATTTACAATTCTTACTTCTCTATCTATATTATATTATCGAAGTCTAAAAATGACTGCAGGATTTCTACTGCAGGAAAGATACTAGGGACCAGCCAAGTAGCCGAGCGGTCTAAGACGTTATGTATACTTGGGAATTGGGAAACTGTCGTCGTATGGACAAGAACGAAGTAATCGGCTACGCTTGTGAAGGTTTTCTGCAGTTTCCTTCACGAACTCCAGATGAATATCGGCATAGCTCCTAAAATCTATCTAAGATACTAGGGACAACTTTATTCAACGAAAATTCTCTATAATTAATCGGAAAATATTACTGATTCAGTTTGATTATCTATTTTATTGATCGCAATGTTGTTATAGTATACAATATACACTATTTTATGTCTTCATTTGGATTAGGATAAATTGTTCAGAATAAATTTGGCTAACAAAAAAAAAAGAAATATTTGTATTTAAAATATTTTCAACCCCGACCAAAACAAGAAGTGTCTAAGTTTGATGAATGTGTCTGGCTGTCTATGCATATGTCTGTGGCTTCGTAGCTCCCAAACGGCTAGACCGATTTCAATGCGGTTTTTCTTATTTGAAGGTTGGTTTTATCGGGATGGATTTTAGTAATGTTTGATGAAAATCTGTTCATCCGTTCAAAGATCATGCAGTCTTTTCCTAGTTACAGCAAGTATTTTTAAGAATAATTACAATATTAAGTACAATAAACCACATAGGTTAATAAAATAGTAAAATTAATTAAATTAAATTAAATTAATATTTAAAAAATTATAAATTAAAATAAAATAAATTAAAAATTAAAAAACCCCCATCGCAATAATACAAAACATAATAAGAACATCGCGTTACCTCCACCAAATATATATGTCAAATGATAATGTTAATAATATATCTATACATCATCTTAGAAAAGAGCTGATAATTTAGGAAGCTAGCTACCTACGTGTTTGATAGCTACGATTCCACAGACAGACCAACACACAGGCACTTGAAACTTTTAACACCCTTGCGTAAATGGTAAAAAACGTACTATATATATATATATATATATATATATATATAAATATATATATATATAAATATATAATATATAAATATAATATATAAATATATAAATACATAAATATATATATATATATATATATTTATGTATATATATATATATATATATATATATATATATATATATATATATATATATATATATATATATATATAATTAATAAAGACATTAATTTAAAAATATTAATATTATGCAAATAATAGAAAAAAATAAATAAATTAAACTATAGTAAATAAATTGATTTATATAAACAAATTGATTTCGCACACCATACACAAAATCATGTTTGAATAAGAGATTTATTTAATGCATGAACTATTTCTGTAAATTAAATTAAAATTATCATGTACAAAATTTGTATATTATGTGAATATATTATAACTGTAAAAGTATTGGAAAGTAACTAATTAACTAATCAGTTTTTTCAATCGAAAATAATTACGAATAATTAGTTAATATACCATACAATGGAGTTTCACTAAAAAAATATGTGATACGATGTACTTCGTAGTCTTAAACTTCATTTTCTCTAAAGATTATTAAAATAATCAAAGAGAACTCTAGTTTTTTTTGAAATTATAATTCAAATTTTGCCCCTATTCCTAGAACATTTGTTTGTATTTTATAAATATTTTTGACACAGGCACCAAATTAGCAACAAGCAACATATCTCTGAATCCATTTCCCAGAGATAGTTACGATTAGGTAATTCATACTGATGATGACTACATTGTAGTCGAAATACGTATTTATAAAATACAAACAAATGTTCTAGGAATAGGGGCAAAGTTTGAAATATAATTTCATTTTCTCTGTTATACTAATATTTACGTAAAGTATTGATTGATATCATCACTCATACAAAAAGTGGCATATCTCAGGAACCCGTTCTTTGCACGTCATGTATTTTATAAAAATAATGTTGAATTTAATAAAATAAATAAAATATAGAATGTAAAAAGTCATTTATTAAATCTTATTTCCGAGCAAGTAAAAAAAAATTAATTCTTTGTACTAGCATTCATCGTCAACTCAACTATATGTGTAATTTGACAAACTGTGAATATAACAGACAATTTTTTGTTTACGGATAACTTCTGTTAATTAATTATTCCTTTCATTAATATTGTCTAAATAGAAACTTTTTCCGCTACAAAATGACAGCTGCAATTAATTTCCTTGATTGAACAGGTTATTAAAGTAACAACCACACTTAACTCTTATGAGATAAAATGTTAATATTATATTGTTATTACTTATAATTTATATTGTTGGATTATTTAGTTTTTTTTTATTTAGTTACTTATAATTTATATTGTTGGATTATTTAGTTTTTTTTTTACTAGAATTTTAATTACGATTCAATTATACGAAAGCTATTGTTGTATATGCTGAGCTTCAAGCGATATTCTATACATATAATTGGCTATACATGACTTATACATTTTTATGGTCGTCGAATTTTTAACTGTTGATTAGATGCACGCAGTCAACTTCCTTTTCTTAAGTGACAACCTCCACTTTTGACCACTAATAATTTCTTCATGCATTTTGATGGTTTATATGATTTTTTATGCTCAAAATTGGCGAAATTTCCGCAAGATTAAACACGTGTATTATTACCCAATAAAATAAGCTTTAAAAAAAGTTTCAATATATCCTATTGAAAGATAACTTGTTTTCAACTAACGTCTACGCACTATATATATATATATATATATATATATTGGGAAAGTGTGAAGTATATTTGATATATATATATATATATATATATATATATATATATATCCAAGGAGAATACGGATTTATATAAGACTATTGTTCAAGGAATTGGGTTCATGTGTTGAAATTGGAATTAGGCGATACTTAAATTGATTCCTGATATACACAGAACCAAAATTACATTACACTTATTGTATTACAATTCTTAAATTAAAAAATGCAATTAATTATCTAATTAAATGTTAATAAAGTTTTTACTACTAAAATAAATTAACCTATGTGGATGATAATGTGTAAAAAAAAAACAATAAATGTATGATCAATATAATGAAGTACCAAAGTATATTTTTACCGCTAACTAAAAAAATATTCAGATAAAATAATTAGAAGAGGAATTGAAACATTATAACTGTATTAAAAAATTATTTTTACATTTAACTACTTGTACTAATTATTAATACGAAATAAAATACATATTTATAAAAGATATATTTTATCTTTTTATAAATCTATTTAATTATATGAAGATTAACAACTTAGACTGTAAAATAATTGTTTTGTAATAATATTGATTTTTAATTAAATACATCATATTGAAATTACTTTTATTTTATTTAGGATGCCGTTGTCACCTTAGGATACTTGTATAACTGGTAGATAAATACTTGTAGCACTGATCAGAGAAAATATTCCGGTATTCATCAATGAAGAATGCGATCTCAGGTGAAAAAAAGAGTTTTGTTACGGGGGAAGAGTATTTGGAGGAAACCGCAAAAGGAAATCAGGTTTATTTTTGTTTTGCGTTGAGTTTGATATGGGAAATGGATGTTGAACGATGTGAAAACAATTTTGGGAAAATAAACATCTTTTGAAGCCTTCTAAAGAAAAGTCTTTGTGACAAGAAGATTGAATTCTTCTTCTTTCCAACATTTAGGGCCAAAAAGTCAATTCCAAATGGATTTCTAAAACAAAGTGAGGAGATATTGAGTGTCCACGTTTTCGCTACGGGGAAAGAGTCTGTCATGTACTCAATTCTAAATCTTAGGTTTCAAATATTAGGATACTCATGAGAATAGTTCATGTTTATTTTAGTTATGCGTTGAGTTTTATAAGGAAAATGGATTTTGGTTAATTTGAATAAAACTTTGGAAAAATAAGCCTTTTTTTAAGCTTTCTAAAGAAAAGTTTAATTCTTCTCGTTTCCAACATTTGTGAGACAATAAATCAATCAAATGGATTTATTTCTAAAACAAAGTGAGATATTGGGTTGAAAGTTTTCGAGAGTGTCTTGAACTAAAATGAAGAGTCAAATTGAGTATGATGAAATTATTTCCAAAAAGTTACAAAGTTGTTCATAAATAGACAGATAGATAGATTTTAGAGGCTGCCCTGGGCGGGCTACACTTCGACCATAAGGTCCATTGATTTTTTGTGTATAGGCTAGAAATTGGTAGAATATGCGACTGCAGCCGACTATGATAGGAACTATGCCGATATTCATTTGGAGTTCGTGAAGGAAACTGCAGAAAACCTTCTCAAGCATAGCCGGTTACTTCGTTCTTGTCCATACGCCGACAGTTTAGTCAATTTATCGCCCCCTATTTTTTTTCTTAATAATTGACAATCTGCCGTTGTCGGGATTCGAACTCATAACCTCCCAGTTTCCAAGTATGCATACTGCGCACACATAACGCCGTAGACCGCTCGGCCTCTTGAACTGGTAAGTTATTCATACTAAGAATCGAACATAGTAAAAATCTAACATACTTACCATTCACACTGCTGAGTATAAAAATTGATATGCTTTATTTCTCTAAACCAAATTTACCGTAAATTCTTTGATAATAATTTGGTTGTTTCTTAACGGACAATAAGTTACCGTTTTCTCCATAACGAAAGTATGAAAATAAAGCTCACTTTCTTTATTAGACGATAAACAAGCGAAGTATAACATGTTACATGAAACCGTTTTCGACGTGTATTTTGTTTCTTAAATACACTCAGGCAGGCGGTAAAAAAGAAACATTCGGTGTTCACGACATTATTGTTCTTTTTTTTTATGTATATAATTCGAAAATGAGTATCACTAAAGTACACTTTTTCTGTTTACGTAAAATTCTGTATATGTAAATTTACATGAACAATAGCAATGTAGGTAGACTGATATTTATTATACGCCACCCACTGATAAAAAGTGGAGACTAAAGTATTTACGTAGCCAAATAAGTTCAGTGTTGTCTGATATGTTTGTGTAAAATCATGTTCTGTACAGAAATCGTCAAAAGTCGACCTTTCATTTAAAAATTTTATAAGTGATTTGTGACTTATTAATTCGGTTTTCGAAAAAATGCTTCTGATAAAAGATGTTCATTATAACTATACTAACAACTTTTATTCAAAACATTTCTTCCGAAATCCAAATCCGACACAAATCAATTATAAAATTTTTAAATGATAGCTCGACTTTTGACGCTGTATGTATGCATGACCAATAAAAGTAGCGCGCTTTTTCCAAAATTTTATAATTAATTTGAGCCTTATTCATTCGGTTTTCGAAAAAATATTTCGGATAGAAGTTGTTCATTATAATAATACTAACAACTTTTATTCGAAAGATTTTCCTAAAAACCGAATTAATAAGGAAGGCTCAAATCAATCATAAAATTTTGAAAAATTAGCGCTACTTTTGTGCCCCATAAATTGAATACTTACTACGAATACTTATTTATTTAAATAATAAATATATATAAAAGATATAATTGATCTTTATTAATTAAAATTGATATTTTTAATTTCATTTGTGCATTGTTATTATTTTTATATGTAAATTAGCAAGGTTGTTAACATTCACAGCAACCGTGATAATAGAGGGAAGTTATAGTTGAAATGCAATAGATAAAAAATGAAGAACAAAATTATAATAATAATTTAATGATGAAGCGATACCGCTACAAAATCATACATGGGGTGCTATGTCATTTTTCAAAATTTTATAACTGATTTGTGCCTTATTCATTCGGTTTTTGACAAAATACTTCGGATAAAAGTTGTTGATTATAAATATCGTAAGAACTTGTAAAGGTAATAGATAGATATAATTTTAAAAGGTAAATAATTGTTATATTAAATAATTATTATTTAAATAAATAATAAATATGTATGATAGATATAATTGATCTTTATTGATTTGATTTATGAAATATTATATATTTAATATGTAAATTACCATGGTTGTTAACATTCAAAGCAACCGTGTAAATAGAGGGAAGTTATAGTTGTTATGCAACAGATAAAAATGATGAACAAAATTATAATAATAATTTAATGAAGAAGCGATACCGCTACAAACTCTTATTCGAAGCATTATTTCGAAAATCGAATGATTAAGACGCTAATCCACTATAAAATTTTGAAAAATGACCAGGCTCATAGTACAATACGAACTGAGTGCTGTTCCTTTGTAAAAATTTTGCAGTTGATTTGTGCTAAATTTATTTAGTTTTCGACTAAAAGTTATGCGTCATAAAAAATTCAAACAAATTTTGTTCCAAACATTTTTTTCAAAAACAGAATGTATTCCGCGCAAATCGACTGCAAAATAAAAAAAGACCTCCATTGAAGTGGTGATGTGTACAATCAGACTAATGGTTTTTGTATGATATTAACTAGCTGGTTACGAAGGAAATCTTCATATTATATAAACCTGTACTATTATTATATTAACCAAAAAAATTGGCGGTTGTTATTATTATTAAATTTAAATAAAGTACTGGTGAATATAAAGACATTCACATATATTCATTTTATTAACATTGAAGGATAGTTAGATAAACTATTTAAATATATACCGCTCACAATTATACCGCCCGCTCTAACAAATCGTTTTACCTACAAAGTAGAATATGTGATTTAGTTTACTTAACAGTGGTGAGTGCATCAGTATAACAATTAGGTTTGGTTTGATCAGGATTATAGCATCTTTTTTCATAAACTTTTTAACACTCATTTTATTGTAACTCTACTTCTTTAATTGTTATTAAAGTCTAAATAATTTGGGCGTTGCTTATCAGGTTTATAATCGCACTTTAAAATTTTGTATACAATATTCAACCAACAAACCATTTTCACAACAAATCTTTTTTTTATAAAAAAAAAGATTTGTTAGTCTTTTTGATAGTCGGCATGTCGAATATATAAGTCTCATCTTCTCACTCGCATTATTGTGTTTCAAATGAATGAGAATGAGGCAAGGCGAGCGCCTTAAATAGTAGTAAGTATGTACAATAAATGTTCCTACATCATAAATAATTCTACCAGTAATCGAATGAGCATTTTATGGGCACAACACTAATAATCGAATTTCATATAGCAAGCACGAAGGGTATAGGATACTTACATATATTTTAAGACATTGATAAAAAGCCATTTGATTGATTTATATTGGGGTCTAAAAACTATTGCACCTTATGGTCCATTGTGCTCCCCCTTCTACTTAAGTCTGGCGAGATTCGCTTCTCCCATATGTTGGCAATAGCCAGGAGCTTGCTTATCAGGTCTTCCTATTAATGTCCGGTAATGAATCCGGTAACCCTCCGCAGTTGCATCCTGTTCAGCTTCAGTGCATCGAGAGATAGCCTCTCTGTTGCACTCTGAAGCAGTACCTTCCCGAGCTCTTGCCGCGGTACTTTTCCCCAGAGATCACGGTGTATAGCATTTGACCACTCGTTGATCACCTGTTTAAATGCAGTCCTTGGAATTCCTAAAATAGGCTTTGGGCCTATGAAGGGCATTCCGACTACCTTCTTTGCTAAGGTATCTGCTTTTTCGTTTCCTTCGAAATTACTGTGGCCCGCCACCCAGATCAATTTAACATTGTTCTGTTTTGCCAGTTTCAGAAGTACAAGGCTTTTAAAGCAGCCAGCTTCACTGTCCTAAAGAATACATATGTTCTGATTTATATAGCCTCTGCTTGGAAGGCCGTGGCTTATTTCCCCAAGTTGAGGCTTATGTTTGCATTAAGTCTCTTACCGTAGATTCCCGCCCCGATCCATTTGGAACATATTTAAACTGGATACGGTTAAACACTATTTCAAATACATTTAAAATGCAAAATGTAAATGGTTTAAATTTATTTTTTTTTTAGAGTTCTTTACACCACATCATACTGTTTACGGTTATACAGCTTGATATAAGACTTTAAGAGACAATAAATTGTTGATCAAAAATGACTGCACCGTAGTAAAAATGTAAACATAGAAACTATATGGTAGACATCTTAAATTGATATTGATTTTAAACCGGATCTTCGTTCTTCAAGGGTTCCCGGTCTCATTATTACTATTTTGTCGATAATCTGTATATATGTGTGTGTTTTAAACAAGATATTTCGAAAAACGAAAAGAGCTAGAAAATTATGATAAATTTAATACTGTTTTTTTTAATATTAATATTAAAGTATAATGGGACGAATTCCTTCAAAAGGTTTTTCTCAATTGAAGTAAAAAAATATTACTTATATCTCAAATCTAAAGAAGAAAAAAAATTACTGTGTTTATAGTCGTTTGAAATTCAAATATATACAACGTATAATATTTTTCTATAGATGTCAGCTTTTTTTTATCGAATGTAACTTTTATTATTTTTGTTACTATTTTTGTTCGAAGAATACAAATAATTTACTATATATACATGTAAAAAATAAAAAAAAAAACAGTAAAAATGAGAAAAAATATACAGAAACTCTTTCTGATACACATTTATACAATCATTCATGTGGAATTTTTCTGTATTAATGGTAATATGTTGTTGAATAACAGTACCGCCAGTTGGATATATGTTATATCATTTATCCCTCATTTCCAATGTCTGGGCTTACACAAGGTATTCGATAATGCTCAGGGTAGAAAAATTCATAAAAGAAATTAAGAAAAAGCAAAACAAAATTCGATACGCAGGAGCCGCGTCAACTTAGCGGTTTTCCTTAGAATACATCAATTACTCTCTAGTGGCCACAATTATAGTCTAATCAAAATGAAATGTCGTATGTGATTATTAATAAATGGGGGAAAGAGGGCATAGAGAAAGTAGAAAAAACTAAATATACAATATCTCTCTTAATATTAGAATAATCGACAAATACATAAGGAGTAAAGTTGTAGAAAATCATGTTTGCTACAGTTCAATAACTTATCATTTTTTCAGAAATTTCTCATGTGTACAGAGATATTTAGAATTTTAACTTTCAATCTTTAATTGTAAATATTTCTGTAAATAGTGTGCCAGAAAAATTATATGAATCTAAATTACAGTAAAACTAAGTACCTACAACTTTACTACTTACAAATTTTTCGATTTTTCGAATATTAAGGGAGATATGTCAAATTTTGTGTTTCCCATACCTCTAAACTTCCCTTTCCCCTTGCCCGACTTTACCCATTAACGAACTTGACATTTCGAATCCCAACAGCGTCTCAAATAACAAATTTTATTCCAACGGGATAAAACTGTGACCACTAGGGAGTCCACAGACACATAAACGTATATATACATACATATATATATATATATATATATATATATATATATATCATATATATACATATATATATATATATATATATATATATATATATATATCATATATATATATATATATATATATATATATATATATCATATATATATATATATATATATATATATATATATATATATATATATATATATATATATGAATTTAGAGGTCGCACAAGAATTGAAAATGCCAAGTATTTTTTTTATACAATCAGTTTACATCAATACGAACCAAAACAATTGAACATCACAACTTATTAAGTGCTTACATACCCGGTATATACTGAGATTATGAAAAGAAGTTTCAAACTAAACAATTTTTGACATCAAATGCTTGATATGAAAAATCATACACATCTAGGGATGGGGATTGAACCCACGACCTCTGGCATTCTAGACCAATGCTCTACCAACTGAGCTACCTTAGATGTTATGGTAGTGCTATGCATATGATCTTTCACTATCATTTTTAATGCCATTGTATGATTAATTTTGTTTATTTAATATTAACATATTTTAAATTGTTTTTTATAAACTAGCGTCTATTTATTTCCATTGTTAGTATGGTTGCGTTTCGGTTATATTATACCAACGGAAGCGACTAGCGTTTACTTACTTTGACATTTTAGTAATATGTCTGAACATTGATAACATTTTTTGACATCAAATGCTTGATATGAAAAATCATACACAGCTAGGGATGGGGATCGAACCCACGACCTCTGGCATTCTAGACCAATGCTCTACCAACTGAGTGCTCTACCAAAAATGTTATCAATGTTCAGACCTATTACTAAAATGTTAAAGTAAGTAAACGCTAGTCGCTTCCGTTGGTATAATATAACCGAAAGGCAACCATACTAACAATGGAAATAAATAGTCGCTAGTTTATAAAAAACAATTTAAAATACAAAAGTTCTTTATTTAAAAAAAACCACACGAACATTTTATGTCTTTTAATTTGTCTTCTATCTCTTACGGTTTTAAAGATTAGTTAGTTTTGCTAATTTTGCCAAAACATGGTCCCATTTACGAACTTGATCTTCTTTTTAGATCTAGAACACACACACAATATTTATCGTTATCTCATTTCGTTTTTTGATTTATCGTGTTGAGTTATCGGTTGAACGGACAGACAGATATGCAGTTTGTCATGCGGAATTACGTCCTTTTATGAACACTTATATTATAAATTTTGATAATTTTCAACCGTTACAATGTTGGAACTTAATATATAACAAATATACCCTGATATATAACATATATACGGGGTATAAAATATTTTTGAAATATTATCGACGTTAATACGATAGATACTTCAATTAACTTGAGATATGAAAGGAAAACGAAATATAGAGAATAAAGTACAGAGAACATTTAAGAAAATTACATAGTCTGATGTACATCGTATTACATAGTCAGAGAAGCTCTTAAATAAATGTTTTCAATTATTTACTATTTATAATCTCAGATTTGTAAATCATTACAAATCGATGAGAAATGGAGTAAAAATATTGTCAAAATTAGAGAAAAATTTCTTGTTACCGATTTCGATAAGAACTACTTTTTAAACTAATTGAGATCCAACAAAAACGATGCTGTTGGTTAACATACGATACGATTAACGGTTTTCAAGATATCAGACTCATGGTGCTAAAATTCAAAACTGTATAAGTTAAGCAACGAAAATTTTGAAATGTGTTGGTCGGACGTTAAAATGAACCTAAACTCTGTGCGGTTTGGGTCAAAATTACCCTAGAAAATCATTTTTTATTAAAATCGAGAATACAAATTTTTTTCACTGTTTTCGCATTTTTTTCGAGGGTTACCCCCCCCCCCCTCATTTTGATATAAACTTCGTTTAAAGCTAATTTGGACCAAACAAAAACGATGCTGTAAGTTAAAATACGACACGATTAACGGTTTTCAAGAGACCAGACCCATAGTGCTACTAATTTTATTTACTCATAGTTTTTAACTCGGCCTTGCGCACTACCGTGCTCTAGATGTAAAGATCAGCTATGTGATGGTCGGTAATCATCGGCATTCTTAATATAAATGGGAATTTAACATTGTATATGAGTATTCATTGTTATTGTATATATGATGTGTTTTCACATCATGAAAACACATCACAAATTTTATTTTTTAAATGAAATTTCGAATATACAATTTTGTATCGTTTATTGTGGCTTAAGTTTTATTATTTGAATTCTAAGAGTTGATTTTTCCATATTAAGGTAGTATACTGTTTTTTACGATCTTTATGCCGGGACATCAATAAAAATTTTGGTGAATTAGAAAATACCATTGCTTATGATTATGGCAGGGAGAAATGTGATGAATTCTTAGTTGCATTTTATTGATATTACCAAGCTATGAGCCTTGCGTGATAAAAGTTTATTACCCTCATGTACACGGAGTACATGATATTCCATTGAACCTAGTCAGTAAAATCTGACAGCCTGTCTATAATAGGGCCTACAAACCAGGAACATTGTGCAGCAACATTATGCAGTAACCTATTATGTTGCAAATTTCTATAGGAATGGGATTATTTCTATAATGGGATTAGTATGTTTTTTTTAGGCGCCTGAAATAGCCTCTGAAAATAGCTTATTCACCAATTCTTTTAGATATATTTCTAGTCTTCTTTGGTACCTATTTGTGTTATTATGAATTTAACTTTACAAAAACTGAATAAATAAACTGTACAAAATGGTTGGATTTTATCACGTAGAACTTTTATAAAGTAGAATAGTAACTTCATTAATTCCACATGAAATAAAAAAAAACCTAGAAGCTACACAGTTTATTTTATATTTTACATATAAATTGATTCTTTTCTAGTAGCTGTATGATAATATTGTTTAAAATATTCCTTTTCCAATCAGCGGTAATAAAAATCTTGTTATATTGAGAAAAAAAAATTGAATTTTTTGTTGAGTATATTGTTGTATGGTGGCAAATTGATATTTTGATGAATACGATTTTCATATAGTATAAACATTCTTGCAGCTTGTGTAACCACCTTTAAAAAACAAGAAAAGCTAACCGCAGATATCTTCATGAGACTTTCATAAATTCCATGTTCCAAATGAATATTTAACAGCTACTTTTGGCATAAATAAGATTTCCATATAAACAAAAAGCCAGCAAGGAAATAAAAGAATTCCAATGAACACTAGGATTGTATATACACCGGAGCTAATTATGATAATAAGTATAAGAATGAAATCATGTCGGCTAATAAAACTTGGTTCTTTTCGTTTTCATAATGTTTAATGTTTTTATATATTACTGTTTATTCAACTACGAGTATATATACTATTACATAGTAACATTCACTTGCGGGAGTTACTAGTTAACTACTACTTGTTTATACTATTACTATTAAGTTTTTTATTTTAATTTTTTTATCTGCTGATACGTAATTTATATAAATTCCCACAAAATAGCTCCACCGAAATAGTAAAACAAGTTGTACACATTTTATTTTATTTTTTGCTTTTAAATGACAATTGTGTCGGGTTTTCCCAATAATATTACCAACAGATCCCAGTTAGGCAAATCTTATATCAGATTCGTGATTTTCCATTGGGTTTTCTCAATCATATCCTAAATAGATCCCAGTTGGGCAAAACTGATACCAAATTGTTAATTTTTACGTTGGGTTTTGCCAATAATTTCCCGAAATAATCCCCCTTAGGTAAAATGAATGTCATGTCCTTGATTTTTACATTGGGTTATACTAATGGGTTCCGAAATAGGTTCCACGTGGGAAAAATTAATATTACTTTAACAATTATTACATTGGGATATCCAAGTTGGGTCTTTATTGGGTCCCGATTGGGATAGCCTTACTTGGCATGCCCTCTTGATTCCCTATTGGGTCCGGACATATGTGTAGGGGCAATTTCTAGTCGGGTAATTTTAAATTTCACAACCTCCAACAATATATTTTAGCTACATATGAAAGTAGTAAGTAATATGAAGAATAAAAAAAAATCAAATATATTTAGATACATAGATAATAGTATTCAATCGTTCCCATCTATTTACTTAAGTATACCAATTGTTTTTTTTTCTGTGTGCAGTGCTCCACAAAACAAATAGTTTTTTTTTATTCTTATCCTTTATTTGTTTAACTAGAAAAAAACCGAATAGGGTTTTTTTTTTAAGTTTTGTTTTATGATCAAGTAGACGTTGAATAAAAAATTTTCCATTTTCTCGCCTTGATATATATTTAGACAATGAATATACGAATATACAAGTTGGACAACTATCTAGCAATTCTCTAAAATAGACATTCGAGTAATAAACAAACAATTGAAATGTAACAAGTAACTGGTAGTGTTTTTTTTAAGCACGAGAGACCATGCTCGCTACTCTGCGATGACTTCGTAAAATTTGGATCAGTGCTATCGTATATACGTATACTTCCTTTAAAATCTATTTATTAATACAAACATGTATCTGACAGTGAATTACATATAGGTTGTGGGTGTATGCAGGGCCGACCGGAAAACATACGGGGATGTTTGAATAATACTAAATGCCTCTCTGTGCATCCTCCTGATTATTGTAAAAAGAAATTAATTGCTTTATTTGAACCAGTTGGATACCCGTGTTTCATAATTATTTTATTTGCCTGAAAAATATAAAATTTTAATATAAACATAACATTTGTTTTAGTATGATATAATTTATTATTCTTTGAAATAACATATATTGTATTTTATGTTTTATAAAATTTATTTCAGAAATTTGAAATGATACAAATATTTATATAGAGTGTTCCGTATAAGTATAGATAAGAAAACTATATTTCCAACCATAAAGTGCTTATAAAGACATGGTCTATCTCCGTCCGTTTCTCTTAATAGCGATTTTTGTGATTTTTTGATTAGTTGTTTTGATTAGTTGTTTCTGTTAAAATGTAATATAGCGTTTGAACGAACAGAGATGGGAAATTTCTGTTTAACCATTCGAAAGATCACAAAATTTTCAATAAGACTCATTTTCTGATTTGTCAGAAAAGTTCCATTAAGTGCCTACAAATATTGGCAGGTTAAAACTTTTAGTTAGGAAAAAAAATATCGTCAAATTATTATGGAATCATTACTTGTTTGCTTGTTTTTATTGTTTTGAAAACTAGAGAAATTTTGTGATCTTCCGAACGGTGAAAACAGAAAATTTTGCAGAAAAAAAAAACTAAACGAAAAATCACACCAACCGGTATTGAGCAAAACGAGAGGGAGATCG
Source organism: Nineta flava (assembly GCA_963920215.1). NCBI lineage: Eukaryota > Metazoa > Arthropoda > Insecta > Neuroptera > Chrysopidae > Nineta > Nineta flava. The sequence continues at coordinate 89,760,127 of OY986041.1, forward strand.
ACCATGCCTTTATAGGAACTTTTTGGTTAGACATTCGATGTAGAATTGCTGGTATTTTTTCGTCTGTACTTATACGGAATACCCTATATAATGTTAACCTCTTACATTTGTAATTAAAACATAATAAACTTTTATGTAATTAAACTTTTATACTTTAACGGCAATCATAAAAAAATATTATGTACAGCAGATAGATACGAGCATGTTCTGCCAAACTGCAGGTAAGTTAGTTTGCTAAAAATCAAATGACAAAGAAAATTTTTTTTGTTGAGGTAATTTGCTAATTATTTCAGTTCGTTGTAAGGTACTATGCATTACAAAATTAGCGCTCATAATGAACAACTTTTACCCGAAGGCATTATTTCGTAAACGACACAAATATGTATTACAATTTTGAAAAAAGAGTGCTAGTTTTGTGACTATTTGCTCTACTAGGTATTATAAATTTAGGCAGTTGTAACCAATAAATTAAAAATTAGTAGAGAAATTTTTAACTGCATAATAAACTTGGAGTATTTAAGTAAGACCTCAACTTTTTATTAAGGCACCTATTTTTATGACAAATTTATTTCACAATATTTGTTTCAGTTTTTCTGATCTAATGTCGAAAATTCTTAATGTTGGAGCATAGAAAGTGTTCACGGAAGAAGCAGAAAATACTCTCACAATTGTTAAAATAAATCATCGTAACGTTTAACGTTTAACGAAGTTGCTACAATTGCAATATTGTTATAACTATTACAAGATTAAATTCGCAAATATTTCTATAAATATTACAAAGACTGATAAATTGTAAAAATATTGTTGGTGTTAAATTTACTATCTACAACGTTACGTTAGTATACAATATTTCTACAGCCAAGAGGTAAACAATCGTATGCCCCTAAGAGTAAATTTTCAACAATGAGGAAAAGAGAGACTATGAATGTATTTAAGGACGTTCGAAAGAGTCATTTTGCGGGGAAAGGCGTAAGGGGGGTATCAAGCGACTGCGCATGCCCGCAGCGTTCTATGGTTATTTGGTAAATAATAATACTCGTACATGACGTAATGTCGTAATGTTTCTTTTATTTTAAATAAAAAAGTAAAACCTTGTGTTTCGCTTCTCTAAAATGATAAAATTACTTATATAATTCATTATTAATTTCCAAAATGCATTTGATCATACCTTCATCTTTGGCTCAAATAAATCCTTGTTTATTTAACAACATTTTATATAGTGTTAAAAAACTTCTCTGCATTTTAAACTATGTTTTATTCGATTATAAAGATTAAATTTGTAGTTTCTCCATAAGACCCAATGTTAAAAGTATGATTTTCAATATCGAAAAAAAACGAAAAAATGCATTTAAACTAACATTTTGAAGTATACCAATGAATTCATATTTACTTTTTTAATACCACATTTAATTTACAAGAATTTCTCTGCCTTTTTCTCTCTTTCAAACGTCCTTAAATGAGATACTACAATAACAAACTAAAGAGTCTAGTTTCAAGGTTATATTCACTCATATTAGAAAAATTAGAGTTACGACTATACACCTTTACGACTACAGATTTCCATTTTACAAATATTTAAAGATAAATTCAAAATTTTGTAATTCATTCTCCTTCCAAATCTCGTTTTCCCTTGACTTATCAGGAATAGTATCTTAGTATTACAAATGCTTAAGGTACATCTATTATAACTATAGTCATCGCGTTACAAATTTTATTTGCAGACAGAGCGTTCTATTTTCTAAAATCGATCGAAATAGGGAAAAATTATTACATCTATTCTGATACATAATATATGATGATATTTTTAAATAAAACTTTCTAGGTTGATTTCTGTGGGGCCATAAAACATTATCCTGTTATATAACCTCTTATATAATATAGTAGATAATTATATAAATTTGAATAATTTATATAAATTGGGCAAACATGAAAATGTAACTATGTTATGTCAATATAGATTCAACATGTTTAACGGAACTATAAAGTTAAGGTCAGATATACGAGTATATACCTGAACGTAGGTGAATTCCGCATTTTCGGGCAAATAAATATCGGGGATTATAAAAATAATACAGCTTTGTTTTCGCTCCTTCTGGCTTATATACGTCCACATCACTATTAGCAAATTCGAAGATCAGTTATTGGTTTCGTACACGGTATTACACACGTTGATGATATTGAAAATATTCACCATAAGCATTGATAAGATAAAAGTTAATTAAGATATATTTCCACAGAAAAGTCAAAATTCGTCAAGTAGGCGCATCTCCTGCGTAACGAATCTTTATTATAATATCTTGTGGCTTGATTTATTTTTTTTTGTGCTACAAGAATGAAAAAATAGTCAGAGTGGGAAGTTGGGGAGTATCGTAGCAGTAAAAATGTGCGGAGTTTACTTTAGTATGAAAATACATCATTTTTGTTTGGTACCATTGTTCGAATTTCAATGAATATATATATATATATATATATATATATATATATATATATATATATATACATATATATATTTTGAGATATTTACATAATTTTAACGTTTATATTTTAGTTTTATGAAATTTTAATGTACACATAAACTTTTCATGTTAATTAATAATATATAAATTTTTAACAATTCAGTGAGTCTCTAGAAATATAATAACTAATAATTCATAAAAAATAATGAACACGCTTTTATTAATCACACACAAAAAGTATAACATAATTACTATTCAAAGTATTTAATATAGTTACTAATTTTTCATATCCGTGGATACATTTGCAGTTTATTTTCGTATTCCATTATGTTATCGGGTTGACGATACTACGCTATTATATTGTACGCTAAATTTGCAATGTATTATGTTAATGCGATTATTAGAAATTGAGGAAAACCGTCTTCCTTAATTTGTTTAGAAATTAAATATAATAAATTGTTCAAAAAGTAGTGCTTATTCCTTCTAAATATCGTACAAATAAATATTTAAAAAAATCGCCACTAAGAAAGTACGTAGATTAGCGAATTTTCTCAAATGAACAACATAACTAAAGTTGTAGGAAATAAATTTCACATCAATGTTACCAATTGAGCATTTTCTGGAACAGTAATATTTATAGAAATATTTGAAATTTTAATATTCATATCATATTTTGTAATCGTGTCCATATTTGTAAGTAATTTAAATGTCTAAAGTTCGTAGGTACGGAGACAAGGAAAAAAAAAACAGATGTGGATATTCTACCAAAACGTACGACCTTTCGTCTATTTATTTAAGCTTTATCAAGTACTTAGTATTTAACATTTATGGCAACTTTCTTAGTATCATAAATACTTAAAAATAGCATCAATATTGCATAATGAGTTTTATTTCTTTAAACAGATTAATTAAATAAAGTAGTCAGGCTCATTGTAGATCAATTAAAACATAATAAACTGGCTTTTGCCCGCGGTTGGTAGCTTCTGGTTGTCGATCTATCGGTACAGGAAACATTAACGTAAAAACGATTAACATATTTAATTCAATCTGTTGGTCAATACAGGTAGATGTTTAATAGTTAAAAAAGGAAATATGCCTAATTATCTCGAGAACAGTATTTTAGAATACGATTTCCTCATATAAACTTTGCTACCCGCATTTCACCCCTTTTTAGGAATAGTTTGAAAAAATTACTATGCAGACCCCAATCATTTGCTATCAAAAACATTTCTGCAAAGTTTCAACCAAATCGAACGTCGCAATAAAAAGTTTCATACAAAGTTCAGCCTCCCCCATTTAACCCCTTAAAATGTGAATTTTCAAAAATCCTTTCTTAGCTAACATTTATTATTTATAAACTACCTACCTGCCAAATTTCAGCTTCATGAAGACAATTTCTCCATATTATCTTTACAACAGCATTCCACCCCCTTTTAGAGGTTGTTTAAGAAAAAAACAAATATGCAAACTTTAATTATTTGTAATAATCAAAAATTGTGCAACGTTTGAAGCAAATCGGACGGCATAATCAGAAATTTCGACGTAATCTCTTCGACTATTAAGTAAATATTTTAAGTCAAATATAAATTCCTGAAATATATTTCGAATACGTCCTGTACACATAAATAATCTCAGACGCCTGCAAGCAAGTTGTTTTATATACAGATGAAGTATATATGAGGATACGTAATGTAATATAAAACAATGATTAGTTAATTTCCATTGTCCATAGATAAATCGGAGTTAGTAGGGTTTAACGGTTATATAACCAATTCTAGGATATGTAATTGAATTTGAATATACCATTGTAGTATCTCTGTGTAAACACAACCTTTGGTTATGATTATTATGTATTTATTTATAAATTATTTCATTATAATTCGTTGTTTCTATTCATATTTGTATTTGTTTCGAAATATACAGAATTTCAAGTACAATTAATATTTGTTTACTCTCAAATAACAGATTAAGAAATAAAGTTGATCCATTGAGAAAAAGACCTATTGTAATAAACTGTTATAACTAAACTGCAAAATATTTAAAATCGTGAAATAATTCTATAGGACTAGTATTTCTATGGGCGTGGTTTACTTTTCGCCTAAAGCTAACAATACCTTCCCGAAAAAGATAACTGTAATTAATATATTTCTAATTATAAATATATATAAAATACAATCAAAGTACCTTTTTCGTAACAATCTACGGGATATGGAGTCAAAGATATGTTACTCGTTGCTAATTTGGTGGGACACGCATCAAATTAGCAACGTGGAACATATCTTTGACTCCATATCCGATAGATAGTTACAATTAGCTAATTCATACTGATGATGACTACATTGTAGTCGAAATACGTATTTATAAAATACAAATAATTGTTTAAGGAATTGGGGCAAAATTTGAAATTTAATTTCAAATATCCTAGAGTTCTCTTTGATTATCTTAATAATCTTGATTACCCGACGACGGCAAAACCAAAAGGAAGCGTTCTGTTTTTAGCAGTCTATGTATGTTTGTATTTACCTATATTTCACAGTAGCACCTAAACATCCGATTTTGATGAATGAGGTACCGTTCGCTTCGTATAAGCGTTCCGCTTGTCATAGACTATGTGACGTAATTTTCATAGACTATGTGACAAATTGCATAATACGCTTGCCTACAAACAAAATTCACAAATTTATCGAGTTTGGTATCAAATGATATGTTTTAACTCACATATTCCGAAAATATGTTATATACAATTTTCGTAGTCGGGTTTTAGTTTTTTTTAAATTTTATATTATTATGATCTTGTTTTAGATAGATTCAAGAGTCTCAAGATCCTATTCTGGTAAATGTCGGCGTAAAAACGTAAAGAATATATTTTAACTCACATATTCTGAAAATTTGTTATATTCATTTTTCGTAGTCGTATTTTAATTTTTTTTAATTTTATATTATTATGATTTTGTTTTAGATAGATTAAAGAGTCTCAAGGTCCTATTTTGGTAAATAAAACGTAAAGAATAAAAACGATTATTTAAAAATTTAAATCTCTTTGAATTTGGAAGGCGAACAACGCTATTAAAGTTCTAGAGCTAAAAAGCAATTCTAATCTGAAGAGTAACCAAGGACTATCTTTGCTTGTTTAGCAGATACATTTTTTGCTCAATTACTCTGAATTTAACGGAAGGAATTTAACCGTTAGATATAATTTTTTATAAATGATTATAAATCATTTGCACGAATCGCAATACATCTTACAGAAGCATGAATAACAGCGCAAAAAATAGTTTTACCTCCGGCCAAAATTTAAACGTTACCACAAAAACATACTTTCAATTGCAGTAGCTCAAACTGTTTATGTATAAACCCGAAAATTACTTAGTCGATATGAGGTCACCATATTATTTAGCAATTGGTTAGAATTCCATTATTGCTATTAAAAAAAAATACAAATACAATTTATATAATGGATTTCATGGAAAAATGTTTAGAACGCTTAACGTTACAACTACATTCAACGAACAACAAGTATTTGATGACATGTTGTTTAGTGGTTCGACGAAAAACGAACATTGGCATCATTCCACATAATCCATTATATAAATTACATATAATGTCTATTGGTACTTTACAATTGAATTACCACATTGGAATAAAATTCACGTGTATGACAAATGTAACGTAAAAGATGTACAGGATTTTCGTAAAAAGTGTCTTTCAAGGAGCAGCATTTTTCTTTTTACTTAATATTCATATTTAATGGGTTAAACAAATTTTTTTTGTTCAAGTGTCTGAATCAAGTTGAGCCAAATCACTCGTTTTCAATACCTATTTTCATCTCTCAATTAAAATTATAAATATTAGTGGTACAGTTTCAATAGTTGAGACTTTTTTTAGAAAAGCGAAACAGAATTCGAAAAAAAGGCACTTCTTTACTAGTCTAAAAAAGTAAAGCTTTCATCAGCATTGTATCTATCTACTAATCTTTCTTAGTCCTGCAATGCAATTTATCCAATGTTTTCGGATGTTAATGAAACTTTTAAATTGTTTGATAAACATTTTTAATTCAATCAACTACAAAATTAAATTTATAGAACTTCCCCGAGTTTATTTATATAACAAATTTAATATATAACAAATTTTACCTTTATGAAAAAAATGTTTGCCTTCTACAGACAGACTACAATAATGTAGTATGTTTTCGTAGTTCAATAACGATGTTAATATTTCACCCTATATGCTTCTCACTTGGTCACAAAAGTAGATGTCATTTTTTTTAAATTTTGTAGTTGATTTGTGCCTTATACGGTTTTCGAAAAAAAATTTCGAATAAACTTTGTTACTATATTTCTAATGAATAACTTTTATCCGAAATTTTTTCGAAAACCGAATCAATAAGGCACAAATCAATTATAAATTTTTTTTAAATTACAACTTTTTTTGGTCCGTAGTACTATGGGCCACAGAAGTCCTGGTTATTCTTCAAAACTTTATTGATTTGTGCCTGATTAATTCGGTTATCGAAAAAAAGTTTCATAATAAAATAGAATAAAAGTTGCCCATTTTTATTATACTAACAACATTCATTTGAAGCATTTTTTCGAAAACCGAATGTGTAAGGTACAAATAAATTATAAAATTTTGAAATTGACCAAGACTTCTGTGGCCCATAGTACGGTTTAACGTGTCCTTTATACCAGAATTATCAATGGGTTATGTCCATGCGCGCGAACACGTTATTTCGAGAATGAGGATCCCTCGAACATTCATTGTTTAACTATGTATTAATATAACTTGAAAAGATAAGACCGTTTCACTGAAAGTAAGTTTTCAATGATTGCTGTACTCTCTCAAAAGGTCTTTTGCTCGTGTTGTTCAACCCTACGATCTGTTAAAACGCTCTGTGCAAGATAGATGCTTGACTATTTATAATATACATTGATATTTCAGATATTATTCCAGTATTGAAAAATGATCCCAGGATTTATTTAAACTTGAAAAAAATTGGAATGGAATGAATGATCCCCTCTCTAACCGAATTATAATTATTTTGAACACGTGATATTTTAAACATGTCCTATACTTATCCAGGCTACATCTGTTTATCGAGGATGTATGTTCAAAATAATTTTAGTACCTTACATATATCTATCTAATTAAATAATTTTCCAAACTGTTGTTGACATAACAATAATAATATTAAAGTTTTAAAAGTCAAAAGTTTCATTTATTTTTCATTGTTCGATATTATTATAATTGAACTTTATATTTATATTGTAGAAATTAACTATTACATAAGTTTACACAATTATTTGAATTTATTTCTCTTTAAACTATATCTATACCCTGGATCCATCCGTCTGTCTACCCGACAATAATTTGAAAACAAACAAAAAATAAAGAGCTGCCATTTGTGGAGCTAAACTGTATTATTCGTGTTCATGTCTTCGTGTCACAGCAACTACCCATTAGGTGGGAAAACATTTATATAAATTAGAATCGTAAAAGATAGAAAAAATACTCCTTTATTTAAATACAAACAACTTTCGTTTGAAACTTTACAAAAGCATATATATATATATATATGGTGTTCAGAAATTCATTGTATTTAATTGATATCTTAAAAAATAAGCGTCAAATCGAAAAACTTTATTAAACTGTTTTGTTTGGTTTTTTCAGTTCTACATTGTAGGTAGAGGTAGATTGTAAAGGCTGCCCTAGACGGGCTACACTTCGCCCATAAGGTCCATTGTGATGCCTTAGGATGTGACTAGGAATTTGTAGGATATGCGGCTGCAGCCGACTATGATAGGAACTATGCCGATATTCATCTGGAGTTCATGAAGGAAACTGCAGAAAACCTTCTCAAGCATAGCCGGTTACTTCGTTCTTGTCCATGCGCCGAAAGTTTAGTTAATTAACCGCCCCTTTTTTTTTCCTTAATAATTGACAAAATGCCGATGTCGGGATTCGAACCTATAACCTCCCAGTTTCCAAATAGGCATACTGCGCAGACATAACGCCTTAGACCGCTCGGTCACTTGGACTGATTGACCGTGTTCGCATGGTATAACTTATCTTTTAACAATACATTGTGGAACGAAGAACGAAGTAACTTGCTCTACAGTCTACATTGTGGTTATATAATATATATATATATATATATATATATATATATATATATATATATATATATTTTTATACATCTGTGCATGTGAAGAAGTACGATAAATAGTCGACCAGTTAGTTATTTGTTTATTTGTTGTTGTAATAGTTTTTAATTTAACACTGCTAAGGTACTTTTGAGATAAGATTAATTACAATCAAGGGTAAGATTGCATCTTTTAGAAAAAAAAGCTCTTTAAAGAAAACTAATTTAGAAGAAAAACTTTTTAATTTTAAATAAAACAAATATTTGAAATATTCGTAAAATCACTTTATTTGGCTACTTTCGGAACACAGTTCCTTCTTCAGAAAAATTTTTTTACAGCAGAATAAAAAAAGATTTTTTTTCTGAAGAAGGAACTGTGTTCCGAAACAAATAAAAAAATAAAAATGAAATAAAGTGATTTTATGAAAATGTCAAATGTTTATTTTATTTAATAATTATAATGGATTTTCATCAAGTAACAAATTCAATACAAAAAAACTTTTTAATTTTGGTCAATGAATACGAATTAATCTTATTAATATTCTTTTAAATAATAAAAAAATGTGCTATGCTTAATCCAAATTTTTACTATTTTAACAATAAACTGATGAAAGAATTTTGTAAAAAAATCTGAAAATGTTCATAAAGTATAAAATTTGTGTTCAAAGTGGGTACTGTTTGACCTTTTCCACAACAAGTTTGGTACTGATTTCCAACTTAACAATGATGTAAGGTGGATTTATATCCATGATGTAGTGCTATTGGGACATTAAAGTCGGTAATATTTCTAGAAATATAGAGTTACCAAAAAATGATTGGTAGTTAATTCTAGTAAAATTTATTCACTACAACTTTACCTATAAATATTCTCATTTTATTAGTATTTATTTGTGTATGACTGAATTAGATACGATCATTTTTAATCAAGAAAAAACCGATATAATTTTTATTCGCGAGATTTTGTTTGTAAAATAAAACAAACCTATATAACCCTTGAATGAATTGCTAACGATATTATATAATCTATAGTTATATATATATAGAGTCATTAATTGGCCAGTTTACTAAGTAAAAAAATATATAAATCCATCATATATAATATAAAGAGAAATGTTTTTTTTTCTTAATAAACTTAACGCACACAAGCACACTAGACAGACTGATTATATACAATATTGAGGATAAAACTAGGTCATTATTAGGATTATTCCTGGCTTATACATTTATTTTTGTGTATGTATAGTATAGTACACAGCTAAGGCCACATGGAATATTGTTTACCTCCCTTAAGCTAGCAGAGCAAAGTACCAAAAATGAATTTCTTATGTACCAGAATTATGTGCTGCAATTAAAATTTCTGTGCTTTTTTTGTTTCGGCGGAATATGAAAATTAAAAGGGCTCGGCTAGCTTAAAATCAAGACAGCAGAGTCTTGATTTTAAGCTAGAATCCCAGAATTAAGTAGTATATCGTGCTATAACTCTATATCGAGACGTATTTGCACTCACAGCATCTCCAAATACATATTCGTATGTCGACGAACCCTAACTGGAACTAGATAGATAGATAGATAGCTTGTAGAGGTTGCCCTGGATGGATTACACTTCGACCATAAGGTCCATTGTGATTCCTAAGGATGTGAGCATGTGAGTAGAATGGAAGGAATTTTTGTATATAGACTAGGAATTGGTAGGATATGCGGCTGCAATCGACTATGATAGGAACTAAGCCAAGAGGGGCACTAAGCTTCATGAACCAGGAGTTCATGACGAAAACTGCAGAAAACCTTCTCAAGCATAGCCGGTTACTTTGTTCTTGCCCAGACGCCCACAGTTTAGTCAATTAACCTCCCCTTTTTTTTTTCTTAATAATTAACAAACTGCCGTTGTCGGGATTCGAACCAATAACCTCCAAGTTTCCAAGTAGGCATACTTCGCAGACATAACGCCTTAGACCGCTCGGCTACTTGGACTGGTAACCCGAACTAGGGTACTTTATTCGATTGAACAACATCGAGTAAAGCTCGGTTTACAGATCGAAAGTTGAAAAACGAGTATACTGATTATTCAATATGAAGTGGTTGCTCTCTAGAATGAGTATTGGTGCATATCTTTCCAGAATTGGATTATCTAGAAATTGGGAAAATACTCTTAACCCAAACACCTTAGTGCTGACTGACTGCACGGCATAGTGTTAGTGTTACTTCACAAAATAGATGTAAAAGCCATTTATTGGATGTAACGAACATCTTCCCTAACTCGTATTCCGTAATATTTTCCAATTTTAATCATTCTTACATCTGATATAAACTATATAGTCCATATATTTTTTCATATACCACTCCCGGCAGTAACTGTCATTCATTTGGTATTTTACGGGTAATTACATTCTCCTATAGTCGTCGTATATTTTAATGTTATGTATTTTTTTCTCGAACAAATAAGAGATATTCTTAATTCTATTTTCAAGAAAAAATTGATTCGATTAATGTGTTTACACATACGCTATTAAATTATTTATAAGATTTACGATTATCGTTTATTAAATGATTATCTTAATTTATGTGTACATAATGATTTAGTGAAGATTATTTAAACAACCTATTATTTGGTTTATTTGCTTTATCATAATTGAAAAATGAATTCGTAATTTATTTCAAATAAAAGAGATTATTTTGATTCTACTTGAAATAATGTAGTACCAAAATGGTCTTATAATAAATTGATATTTAATTCTGAACTTCAAAGATGCTCTTTGCGAAATAACAAGGAGTGTTTGGCACTCATTATTTTCGAACTGAAAAGCATTTCAAAAAGATCATCGATCGTGTTGGGTTGCTTAAAACAATGTCGCCCAATGTCGTATATTTTTTAACAGGTTGCAAGTACATTTATTTCCAAAAATAAACAGTTTTTCGAAAAATTGAACGGCCATTCAAAAAACCAAATAAAGATAAAGAACTAATCTGCTATAACCTACCCGATTCTATTAATTTTAAGTGCAGCAGAAAAAATATTGTGGTCTGTACATAGAAGTTTTACAGCATTCACAACATACTTTTAGGAATAAAAGCGAAACGTTGTGACGAAATGTTTTCGCCAAATAAAATAACTAACATCCAAGTGCCTCAAATAAAAATTAAATTACATAACATTTAAAAAAACAAAATTCACCACTGACGACAACAACAAACAACATCGAAGACAACAACAGAGGTGTAATGGATGGTGTATAAGGTATAATAAGTTCACTTACCTTTGGATAGTCGAGCGGTCAAATGCATTCGTCAGCAACAAAATCAATAATTATCTTGAAACTCGAATCCGAGAGATTCAGTGATTAATCACAAGAATTTGATTCTGTTGTCAGACGATTGTATTCGGTTGTGACATTTATCCAAATTAGTTATATGTATTTTACATCTTTACATCAAATTGTTTAAAAAAATAAATAACTATATAGTTAATTACCATTTTTATTCTATTAAAAAAACCTTGGAATTTAATCAACAACTTGGCAATTGAAACTTAAGCAAGGAAATTAAAATTTTAAAAAGTAGAAAAAAAAATTTTCGTTAAAAAAATTTTCGTTTCGAAGTGTCTAATACAGTGTGATGAAGTTACTTCTTACAGCTGTGTCAATTGAAATATCTAGTATAACACATATAGCATTTTAACGTTTACTTTGCAAGACTTGTGTTAAAAATGATTATTCATTATTTTTGATCTCGTAGTTGCAATTTATTATTATCTTTAAAATATTAATACAGATTAAAAAGTCTCAAAACGCTTACGCAAATAGCGCATCCAAGATTTGAAAAAAAAACTTTAAAAAGACTGAGTTTTAGGTCATATTTTAATGAGTTTACGGATAAACTAACTTTTAATTATACTGGGTGTCCAGAAAGTACCGCAGCGGATTGATAGGGTAGATAGAAAATTTAAAATTCTGAGACGAAAAGTCCTTTACCATTTTTTAACCTGACTTACAGGTAATTAGTTATTAATTAAAATAACCAAAAAGTATCCAATCAGAGGCACGCAATAGCGGTAAGCAGGGAAGTGGGAGAGATTATATAACAAATAATACAAAAATATTTATATAAAATTGTAAAAAAACAATGCAATGATAAAAGTTTATATATATAAAGCTGCAACTCCAAAAATAAAAATATTTTATTTGAAAAAAATGGATATTTGTAAGTAAATTGAAGTAAATAAATAACGCAATTATTTTTACTCTTTAGGGCATTGTTTCATCGCAGATTTTTTCAGATCCTCTTTTGGAGTCGGGTTTTGTTTTTTTGTACAAAAATTTTTATGTAACACCAATAGGGTATATGCATGATACCAAATATGTCATATTTAATTTCAGAATATGAAAATACTGTTAATACTGTAATAATATTTAAAAACGAAATAAAATCCGACAAATATCAAGGCTTTTAAAGATTATTATCTATCTCTTTCTTGCAAAACGGAGTTTTACGTGTATTTTAAATGGTGATAGTATATTTATGACGTAACAATGTATGTCAAGAGGGCTATCGCCCTCTTTGTTTAATCGGGAATCTCAATCATTCATATCTCGCTTATTTTTAAAGTTATTTAAAAAGTAATTTTACTTTGATATTTGTCAAGTAAACATGCTTCAATTCAAGTGAAAAAAAATGTTCATGCATATTTCCAATTAGTTTGTACATTGATTACCATACCAACAGTAATTTATATTTATTGTTTACATGTGTTATATATGGATACACATATAATATTAATTTTTATGTATGTATTCTGTGTGATGTTTGTAAGGTTATAAGGGTATAAGGTCGATTCTATATAATGTACCAAATAACTAACAAACACTCCATGTTTTAATATCAAAGAACTTATAATAAATTATAGACGAGACGTTAATAGTAACAAACACACATACAATATACAGACAGGCAGATACACATATATTACGGTCTAGTAAAGTTACACAGTACTAGAGTTGCAATTTCCCGCACCTTCACTCGGGGTTATTTTATAATTGGAGTCTTATTGCACTACTACAAAAATGAACTCAATTTAGAAATGATGAATGAAATGATAGAAAATTTACTTTCTAATTCCGTTTTGATCCCATAAAATATTTTAAATATATTATCAAAACACTTTCCAAAATCAATAGGTCACCATAAGCTTTCTCAAAGAAATATTCAGTTGCATCGTTTAAAATAAGACACATGTGTGTGAGAAAGTCTTAAAAAAATGTAATGTTTACACTACAGTATCCATAGTTTACTAACATATTATTATTATTATTATTTGGAGGTTATTAATCACTGCGACCAATATGATCTATTGTGACCCCCTACTACTGCTCTGTTAAGGCTTGCCTCAGAGCTCCTCAACCAGTCTCAATTCTCGGAGGAATTTGAGGATCTGGGTGGGGTGCAGGGATCGTAAGTCATCCTCCTGGAGTGGGTACTGGTCGAAACAAGCAGCCCGTCTTCGTGCCACGGCTTCACATTCAAGTAGAAGATGAATTGGAGTTTCTTCCTCCAGCTCACAGAACCTGCATGAACCGTCAGTGATGATTCCCATCTTTCGGAGGTGCCCATTCAGCCGGCAATGCCCGGTGAGAAAGCCCGTTAGGATTCGTAACTCATTTTTTGTGAGCTTAATGCAGGTTTCGAATCTTTTTCGGTTATACTGCCCGAGAAGGATCTTGGCCTGCCGCAGCCCTGGGGAATCTTCCCAAAGCTTGTTTCTTTCTTCTTCCTCTGCCTTCCAGAGGGCTGTGTTGAGGTAGGCCTCACTTATTCCACAGGACGGCTCAGGTCCTATGAAAGGCTCTGACGACCCTTTCCTTGCCAGTTCATCAGCAGTCTCATTCCCCTCAATGCCTGCATGGCCTGGCACCCATTTCAGAGAAACGTCATTCTCTTTGCCTAGCCTGTTTAGCAGGTCTAGGCATTCCCACACCATCTTAGAGTTGATGCTCCATGCACTTAGTGCTTTGATGGCAGCTTGGCTGTCAGAGAGGATCACTATGTCCCGCTTCCTGTAGTTCCTGCTCAGGTTGAACTCAGCACACCTGGTTATTGCACGAACTTCCGCCTGGAAAACACTGGGAAACCTCCCCATGGGTTCAGAGTATCTGGTTCTAGTCCCAAATACACCCGCTCCCGTGCCTTCGTTGGTCTTTGACCCGTCAGTGTACCATTTTATTGTATGTGGCTTGAGGAAGTACATGTCCTCCCCATTCCACTCCTGCTTACTGCTCAGCTCCGTAGTGAAGTTCCTATTGAAGCTGAACTTCCTACTTGCTTTATCTCGGGGTAGGTCTAACAAAGAGGTGAGGGGCTTGTTACCCGTAATAGCCCTCCTATAGGCCATTTCGCCTCCCGTTAGTCTTAGCAACGCTTTCTGTGCTGCACCCTCCACGGCTAGATGCAGGGGAGAGAGGGCCAGTATGACCTCCATCGCAGCCGTTGGACATGACCTCATGGCACCTGTGATACACAGGCATGCCAGACGCTGCACTTTAGCGAGTCCTTGCCTTGCTCTAGCGATTTCGGTTTTCTTTGACCAGACCACCGCTCCATAAGTGATGACTGGTCTTACCATCATGGTGCACATCCATCGCAGGATTCTTGGTGTACATCCCCAGGACTTGCCAGCGATTCGTCTGCACACCATGAGGGCTCTGGTCGCCTTGGAGGTAACTTCCTCCAAGTGTTGGTTCCACCGTAGCTTAGAATCTAGAGTAATGCCTAGGTACTTAACTTCCTGCTTCCATTCCAACTCCTCGCCACCAAGGTGTAGTGCTTGGAGTCTCGTGAGTTTTCCTTTTCTTGGTGAATATCATCACAGTGGTCTTGGCTGGGTTGACGCTCAGCCCCACTGACTGGCACCACTTTCTTGTAGCGTTTAGCCCTCTTTGAATGAGGTCACGCACCGTGCTCTCAAACTTCCCTGTTGCCAGGATCACGATATCATCGGCATATCCTATGCAGGTAATGCCTTGAGCCGTGAGCCCGTGCAACAGGTCATCTACTACAAGACTCCATAGTAAAGGGGATAGGACCCCTCCCTGTGGGCAGCCTCGCGTTGTGCCGACCCGGATGGTTCTCTCCCCCACCCTCACTTCGGCAGTTCTGGAAGCGAGCATCTCGCCTATCCATCTGGATATCGTGACGTCCACCCCCCGTTTCTCCAGGGATGCTTTGACTACCTCATGTGAGGTATTGTCAAAAGCGCCTTCTATATCAAGAAACGCGCACATGGTCGTTTCTCTCAAAGCCCCGCTCTATTGCGGTCGTTAGTTCGTAGAGGGCCGTCTCTGTGGACCTGCCTGCCCTATACGCATGCTGGTTGGGGTGCAAAGGCCTCTTCTCCAACACCTGACTTCGGATGCAACTGTCCACCGCCTTTTCCACCGTTTTCAAGAAAAACGATGTAAGTCTGATGGGTCGAACAGACTTCGGATGGCACTGGTCTTTCTTTCCCGCTTTGGGGATGAAAGTAACTCGCGCCCTTCTCCAGGGGCTAGGTATATGCCCTAGCGCCAGGCTGTCTCTACTGATCCGGAGGAGATGAGGCAAAATCTCCTTTTGCCCATGTTGTAACAGGGCGGGGAAGATGCCATCTACTCCGGCTGCTTTGAAAGGTTGAAATGTGTCAATTGCCCATTTCAAACGCCCAGGGGTGCATACTTCTGCAGCCCTGTTCCAGTTCTCTTTAGTCGCTCTACATGGAGCCCTCAAATCATCCTGCTCCTGAGTAGGAGAACTACCGGGGAAGTGAGTCTCCAGGAGTAGAAGAGCCCTCTGCTCCTCGTCCTCCGTGAAACTTCCATCCGGCCTTTTGAGTGCTTGTGCCCCGGATTGAGTGTCTCGGGATAAAGCTTTGTGCAGTCTGGCCGCTGCAGGGACAGTGGCGATGCCTGCACAAAACACTCTGAAGCTGTTCCGTTTAGCTTTCCTAATCTCCTTGTTATACTCGGTCAATTTTGCCGCGTAACTGTCCCAATCTCCACACAGTTTTGCTCTATTGAAGAGCCTGCGAGTCTCGCTACGGAGCCTCGAGAGACTGGTATTCCACCAAGGCACCTGCCTTTTGGTTTTGTTAACGATCAGTGGGCAAGTGGATCGATATGCCTCCATAATTGCCCTATCAAGTTCGTCAACAGCCTGTTCCAGTGCCAGGGGTTCCCTGACTTTGGAGTTCACTAACCTTAGATTGTCTTCCAAGTTGCTGACGTAATTATTCCAGTTGGTCTTTCTCGGGTTCCTGATACCACAAGGTCCCGAGGTGACCCCTTCTAGTTCAAATTGAATGATTCTATGGTCAGACAGGGATGGCTCCGACGAAACTCTCCATCTCCTGACCCATTGCCCCGTCGACAGATTACACAGAGTGATATCTAACACTTCTTCTCTAGCTCTTGTTACGAAAGTTGGCATTGTGCCTACGTTTAGGATTTCGAGATTGGATGCTAGTAAGAATTCTAAGAGAGACCTCTTTTGTTGCAGTCGGAACTGCCCCATATTACGTGGTGCGCGTTGGCACCACAGCCGATGATCAAAGGCAGGCGATGCTTGCTGCAGTGATCCACTAGCTTCCTGACCTCATTTGACGGTACCTCCTTGTCTCCGGCTAGGTATGCTGATGCGATGACCAGTCTGTGGGGTACACCCCCCATTTGCAGGGTTATCTGCGCAGTAGCCAGGTCTCTCGTCACAAATTCTGAAATGCACACAGCGTTTAACTGATCCCGAACTAGCAAACAAGCTCTCGGTATTTCTGACTTTTTGTCCCAAATGACTGTCGCATCGCGGCAGTTCAGTCCTCTTACCTGACTTCTGTAGATCCAGGGTTCCTGGATCAGCACGACTCCCAGGTGTTGCCTAGCGAAGAGACTCGCTATAACTGAAGATGCCCCCTTGGAGTGGTGGGAGTTCAGTTGGGCAACCCTGGTGGTGTTGTTTTTAATCATTGTTCCTTTTGGAAGGAAGGGCTTGCCCTTCCCTCCTCAAGGAGCCTCCTCTCCTCCCCGTCTGAGAGTAATTCTTCTCCCTCCGGGGCTGCTAGAAAAGGATTGAGGCTGAGCTCTTCCTCGCGTGCCACCTGCACCTGCTCCACCTCCATCTCTGGAGCTCCGGTGAGTTGAGCCTCCTCCTCCTGCTCTACTCTGCCAGATTTGCCCCTCTTCAGACCATGAACAGGGATCGCTCCAAATCTGTAATGGACTTGGTAGCCCTGCTCCCTTATCTTCTCCGCAGATAGGCTGTCGATAAGAAAACGGGTCAGCAGCCCGTGGCCTTGACATCCTCCTTTGTGCTAAGCGTCTTCCAAAGGGTCTTCTATCCTGATGTCCGGGTTCTGCACCTCAAGGAGACGAAGTTGAGTCGCAGTGTCCATGCCTGCGCTTCTTGGGAAGAAGATACTGATGGTTTAGCCTGCGGGTATCTTTCCCCACGGCGACCTTCAACTCCGGTCCATCCCAGTTCTGTAGCTTGGGCGCTTGCTCCCGAAGCCACTCTATCGCTTCCTGGGTCTTGCATGTGATAACCACCATGCCACTAAGGAACCGGATATTTTCAAACGTTAGTTTCCCAACGTAGGGCTTCTCAGCTTTTAGCATGGCTTCAACCAGAGCTTGCTCTGCCGAAGTCTGCTGTTCGGTGGTCAGGTATCGCCCTGGGTACCCTTCCGGCAGTAGAGCCACCTTGGTGTTGCTCAGTGCCGACGAATACTTCCCCATGGGTTTCACCTGCGAGCAATAGGGAAGGTCCCCGGCTCGGCCTTTCTTAATACTCTCCCTGAGGGGAGGTGTGACATGCGAGGCACCTCGCTTCTGTGCTCTGGGTGGGGCTGAGATTTTGGGAGCCTCCCGCTCAAGGGCCGCCTTCCTAGCCTCTTCAGAGGCCATGCCCTGTTTGAGGAATCGGAGGTACCACGCACTTTGCTCCACTCAGTCCCCTTCGGAGTGGGTCATCAATTGCCCCAGGCTGTCCGCTCGGGGGTAGAAGAGATCTCTTCTCCCCGTTACCTCTAGGTTGGCTGTGGTCAGTGCCCACCTGCCTTCCTGGTGTCTTTTCTTCCACCGAGGTGGAAGTTTTCGACGCAGAAGTTGTGCTTCTGCCTGTCGATGAGGTACTGGAGCTGGAGTGCCCGCCTCCTCTTGCTCCCTGTTCCCCACGGCTTCTCTGCCTCTTAGGACGGTTGCCCGGTCGTATGCCCGGTTGTACAACCTTGCCCTCGTTCACAGGATGGAGCTCATGCTCCATCTGATCGACGAGGTCTGTAGCGGTATTTTCCCGCGTAAATTTTTTAAAATTGAATTTCTTTTTAGAGTCCATATTAGGTCCCACGATTCGCATAGGAAATGAGGTCCACCCCGTCAGAGCCTTGCATGCCGGGGTAAGGGGTTCAATACTATGGGGTGCCCCCAGGTTCCCCAAAGGAATCGTTCATGGCACACATATTTTACAACCCCATACCATTCAGCCCTCGGCACGATGTCTCCCACCTTGGCTTGGGTTGGCCTCGTGAGTCTTAGTCTGATTGTTCATTTGGAACCTTTCCAGCAAGGAAGTCCCTACCAGTAGATAGTGTTATACTATATACCGCTGGCATAGCCCCCAAAATCATCACTATTCACAAGCCTGACCGGTACGACAAACCGCTCACGAGAGGGTCAGGTTACTAACATAAGACTATCGTTGCTAACTGATGATATACAAGGTTGATTATGGAGATGTAGTAGAGGGGAGATTCCGGCAAGTAGACATTTTAGATCTTTTTCACCGACTCCTAATCCATCCCCTCTATAGGCCCTATCCTATACCATGGTTTTTTCGTATCCTCTGGCCCTGTGTTCGTTGTCAAACCTACCCGAATCTTCTTTTCGAATGGCAAGACAGATTTCGACATTTTGGTTGAATCAAATAATCCGGGACTGATTGCACTGTCCTCTAACCTGAGAGATAGATCTTGAGCTTGCAGTGACCGATAAGCACACCAATATTATTGAGATATGCGATGTAAATTTGTAGCATATTTTTTATGTTACATTCTGTATAATCAAAACCTTATGAGTATCATAAAAAAATGTATAACATATTTTTGTTGTCGCTGTGTTCTTGTAAGATTGGTAAACATTTATTCGACTTATATAGGCCAATTAAATTACACATAGACATTCTGTTTTTTTTTTTTTTAATTTTAATCTAAAAAATTGCAAAAAGCACTTATCAGGTCTAAACATGGGGTGGGTTTTGTCTACGTACAAAAACATTTAAACTGTTTTAGGTAAATCGTAATTTAAATAATTTACAAAAATATTAATAGTAAGATTTCATAGAACATTACTGATGGTTATTTTAGTTATATTACATTAACATTGTAAGTAGTACCACTAAATTCTCATTCGTTTCTATCACTTTTTCCTCTGGTGGAATTTTTAATTTAATTCTAATCATTTGTCTTCTAGTAGTATTAAACAGTTGTCACCCTATACTAGACAATGCTCAAACAGCTATCATTCTTATTTGGATTGCATGAAGTTTTCTCTACCCAGTCTTCGAGGACGATTCGATATTCTGTTCCTCACTATTCCGAGATAAGGCTGCAACCTCTTTCTCTCGTTCTCGTGGCAGCCCTGTTTCCCCCTATGTCATACCAGAGCTCCCTAGTAATGTAATATCGATTATCATGGACAATTTTTTTCAATGACTTGGTGTATTATGCCACTCATGAAAATGTAACCGTTGATGAACATATATTGACTTGTGAGCAGCTTATTCTGAACAGATAAATGCATTATATTCTTCACAGTTACGTTTTCGTAAGCCATACTGGAAACTGACAACAAGTAATTAGGCTATGTCATAAAATGATAAAAACCTGTAACCCATACTTAATTACACGTTTACTCGCCCATGTTATTAATGGGTGACAATAAAATTGCAACAATACTTATTTGAATTTACTTTTATTGCGTATTACGATCGAAATATAAATGTTAATGTTATAAATTATAGAAGAACATATTCTTTCATGAAATGTAACATATTCGTGAGATCATAAATATCATAAGACCAACTGCAATTAAGGTGTAATTAAAATCCTGTCCAAAGATTTGGTTATTATTGTTTTTATAAATAGCAATTTTGCAATGTTTTAGTATACAGAAAATATAAATAAATAAATATTTCGAACATTTATATTTATATTTTTAAAGTAAATAACTTATATTTATGTCATATGTTAGGTGCATGTGAGGTTTATTACTATTTATGAATTTCTTGAAAAGACGTACCCACATTATTTATGTAACAAATATTTATATTAAAAATATTCTTGTTTAAGTTTTTCATACTTACAATATGTTTGTATTAAAACTACCATTGGATTAAAACAAAAAAACTTAAGGTGATTCAAATATTAAAAGATGATACTGGTAACATTCGCCATGGTTACTTATTTTCACATGTAATATACTATCTATCTCTGAGAAAAGTCGCAAGTCTTCGTATCGCCAATGTGACAAATTTTTTTTACATCTAATGTAGTTATGTAATCAAGTAATTTAACCATATTTTTCAGCAGATTGCGCGAGCAGGCCTTAAAAAATTTCCTGTTACCTACAGTTTACTGTATGAACTTCACTAATATCTCTGAAACATAACTTAAAAGCCTCGCCACATGAATGGTAAATAACAAAAAGGTGCAAACTATAAATTGCGGGAGATTGAGTTGTAAGAGCTAAAATTTACTTCTTGCTGCTAATTTATTTTCGGTAAAATTGCAGAAGTGGCTTCGTGTTTAGTTATGCAAATTCTTACTCACACACTGACATATTTTCGTGTATCGCGTTCATAAGAAATGAAGCAGTCAGCATTTATTGTATACATAAATATTCATTATTCGTAACGTCTGTTTGTTATAAAAGTGAAGAATTGGTAATTAGTTTATATTAATAATAACAGACTTAATATTAAAAAAATAAAAATACCACAAAGATCCCGCAGCTCCAATGTGTCATCATTCTGTGCAGTACTGGAAATGTCAACGTGCACAATACAATTAGACAGTTTATTCTACGGGTTTTTTTAAGGCCATAATTATTTCTAATTTTGTATTGATCATAGTTGGTCGGGTTAATTTTTTAAGGTCTACTTTTTTTCTATATTTAAATAATAATCATTTTCTAGGCTAATTTTGATCCCAACTGTACGAAAATCAGGTTCATTTTAACGTCCGACCAACACATTTCAAAATTTTTCCTTCTCAATTCAAACAGTTTGGAATTTTAGCACTATGGGTCTGATACCTTGAAAACCGTTAATCGTATTATATTTTAACCAACGCCATCGTTTTCGCTAGGTCCAAATTAGCTTAAAACCAAGTTTTTATCAAAATCGGGAACATAAAATTTTCCTCCAATTTTAGCGATTTTTTAAGGGGGTACCCCTTGGAAAAAATGTGAAAAAAGTGAAAAAAATTTTTGTTCTCGCTTTTAATACTAATCATTTTCTAGGCTAATTTTGATCCCAACTGTACGAAAATCAGGTTCATTTTAACGTCCGACCAACACATTTCAAAATTTTTCCTTCTCAATTCAAACAGTTTGGAATTTTAGCACTATGGGTCTGATACCTTGAAAACCGTTAATCGTATTATATTTTAACCAACGCCATCGTTTTCGCTGGGTCCAAATTAGCTTAAAACCAAGTTTTTATCAAAATCGGGAACATAAAATTTTTCTCCAATTTTACCGATTTTTTTAAGGGGTACTCCATGGAAAAAATGTGAAAAAAGTGAAGAAAATTTTTGTTTTCAATTTTAATAATAATCATTTTCTAGGCTAATTTTGACCCAAACAGTACGAAAATCAGGTTCATTTTAACGTCCGACCAACACATTTCAAAATTTTGCCTTCTCAATTCCTTCAGTTTTGAATTTTAACACTCTGAATCTGATACCTTGAAAACCGTTAATCGTATCATATTTTAACCAACGCTCTCGTTTTCGCTAGGTCCAAATTAGCTTAAAACCAATCATCAACCAATTATCAAAATCGGGGACAGAAAATTTTCGTCCAATTTTAGTGATTTTTTTAAGGGGTACCCCTTGGAAAAAATGTGAAAAAAGTGAAAAAAATTTTTGTTCTCGATTTTAATACTAACCTGTCTTACCGAGCCTTAAGAAACCCAGAAACCTTGCTCAAACTACTGACAGGTCTTACAAATTTGTTGTGGAAATAATTTTGCGTATATTAATGTGGATATTATTATAATATGCAGTTCCATAAAAAATGGCTTGTAACATTAAATATATTAATTATATGTTAAATTATTTTTCAATTTGACAGTAAATTGATTTGTGAATTTCGTATTGCCAATACATGTAGTAGATAGAAGCTCTTAAAATGGGATATGAAACAAAAGTTTACATAAAGCTTTAACAATATAGACGTAAATATATTGCGAAAGACTTACCTTATGTGATGTCACGTCGGTTACTATTTAAAAGGTCTGCTATTCTACTAAAGCTTGCTTTGATATATTTCACCGGTTTTACACAGATACACAGATACCTACCAATAACTATTACATATACTTTTACCAAGAGCTCCGGTATTCGTATTGTAGTTACACTACTAACACAATAGATTTTAAAGGTCACATTTACATACATTTTCATATTGAAACTTGTAAAACTTCTCATACTTATATTCAGGAGTGTAGCTAAGGGCATGTTTAGAGGGGATTTGTATAGGTACTATCAAAAACGAAGACGGTGGCATTTACCGAAAGTTTCGGTTTGGTAATAGGCATTCAACTGTGTAGATACGCGTTCACTAATTATTTTGAAAAAATAGACTGAGACGTAGAGAGGGAGATTGTAAAGGCTGCCCTGGACGGGCTACACTTCGACCATAAGGTCCATTGTGATGCCTTAGGATGTGAGTGGAGTGGACGGAATTTGTGAGTAGTCTAGGAATTTGTAGGATATGCGGCTGCAGCCAATTATGATAGGAACTATGCCGATATTGATCTGGAGTTCGTGAAGGAAACTGCAGAAAACCTTCTCAAGCATAACCGGTTACTTCGTTCTTGTCCATACGTCGACAGTTTACTCAATTAACCGCCCCTTTTTTTAATTTTATAATTGACAAACTGCCGATGTCGGGATTCGAACCCATAACCACCCAGTTTCCAAGTACTGCATACTGCACAGACATAACGCCTTAGACCGCTCGGCTACTTGGACTGGTTGTCAATGGGGTAAAAGTGAACTTTCCAAGAATACGATTTGGAACGTGATCCGAGTTTAAGTAAGTTGAATGACGAGACTCAATTAAAAAAAATTTATCCATTAATTTGTGTGAAAGTAGAAAGCGACTAAGAGACCTAGGTTTTCCAAATTCCATTGGAGTAAAACAACCGATTGATGTTTCAATGACGGGCTTAAAACGAGACGAAAAACTGTCACTTGTGAGTCAATAATCGACTTACTGATTCGAACAAAGTAACCGGCTATGCTTGTGAAGGATTTCTGCATTTTCATTCACGAACTCCAGATGAGTTCCGGCATAGTTCCTATCAAAGTTGGCTGCAGCCGCACATCCGACCAATTCCTAGTCTACTCACAAATTCCTTCCACTCCACTCACATCCTCACATCCTAAGGCATCACAATGGACCTTATGGTCGTAATATAGCCCGTCCAGGGCAGCCTTTACAATCTACCTCTACCCCATTGACAACAACTAATTGTCTTCCATTTTATACGCTTATGTATATATGTATACATCCTTCTATTCTATTATTAGTTTAATATACGGTCACTTTACCAACTATCCATATTGTTAACGGCTAATAATGTTATTGGCTTCTTTCATACTAGAATTTTCTTTTCTTTATATTGTTAAAAAACTTTTTGTTATTTAATTTTTTTATGTCAGAGATTTTGTTGATTGATATAAAAGGGTTTATTTATTTCATTTATCTATTTTTAACATAATAAAATACTATTTTTAAATTATTTTCCCTATTAGTCGGTAAAAAAAGGAAAATTTCTAGACTATGTCTTTACGAGTATTTTCGTTATTGCGACTTTTCTTTAATGCTTTTTGATACTTTTCTTTAATGCTTTTTTATCAGTATATATAAACTATAACGTAGTACACATGTTTTTGTTTTGTGTTTGACCACAATGATGAGATATATAAGTAATTCTACCCAAAACTATATATTTATGATACCCTAGTTATTGTAATTAATTTTTATTTTAATGTATCGCAATTAATTTTCTAAACTGAAAATAATTTTCAGTAATAAATTTCTAGTTACTTTACTTTAAAAAATACCAGTAATATAGAGAAATTTTCACACACCATTTCACCTTATGCGTAAACTTTGTAAACTTCTACGTTCATATTTGTAAAATTATAGAAAATATCGATCTTTTACATTAGTTTTCTCATGGTTCACATAAAATAACAAAAAAAAAGTTTTTCTCTTTAGGTGTTGTCTTCAAGCAAAACACATTTTCTTATCGATATTCCTTTGTTCAATAACATCGAATTCATCTTATTAAAAAGACAGATAACATTTATTTTAATTAAAACTTTTTTTTTACATTTAAAAAAGGATTAGTTGAAGAAATACAATCTAAGTTAGTTCCAGATAACGCACTTAGACCCGTATTCATAGTCCAGTCTTCAGCAAGTTCTTAAACTTACCTTCATGAACACCGTCTTGCTTTTATGACATGATGAATTCATAGATATACATTAAGATCATATTCGGTAAGTCGATGGCTTCCAGCATGATATTATTTGGTTTCAGATTAGCCTCGGTAAGACGAATCATGAAATCATCATGGATCTGATGATCTGATTTGATGAGAAATGTATCATATTATTGTCAGTGACACTGAATATAATTCTACAAACTGTACAGATACCTCATAAAACCGTACATACAAGTAGCGAGATAAAAAAAATTGTTGTTGAAATAAAAAATATGAAAAACATGACGTGCAAAGGTAAAATTACCCTTCGGAAGAAAAAAAGTGTATTCTTCAAATTTTGAAGCAATACTCTCATGTGATAAGAATTTATAATTACCTGAAAACTAGCAAATGCATCCATAAATCGCATACATATTAAAAATTTAAAACACTCTTGGAATAAGTAATCCGCGACGGTTGACTTTAGCTAAATTATGTTCTATTAGTGGTAATATACCAAATTTAATACTGATTTTGTCGAAATCTTTAATCTTTTTTTTTAATTCGATGTCTGAATAAAATAAAAAAGATCTTGTATATCTCGAATGTAGCCTTGAAAAATTCAGGGCTAAACCAGAAAAATTAATTATCTTTAAGACTTTTTTCCCTGCAAAGTTATTAAGGTTGTCTTAAGTCTACTAAAATGCTGACATAAAGAAAATCCTCTTTTTTAATCAAAAGTAATGATAAGGTCTAAAATAAGTCTTATTTAACTGTGAGAATACATCAATAATTTTCTATTCTTAATATCGCCTTAAGCTATGACCATGAATACTTATCCAACCACACATGTCTTAGCAAAGATCAAACTTTCAAATTTGCCTCAAGAGTGCGTCTATGAATCTAAACGCTGCCTTCAGATCATGTTTAGGGTGAACTTACCCTTAAAACTGAACTATGAATACGGGCCTTAGACAGACTATCTGATATATTGGTATACCCGGTTTATATATTATATATACAAGGGTATTATAAGTTGAGCCTCGACTTTGTTACGGTTGAAAATATTGATCGCAGAACAAAATATTTGGTTTGGTTTTATATAATGCGTTCACTTTCAGAAACAAATTTAAACGAATAAATTAGTAAAATAGTACATATAGTTTATTTATATCAATTATTGTCTAGAAAAATTTGCTATATGGTGGTTTACGTTACCCAATAATCTGGTTAAAGGTAAATGTTTTCATATACTCATATCTTAAGTTACCATATACCTTCAATAAATAAGATATAAAGTTACTTGGCTAAAGATTGAATTGGAGGAAAGACATTCATGGATGAAACTCGAAATTGTGGTCCATATTTCACCGAAAAGATTTCCTTTGACCAATAACAAACAATGGAATCAGTTAAATTTATAAAAACTGATATACCAAGTGTAGGAAAAGGAAGTACCATCGCTATATATAGTCCAGATCCTGCACAAAAGTAAACAAGTCTAGAATAGGTAGCGAAGATTGTCTACGGCTAGTGCCGAATTCGAGAATCTATATAAATCTTTCATGTTGCTATGCGATATCACGTGTCATCCATTGATTCATAGTTAAAAATTTAGTTTTTGTATCGGCTGTATGCACGGTTATCGAAACACTACGGGGTGGTTTTAAAATTCAGCTTTAGTTTGTAATATGGTTAAAATATGACTTTTATAAATATTCAATTTTTATATAAAATCCATCTTTTACCTATATGGAAAACTAAAGCTGAGATATAAATCGTCTCACAAAATTTTAACATTAATAGAACCCACCTTTTAACCAAATGGCAAACTATGGCCGAGCTTTCAAACCGTCCCTGAGTGTTGTGCATTTTTATCACATTGTCGCTAATCTCGACAACTGTGCACACAGCCAAATACAGTGCTTTAAATGATCTACTGCTATTTTAGCTTGAACCAGCCCAAGTGGGCGAGCGGTCTACGCATCCTTTCTGCAGTTTCCCTTCATTAATTACTGATAAATATCGGCATAGTTCTTATCAGAGTTGGCTGCAGCCGCACAACCTACCAATTCCTAACTTGTATACAAATTCCTTGTCCTCCACTTATACTATTAATGTATCGTTAAAAGAATGCCTCTATTATAGACCATCGAGTCTCAGAGACAGATGTAAAACCCGTTTAATATTATTATTATTATAATTGTTATTATTACTATTATTTTGACTTCGGTTAAGAATACCAAAGCGAATAAGAAAATGTGATTATAACGTTAATTAAAAATGTATCAAGTAATTCTTAATATTTTATAAAGTTTACTTATGGTCACATACCTTTGTTTAAAAGACAAATTGATATCTCTGTTAGTTTGTTTGTTTGTTTCGGATGACTGACTAAAACAATTCTATAAAACAATCAATAAAATTACCACCTGTAACTTGTTCACCACTACAACATCTTCGTTTGTTTTTTTTATATTTATCTCTTATATAAAAAATATCCCTTCTACTTTCTATAAAATTGTAAAAGGTTCTATACATTGCCGAGAAATATTTCACCAATTTTTATGGATGTCATAGAAAATATATCTATAAAAAATTCACATATGTATTAAATATTTTGTTGTTAGATGAATTTTGTATAAGAATGTGATAGAAACGTCATAAAATAGTGATGGGAAAGGAATATGAAGAATGGAAGTTTTAACATACCTACTCATTCATGTCTAGGTGAGGTACGTGTTGTGTCGGTTGTACAAGTAAACATGTATTGGTACTATAGGTCACAAAAGTAGCGCTCAGTTTTCAATATTTTTCGATAATTTGTACCTTATTCATTCGGTTTTGAGATAATGTTTACAATACAAGTTGTTAGTATATTTATAATAAACAATTCTTTTACGAAGCAGTTTTCCAAAAACTGAATGAATAACGCACAAATCAATTATAAAATATTGATAATTTAGTGCTACTTTTGTGGCCATGTGTATCTGTCTAGTTTCTAAGCTGTTTACTTTTTCATCTTGGAAAATATAAAACTCTTATGTCATTTATAATATGATGATCTTATGTTTTAAGCATTATATCAATATTAAACAACAGTATGTTAGAATACTTCTCGTAAATAAATAAATTTTACAACGGACCGTAAAGAATATCTACGTTAAACCAGTAAGGTCTATCCAGATATTTTTTAGGATACCTCAATCTAGAAGGCATTTTGAATGATTGCTGTATTGGTGGGCATGGGTGGCCCATCAGAGCAACTGTGCACTCCATAATTTGAGTGAGAGTAAGCAAGAGAGGTATGTTGGGAAATACAGTTATTTAAGTAACTGCATATTACAACTATTTCAAATTTTAATTATTATCATGAAATACATCTATGATATAATACAGACAGACGGACACCGAGGTGATTTCATATATATTCCGTTTCCACAATGCACTGAACACTAAAATCAGCTAAGTTTTTTATTAAAAATATATTAAAAACTTTTTCATTTCATAAATAAAACAAAATCAGACACTCTAAAGTGATCTGCTATAAATATCTTGTTCGTAATTATGATACATAAGAGAATTAGATAGAACATAATATAGAGAGTACAGATAGAACTTATGATAAAGTGTAGTCATGCACATAAAACTGTGAACATAGATAGTGTTAAAACTCTTTAAACAATATAAAAAGCTTCTATTTCTGTTTGAAAAGAGAATTAAAACGAAGGATGGTCTTAGCCTGATAGTGTGTCTATAAATCGTATTACTTACAGAAAATTCATTGCATTTTCTAGAAATAAATGTTTTAGGTGTGCCATTTGGTTGGTTTGTTTAACACAGAGCATTTAGTACATACAGAGTATTACAATATGTGTAGATTTATTGGCTTACACCAGTGAGTGTTGTAAATCCATGAATGCGGTCTGAATTTTTAACTGGCAAACGTATTGTTTTTGAACCGACTTCAAAAAAGGAGAAGTTTCTATGTTCGACTGTATGTATTTTTTTTAAATGTATGTTCACAAATTTCTCCGCCAATTGTGGATCGATTTTGAAAATTCTTTATTACAATATGTGTAGATTAATTGGCTTACACCAGTGAGTGTTGCAAATCCATGAATGCGGTCTGAATTTTTAACTGGCAATCGTATTGCTTTTGAACCGACTTCAAAAAAGGAAGAGGTTCTATGTTCGACTGTATGTATTTAAAAAAAATGTATATTCACCGATTTCTCCGCCAATTGTGGATCGATTTTGAAAATTCTTTTTTTCTTTGAAAGCGTATACTCTCGAGGTGGTCGCATTGCTACCAAGTGCATATTCTGATGAGGGAATACTATGGAAATCGAGGAAAATCTTCAAATTTTAAAGGCAAGTAGAGTGGATTTGTTGAACTCTCTCAAATCAAATGAAATATATTAATGATTCAGGTGTTTGAGTCTGAGAGTCATCACTTCATGCTGCTGAGCTGGCGATGGCACCCACAGAACTCCTTAACTGTTAGGAGTTAGGAGATAATACTGCACTATGTCGACAGGAACTTAGCGATAAAACACTATACTAATTACTTACCTACCTATATTCACACTAAAAATGGAAAAATAAAAACTTCAAAAAAAATACAACCGACTTTAAAAAACATAAAAAGTCACTACGCTAAAAAGCGAAACATAACAAAATACAGATTTAACCCAAAAGACAATTCTTGTCCAAAACTATTACCTCTAATTTTAATAATATATTATAATTGGTATGTGCTATCAACTAACCGCTTTGATCGGTGCCATCCTAGGAAATGGTAAGAAGTCGGTAGCACATACCAATAATATAAATATTATTATAATATGATAATAAAATTTAAATAATATTGTATTAAAATATTAATTAATGATAATTAATGAGAATGATAATGATAATTAATGAGAACTCTAGGTTTTTTAAATAAAATTTCAAATTCACCCCTTTACCTAGATCAGTTTTTGTATTTTAAATACAAACATATATTACTGTATTTTGTTATTTTTCGCTTTTTAGTGTAGTGACTTTTTGTGATATTGGAAGTCGGTTGAATTTTTTTTTAATTTTTTTATTATATATTTACATATAATATTTTTTAGTAAATCTGGCTCAGCTGTTTAGGTGGATTTATAAATCAATATACTATAAATAAATAAGTGTACCGTTAGTTTCAAAACTTTTACAAAAACCAGAATCATATTCCTGTCCTAAGCCACAAAATATTGCACTGAACTAATTGAAATTTGAAAATTGACTTGTACTATTGTGCTCGTGCATAAAATAGTACATATTTTATATTAAAAATATTTTAAATTTTATTCATAAATATACGAAATCGTCACGTAGGAGCTACGCAAGCCAAGCGAATTTTTTCATAAGAAGGAATCATTGTGGTGGTGGTGGTAATAGTTATTGATTATATTAATTATTAGCTGTCCGTACTGAAATGCTGCCCATAATGCCCATAGTATTAGCACCGGCTTCGCATCGCCTCGACAAAACAAATATACTATGTGATTATGACTTCAATCGAGCAAATCGTTCTACAAAGATTATATATATACCGTACGTTTAGTTGACATCTTCACATAGCAGATCTCCCACGAGTTTGAGGGAGTATATATGTATACATTAAGCAATGTATATGAGAAGGAGGTCTTATAGGTTTGATAAACAAGCAAATTTTTCAAAACAGTGAATAATATTCATAACTGTTCGAGTGGTTGGTGATTGTCAACCTTTAAATGCCACAATAAATAAATTGACACATTCCTGTGCGGAATATCCGGAAAAGTACCATTTAACAATTTGGACTTTGTCTTCTTTTGTGTAATAATAACCCATTGTTGTAATAATACCAATAAATAAAATACACAAACACGTATTTTCCAAAAGCATTCACATAGTAATGATTGCATATTATCAAAACAATTAATAATATTTGTATTCAACAAAAAATCCCCACTCTCTAAAATTTATACAGGCACATACAACACAACAGTA
The DNA here is from genome assembly GCA_963920215.1 of Nineta flava. NCBI lineage: Eukaryota > Metazoa > Arthropoda > Insecta > Neuroptera > Chrysopidae > Nineta > Nineta flava. The sequence goes on from OY986041.1 coordinate 89,791,477, forward strand.
ACAAAACAAACATATAAGACCTCCTTCTCATACACATTGCTTAATGTATTCATATGTACTCTCTCATACTCGTGGGAGATCTGCTATGCGAAGATGCAAACTAAACGTACGGTATTAAGATTATATTATAACTATCATAAATACGGATAAAAGGTTGCAAATAATGTGTATGAATAATGGTGCATTAGAATGATTAGATAATTTAACAGTTGTATTGAATGAAAGAGGATTGAATGGTATAGATGAGAAATGTGAGAGAATAACTGTTAAACGAATAATTGAAGGGCAAGCGTTGAATGAGATTTTGAAAGATATTAGAATGAAAGATAGCCTTAGTGTTTTTGCAATTCTAGGTACAAAATCAATAGCAATATTCGCTAACAGTTATAACAATATATGTAAAATCGATAAGTGATTGTCGCTGACTTATTTTTTTAAATTTTTACAAGCTGCCTTGAGACAAAAATAGACCATCTCTTGGATATTTTGAACCTTACCCTATATTTTTTTGATAATTACTAATCTATTTTTATAATATACAAATTCCAACGAGGGTGACATTTAGTGGGTTGGTTTGTAGGACATTTGAAGAAATTTATCCAAAATCGCTTCATCTCTTCAAAAAAAATAAAATAAAATATCGTTATTTTCATTGAAAATTCTCTTTGAAAAAGTATAATTTTTTACTTAAAATAATAATCTTAGAATGTGTTCTCTTTGCAAATCATCGTCTGTCAAAATATAAACACTTCCAACTCACACAGATTCAACTCACGTACATTTATATAGGTTAAATAAAATAGCCGTACAAGAGAAACACCTTAAATCATTCGGACTGTGCATTTTATGTGCAAAAGTCGACAGCCCCGAATAACATTTATACGTAAACACTAAAAATGATAATATATTGTGTAAAAAAAACTTGGTTGAACCAACTAAATTATTTAACCGACTTCAAAAATGTAGCTTCTAAATTAAGAGTTAAAAATTCTCTAAATTAAGATAATCCTAATTATCCCGTTAATATCCGAAATCATCTGTTTTGCTACAGTATATTTGGCCTTGAACCAGCCAGTATATTTTTTTAATATATAGTACACATTGCATTTCGGAGAATCTTTACTCACAAAAGGTGATACATCAATACCTATCAGTACGCAAATAATGTTAAAAACAGGAAAGCCTGTGGTTAAATCTACGAAGGGCGGATATGATTAAAAATAGTCAGAAATATCATCGAGATGACATGAAATAAAAAAACAATGTAAAACTGAGCTGAAATAGTTTGTCCGATATGATCTTCAAGTAGACCGAAACATTTTTTTATTTCGAACACCAAAAGTGGTAAGAAAGTATAAAAAATGGTAGAAAACTTCAATAATGGATCTGTATGTGTTTGTGTGTGTAGTAGTACTCGCAGAAGTCGCGAAAGGGAGCTTTTTTATCGATCCTTAAAGGACAAGGAATTTTTATGTAGACTAAGAGGAATGTTAGGAACTATGAACTTTGATAGGAACTATGCCGATATTCATCTGGACATTGTGAAAAGAAACTGTAGAAAACATTCATAAGCATAACCGGTTATATTCGTTCATGTCTATACGCCGTTTACTCAATCAATACAAGGGTATATTAAGTTTAGTCCCGACTTTTAACGCTTGATAATATTGATCGCAGACATAATCGTTTGGAATTGGAATATCTATAGACACGATAACTAAAAAACGAAAAGAGATAACGAGCTGGAATTTTATATGTATGTTCTAGAGCTAAAAAGTAAGGTCAAATTCGTGGATAGGCAAAATTGTATCATGTTTAGACAAAACTCCCCATCTTTGAAACCGTAGATAGATAAATAGATTGTATCGGCTGCCCTGAACGGAAACTGCTGAAAACCTTCACAAGCATAGCCGGTTACTTCGTTCTTGTCCATACGTCGACAGTTTTGTCATTTACCGCCCCTTTTTTTCTTAATAATTGACAAACTGCCGATGTCAGGTTTCGAACTCATAACCTCCCAGTTCCAAGTAGACATAGCGCCTCAGGCATACGCCTTAGACCGCTCGACCAGTTGGCTGGTACTTGAAACCGTAAGAGATATATTACAAAAATGTGACCTGAAATTGTTACCAAAAATCTTCCTTTTTTAAAAATAAACAACTTTTGTAAGAAACAATTTTTTCACCGGGTATTTAAGCAATTAGTTCAATTAGTTGTTAATTTCAAATGTTTTTTTTTTTTTTCAATTAATTTAATTGTCAAAATGCAACCGTTTGAAATCGAATCACTAACCTTCCAGTTCCGAGCAGAGCGACTTTAACAGCTCGATTACTCAAACTGTTGACGTAATGTCTTTGTTTTTGATATGAGTGAATATCGCAAAATTATTTTTATTTTTTACCTTTAGGACGTTTTTTGAATTCGGTGCTAGTTTTGTTCAAAGTTTAAATTTTAAGACTTTATTACAACAATAGAATAATAAAAATTACTTTTTGCTGAAATGTATAAGCCGTAACAAAACTTTTCCGAATTATAGTTTATTTGTTTGTTGATTGTATAGTTAGTATAGCATTTATATTACATTGAAGATAGGGAGGGTACTTTAAAAGTATATAAAGGTTAGATTAACTACAATTGTTAACAATACCAACTACACAAAAAGTTCAACAACGTCTAGACCAAATAAAATTACGACCGAAAAAAATTCATCCATATAATTTCTTTATATATAATAAATGATATATAAAAGCCAATGATGATTTATTATTTGGTCGATGGACTAATAAATATTAGGAATATTCAAGTCAAATATTCGAAAATTTTTATAATATGAATAAATAAGTATATTATTACTTTTTGTTATATTTTTATAAGTTATTGACTTTCGTTATCTCATCTAAACAAGATGATTCAAAACCGATTAATTGTCCGTCTTGAAAATGGTGTTTGATGTTCGTAGTGGTAACTTTCACTTGCTTTTTTGATGTGAAACATTTAATGCGGCAGGTTAGATTGTTTGTTACCTGGCAACGGCCTGGCAATGTTTTCTCGCCACTCGCTCGACAAGTTCATACGGCGATATTACATATAACAAACCAATTTTTAAAAGATGATCATAGATTAAATTTCAAATTTTGCCCCAATTCCTAGAACAATTTTTTGTATTTTATAAATACGTTTTCGACTACAAAGTAGTCATCATCAGTATTAGCTAATCTCCGGAAAATGGAGTCAAAGATATGTTGCTCGTTGCTAATTTGGTGCGTGTCTCACAATGATATTAAAACAGTTTGGTCTTTTATAGACCTGAATGAGATAGGACCTGAGGATTAACTTGAGTTAACGGACCAATTAAAGGATTAAGTGTGTGATGAACCCAACCCGTTGATTGGCGGTAATCCTTGTCTGACCATACGGTCTTGTTATTGTCAATAACGTTAGGATGTCATTCGCTAACCTTGATATTCAGGTATTAATTTGGAAAATGGTTTAATTTTCAATTAATTAAACCAGTTTTGTATAGTAATATGTCTAGTATATAAATATTTGTCTAGTATATTATAGAAATTTGTCTGTTATACATCTGCTAGGCGACACCACGAGATTTTAATTTAACTTTTTTCTTAAAAAAAATCAGAATTGTTTTTGATTATGCAATATATGTTTTGAAAATTTCAATTTTGCAACTTTTCAATTTTGCAAATTTAGAGTTTAAAAAAAACTAAAATAAGAAAAAAAACTAGAACAAGAAACTTGAATAAAGAGGTTGACAACAAAATTAACTTGGATGTAAACAAAACTTGGATGCTCTCTACTTACGTCTTATAATGGCTCCAATTTTACAAGAGTCAGGCCAAACGCACACCAAAAGAGCAAAACTGCTTTAAACAGTGTTAGTCAGCCTAACACTGTTTTGATAAAAATAGAACATAGAAAATTACATTGCATACGTACACTCATAAGACATAGTCAAAACAAAACGCTTTTGCTTAACGTCTTATCAGTATGTGTATGCAATGTAATTTTCTATGTTCTATTTAAAAAAAAACTGTTAGGCTGACTAACACTGTTTAAAGCAGTTTTGCTCTTTTAATGTGCGTTTGGCACATTAAAAGTTAATTTTGTTGTCACTCTCTTTATTCTATTCTATTTTATATTATTTTGTATTTTTTGTTCCTATTGCAATAAAAGCATGTTTTTTTAGTTTTCTTAAACTCAAAATTTTATTTTTTTGTTTTTTAGTCTTAAAACCAAATTTTGTTGTTGTTGCAGTAGTTTCATTCTTCATTATCATTCCCCTGAGTGATGGTATGAATTTAATTCTTACCAAAAAAAAGTATATATCGAATATACCACAGGGAATTTATGTCAAATAGTTATCGGTTCTTAATACATCTGCAAATTTCAGATAATTTAGACGTGCAGAAGTGGGTTGAAACTCACTTAAAAAGTCCATTAGATTCATACATACATAGATAGATAGACAAACAGGTCAAACTAATTAACGTATGTTAAAAAAGAATCTAATTTAGCGTAGATAATGTTTCTCTTTTTAACATATATTTATATTACTTTTAAATAGATTAACAATAATTACAAATGAAGACTCGATACATTAAATATATATTTTTTTTGTTTATAAACCGTACGAAAATCCCAAAAGACTATAGTAGTGAAATTGAGTTATCACATCAAACAATATGAGCCTGATAAGTTACTCTAAAATAAAGAAAGAGAATATAATCTGTTCTAATTTAATACAAATTGAAAATCAAATTCAGTAGACTACATATTTTGCTTCTTTACTATCTAATATTATAGCAAATAAGATATCATAAACACAACTAAAAACCGTATTATAGTTTTTAAAAGATACGAGAATTCTATCTCCAGTAAATACACCTGCAATGTGTGAAAAATACGTTTTCATTAAGAATTTCATCTTAATAAAGGTGTAACGATGCCTTTTAAGGATACAGTGAGTTAATAACATTTAAACATAAAAACATTTCTGTAGATAAGGAATGAGAGTTAAGTCTGTCATTGTGTTTCACGAGGCACGAGGCGAGGCGAGGCTTTGGTATCACCTCGCCTCGCTTCGTTTTTCTAAATATCAACCTCGCCTCGGCCTCGGCCGAGGTAGAATGTTGACCAGCCTCGCCTCGCCTCGGTTGGGTTAAGAATCATCCTCGCCTCGCCTCGCCCGAGGTAAAATTTTTACTAAATTTGACTTATTTTGCATGAATGTACATAATATGGTTAAAAAAACTTGTTAGAAAATAAATGTCTTTAAAACACGGAATATAAGTAGCTTAGTTTGTAAATTTTTATGACTCCTCGAATGAAAACAGTAAAGTCAAAAAATTTGGCCTAAAAAAATATTATGAAAAGATGAAATCCCGTGATGTTTTAAGAACTATATAAGAGGTTCTTCAAAATGCTTCCACGATTTCCAATGCGAAACCTATATACAAGTTACTGTAAGTATAAAGGAAATTAAACGTTTTTCAATTCTTTTGAATTTATTAATTTAATTATATATTTATTCATTGAAATAACAATAATGAAAACATACGTTATATAATATAGTATTACAGTATTGTATATAAAATGAACAGACCCTCAAAATTTTGATTATTCTTGTAGTAAGTTTTTTTTATAGATACAACATTTTATTTTATTTTTATACGTAAGAGGAAGATATAACACTTAACATGTATTAACATTACATATATTTTTTAAATGCTTACACTGTCACTGACACTGCATATATAAATAAAAAAAATTTTTTTTGTAAATTTGCCTCGACCGAGGCGAGATTTTTGTGACGATATACTTCGCCTCGCCTCGGTTAGTAACGAGGATTAAACCCTAGTCTGTCAAGAAGTAGTCTACGCTATACTGGCTTGCTTACGTCCGTGAGAACCTAAGTAGGGGCTACATAAATCAGAATGTATGTATTCTCTCGAACAATCTAGCTTCTCTAAAGTCCTTGTCTGCACTGAAGTCACCACAGAAGTAGTCAGGGATTGTCTAGAGAAACTACTGAAGCTGGCAAAACGGAACAATGTTAAATTTACTGGATACCAGGTGACAGTGGTTTCAAAGGAAACGAAAAAGCAGATACGTTAGCAAAGAAGGAAGTCACAATACCCTTCGTAGGCACAGAGCCTATTTAAGGAATTCTAAATACAGCATGTAAAGAGGTGATCAACGAGTGGATGATTGTTAAACACCGTGATCATTGGGAAATATACCGCAGCAACAGCTCGGAAAAATACTGTTTCGGAATGCATCCAAGAGGCTATCCCTCGATATACTGAACTTGAACAGGATACAACTGCGGAAGGTTACCGGATTCATCACCAGGAATTATCACCCACGAAAGTATCTGCACACAATAGGACTCTATAATGGATCTATGTAAATATTGTGCGGCGAGGAGGAGGAATTATCCAGCCACATCATCTTTTACTGCGAATCTCTTGGTTATTGCAAAAACAAGATTTCCGATGCATCTCTCCCCAAATATATGAACCTTCAGGAAAACGTGATAAGCAAGTTCCTGACTATTGTACAAATTTGGGAGAAGCGAATCTCGTCAGACTGAATTAGGAAGGGGACCACACTGGGCCATCAGGTCGAAGTGCAATTCATCTATATACCCCAAGATACATCTATCTATCTAATAAAAATTAAAATAAATACGGATTCATACATTAAAATTTTTTACACGATTTTCTTAAATGCCTGTAAGTGGTTTTTTCAACTACTTGTTATGTCGTTACATATTAAATCTAACATGGCGGATATGACTTGCATAATAGGGCAAAGTCAAAAACAAAAAATTTACAAATGTATCGAGTTTAGTATGAATTGCTTCCGGAGGGTTATGATTTAAAAAGTCTACGTATGTATGTAAATATGTTCATTTGTTCCCATGGTCGCTCTTAAGCTACTTATCATATTTTGATAAATGATGTGTCGTTAGCTTCGTTTTATTAGAGTTCCGCGTGTCATAGGCCATGTGACGTCATATTAAATCCCACATAGCGGTAAAACTTGCATAATACGCAAAGCAAAAAAAAAATTAAAAACTTCATAAATGTACCATTTATTTGAGTTAAAACTATCAAATGATTAATTTACTGATAAAACGGTCTTAAATAAGTTTAAAAAACTAAAATCCGACTACAAAAAAAGCACGAAACAAGTTTAAAGAGCCTTGCTAATATTTCTCGTAGTCAACTGTAACAATTTCCAGCCTTCGACTACGAGAAGTATTTACAAGGGTTCTTCAAACTAACTATATCGTGCTAACTACTTTTATTTTATTCCAAGTGAAAATTATAAAAATATGTGTAAAAATACGGGTTTGTTCATAAGATCAATGCATTAAAACTTGAACTTTAACATTAAATAACTAATTCAAGACCCCCGTACCTCCCTGAAACTTTTATAATTGATTTATATGCACTTCAACTACATGTAAAAAAAATCAAGCCTTAATCTTTTTGAAGCTTCAGTGCTCGTACATCCTTAAATGGTTTCATTAATCGTAAATTGACACACTATATCTACTTTTCTATTTAATAACATAGTGTGTATAGCTAGATATAGATTTTTTCATTACTACTTCTTACTACTTTTATAATATTTTATAGAATATATGTTCTGAAAAGAAAATCCTACGTAAAAGGATTTTATACCAATTTTGTTGTAAAAACAAGTACAGATACGTTTTTAAAGTTACTGGCTACTGAAATTTACAATTTATGGGTACAGAATTTTTATAGTGGTTAACATTTTCTTTCTAAATGCAATCTCAGCTTTAGGAAAGGAAAGATCATCGATATAGTATCGACTAAGTTGAAACTTCACAGTTTTGCAGTCGGTATGTATCCAATCCGTTTGGTTTTCGAAAACAAGTGTTTCAAATAAATTAAAGTTGTTTATTATACAAAACTAACAAATTTTCATCGAATAATTTTTCTGAATACATAAGGGACATATCATCTGTAAAATTACGAAATCATTTAACACATTTACACATATAGCTAGAAATGCGTCCATATATTTGTGTCTGATTGTTTCAGCTAAACTATTAACTAAAAACTTTATAGTATATACTATGGATCTCAAAAGTTGTTATTATTTTTTAAATTTTATAATTGATTTGTGCCTTATTGGTTCGGTTTTCGAAAAAAAGTTCTTCGGATAAAAGTTCTTCATTATAAATATAGTAACACCTTTAGTTCCAAAATTTTTTTCGAAAATCGAATGAATAAGGCACAAATTAATTATCAAATTTAAAAAAAATGACATCAACTTTTGTGGCCGAGTGTACATTTCTATATTTTCTTAATTGGTAAGTAAGAAATCACCTTTTCCTGAAGATAACCTTCTCTAAAAAATTAATATTAGCCAAGCAAAATAATGAATAGCAATAAAAAAAAACTTTTACCATTACTTGTCTCATTTATGGCCTATTATATTTCCCAATATTTTCATATCAGTATTTAATTAAAATTCAATGACATTTGTCTATAAAGTATACAGGTAGTCTTCTAGAATTTGTCTTACGTAACCTAAATGGAATTTGACAAACATTGTATTGTTGACGCTTCACATTGTATTGTTGACAGAAATAAATATATATGAATAAAAAATTCGACAGAAATAATACTGCCAAAATAAAAATAAGAATGATATGAAAGGGTTGGCTCCTACGTCAGAGTCGTCTTTGGTGTAGCGGTTAGCACGGTGGACTAGATATCCAAAGGCCCGAGGTTAAATTCCAACGGGATTCCTCTGGATTTCCATGTTACCAAAATTTCAAGTAAAGAATTGTTATAGGAGGTCGTGTATTATTTGAAAAATATGATAATTTAAACCAAATATCTGGAAAAGTTAAATTTTGGTGAAAAACCTCTTCATGCAGGCAAAACTTGATAAGACTGGTGAGACTGGCTGATAATATATAATAATAATGTCGATACTATCAAAATTACAATTAAACTTACTTTACTTTCTGCATCCGATTGTTGAATTCGAACATCCAATGAACCACCCAAAACTGCATACCAACATTTACCCGTATCTCCTTGTCGAAATACTAAAACAATTAAAAAAATTATGTTATTGAAACCGGCGAAGCAATATTCGTCAATTATAAATTTGAAAAAAATTATAAACCTTTTCAAAAGAACTAATCTAATGAAACAAAATACAAAAGAATATTTTTTAATGAATGTGAAAACTATATCTGAGTGGTTTTGTTAGGTTATATTCTGTAATATCTGGTGTATTATTTGTCTGACGTACAAAACGACATAGTATAAGGCTTTATTCAATAAAAATCGCCTAACCAAAATTATTCTTTAATAAATTTTAATTATTTTATTAAGAATTTTTTAATCCTGTTATAATAATAATATTTTTAATCCTGTCATATAATATAATAGAATTATATTTCCTTGTTACAAAAACATAGGCAGACCTCAGGTCAATAAGCAACCATATGTTTCGGTTTTATGTTTTATTACAAGTAATTAAAATTCTATTATATTACAACAGGATTAACAAATTCTTAATAAAATAATTGAAATTTATCAAAGAATAATTTTGGCTAGCCGATTTTTATTTAATATAGCCGACAATCATAATGGGTTAAAGCCCGGTAAATTATGATAATAATTTAAAGGTCATGTAATAGAATTTTAAGTACTTGTACTTAAACGTAGGCCTGAGGTCTGCACAGTTATAGTATTAATTTAATTGCTTGTTCAAAAACATTTTATTTAATAACAAATCCGAAAATTTTATTGAATATCAATTCTATAATTTATTTTCATACTATTTACATCATTGATTCACTTGCATTTTGTTTGATGTCCACTGGTATATAAATAAATATAATATTTTATTGATAATAGCCATCTCGTTCTTACTATGATGGTTGCATATGTGAATATCTTTGTCGATGGCCATAGCCAATAGAAATAAAATATAAGATAAGTTTATTATAATGGCATTTCTTTTTATATAATTGATAAAGTGTATCTTTTCCCTTTATTGAATTATTATATTAAATTCCCCTTTTTCATATATTAAATAGCATTAGTGTATTTTTACCCATTCCAATTTTTTATTTCTGCGCAAAAGGGGAATGGTGTCTCATTTAAGTTTGAACTTACTATACCTACATTAATTGCTTAATTGAGAAAAGTTTCAATTTCCATTAACGGAAATATGCACTATTAACTATAGAAGTTTATTCCGTGTATTCCGATCGGTGTATTCCCTGCGTTATCCGAAAATATCTTCCAAAAGGGATACACGAGATATTTTTAACAAATATATATCCTTTTGTAGGAATGTATCCAAGAGATATGATGGTTTTCCTTGTAAAATTTCAAGAAAATATTTGTAAAAAAAAAACACATATTTTTATGCATACATGCAGAGAGCAATGCTGGAGACTAGCAAAATCAACGAAAAAACGAAATCAGATAACGAGAAAGGGGAGAAAGCTAAAAAGAAAGGTCAAGTTCGTGAATGGGCAAAATCCGACGATGTTCAGGCAAAACTGAAAACTGCTTATCTTTGTAATCATAAGAGATAGAATAAAAATTTATAGACAAAAAATAATCCTTCCAATAAACAACTTGTGTTTGAAACTCAGTTAGTTATTATTTTCACTTGTTTTTTACTTAAAACAAGGCATTCCTCATTGTTGCGTGGATACAGAATCTTAAAATTTACTTTACATTAGGAAACAAAAGTATAAACTTTTTGACCCTTATTAAAACAGAGAAAACTTGTAAAGATAAATGGACTTATTACATACATCATAATATGTATTAATAAGTAATAACATTAGTCACGTACTTCTCAATATTGAATGTTGTACAAAATTATTATTTCGTGTAGGATTTAAAGTTTGTGATGGAAAACTTTTTTTTATGATAAAGTTATTATATGTCACGTAAAATATTTAATACGTATCTATACACAACAAAATACTTTACACGCTGTTTTTACGATTTATAATAATATTATTATTACATATTTGTATAAAGTTTGACTAAATAATATTCATTTTAAGAGATAAACTTTCACCGAAATTGTTAAACTTGTAAATACTTTGACTAAGATATTTCACAGGTTTTGTTGTATTCGTATAGACTATAATAATTATTTGTTGTTGATTTTAAAAGTATTCGAAAGTAAGGGGTAGGTGGGAATATAATGAATTTTAATTATATTTAAAAACATTTTTTTTTTACATACAATAAAATCCACCACCCTACTTTTTTCTTGATGTGCCTCAATTTTAATTAAAATTAATTAAAAGTAAAATTATAGAATTATCCTATTGTCGAAGAGTTAAGAGTTAAATAAAAGAGTTTAAAAGAGCTAAAAATCAAGCTTTTATTGGAATATGAATTAAAAAATGCAAAATAATTTAAAATAGAATGGAATAAAAATAGTGACTGACAGCAAAATTAACTTTAATGTAAACAAAATCATGGGGTGCTCTCTACTTTTAAAAGTAGAGCCATTATAAAGACGTAAGACCTTTATTCTATTACTTGTTTCTATTCAATCTTAAATTATTTTGCATTTTTTAGTTCATATTCCAATAAAACTATGTATTTTAGTTTTTTAAACTCTAAATTTTATTTTTTGCTATTTAGTCTTAAAACAAAATTGTTTTTGTGTTGAAGTTTCATTCTTCATTATTATTCCCACGGGGGATGGAATGAATCCAATTCTTACCAAAAAAAGTATAATATCGAATATAGCATAGGAAATTTATGTCAAATAATAATTTTTTTCTAAATTTTAACAGTTGGAAATGTAACTTTTAGTCCCCCGACCGCACAATTTGTATTTATTTTTTCTCTAAAATAAGAATATGCAGTCGATTAAGAAAATAAAAATAATAGATTTACTTTTCTCTATAAAATTTGCAAACCGGCGATGAACAAATTTATGATTATTATTATAAAAAGTAATCATGGCATAAAATTTAATTTTCTTTTAAAATGCATCTATTGCTTCATGTTTTTTGTAAAAATACATGTTTCTATATTATTTTATTTAAAAAAATTTACTTTTTGTAAATTTGTCTCGGTCGAGACGAGGCTATTGGGACAATATACCTCGTCTCGCCCCGGTTAGTAACGAGGCGAGGTGAGGCGGGGTTACCTCGTAGTCTCGGTGAAACACTAATTGTGGACGTGAAATTTGTGTGTGTGTCCTGAACGAGCAAAATTTGATCATGCAACCCTCCGCCAGGGGAAAAATTAAAAAGCTTTGAAACGTAAGAGATTTTAAGACAATAAATTATTTAAAAAACTGTTTTTCATAAACTGATTAGTTTTGTCGCAATGTCAGTTCTAAAATCTGTAAATACTCTTACCGGGTATTTATGCAATTAACTCAGTTGGTTGTTATTTTCACTTTTTCAGTATACCTTCTGTATTTACAAGAAGTTATTATATACTATTGAATATTCATTATGGCGCATTTTAGTAAGTAAAGAAGGATATGTATTACAATAAAATTTTAATGTTAAAGGTAGTAGACCGGGAGCTCGCGATCTAGCTTACAGCCTCTAAACAATGTAATATTTCACAAGGGTATTGTCAAATATTATTCAACTTAAAATTTAGGTGAAAGGTAATTTTGAACTATAAAAAATATTAAAAAAAGTTCTAACAGCTTGAATACAGACCAAAGGAGTTGCTACATCTCTCTGCAGCAAAAACACGCATTGTATGACGCACTCCACTTTTAATTTCAGAGCGATGTAAGAACTCCACTGGTCGGTGTTCAAACCGTAAGAACTCTTTTTTTATATAATTTATAGTTCAAACTTACCTCTCATCTAAATTTTAAGTAGTTGAACAATATTTGACAATACCCTTGTGAAATATTACATTGTTTAGAGACTGTAAGAACTATTTTGTCCCGCTTGCCAGGTGTAAGAAACGTTTTTCATACACCTGACAAGCAAGATTATTTTTTAAAAACAAATTAACAAACTAATTTCAAGATCTCAATGTCCCGCTGACCGACTTCGGCATTATTATACATCTTTCTTACTCGATTGGAATAACTATATTATTATGGCGGTGAATAAAATCATACATTGATTTTGTCGCTAGCTCCCGGTTTATAGTGGAATGACTATATAAAAGTATTATAGCTACCAGTTACCTATATAATACCAACAATTTTAATTTTCACATTAGGATTATACGATACCGTAAATGTACGATACATGAGTTGCAATAGACTTGCCTCTACATATTTACTACTTCATATATAAGTTGTAGTACTACATACAGCCACACCTTTAATATCCTTTTTATATATACAAAAACAAACACCCTTTTTTTTCGACTTTAATATAATACAAATTCAATCAATTGAATATATAGAAAAATTATATACTTATATTTATGGCACAAAAAGGCGTTCATAATATATCATAACTGCTATTGCATTCGTCTGCTAGTTCAACTAATGACATACTAACCAAAAACCAACACGTAGAAGCTACGTAGACTTAAATTTCCTCAAAGAAAGGAACTGTAATGAATACGAAATTAAGTTACCTTAGTGGTCATTCATATTCGTTATTATTATTTCATTATCGTTATTAATAATAATAAATAAATAAATGGGATTTGCCGCCATTTCTGAGACTCCACGGTCTATAACAGAGGCCATCCACATCATTATTTTCAATCTTTATTAATTTTAAACGATACATTATTAATGATGTGAGTGGAGGACAAGGAACTTGTATGTAGACTAGGAATTGGTAGGTTGTGTTGTACTGTCGCTGAACTGGTACCAATTTTTCATTTCACAACAGATGATACAGTTAGCTCCATTGCACTACTAGTAATCTGTCGGTATATATAACAATTTTGTATATATAACAAGAACGAAGTAACCGGCTATGCTTGAGAAGGTTTTCTACAGTTTCCTTCACTAACTCCAGATGAATATCGTCATAGTTCCTATCATAGTCGGCTACAGCCGCATATCCTACCAATTCCTAGTCTATACATAAAAATTCCTTCCGCTCCACTCACATCCTCACATCCTTAGGCATCACAATGGACCATATCGTCGAAGTGTAGCCCGTCCATGGCAGCCTCTACAATCTGTCTCTATCTGTGCGAACACGGATGCATGGAACAAAAATATAATTATTGCAGTATACCCCTCTCCCCCCCTCCCATTTAAAACTATGAAACCTTTTTTTCTGAACTTAGCTGGAAATAAATACTCTGTATATATATTTACATATATATAAGGTTTGTAATATTCTCTTTTCGAATGGGTTAAAAAAGGGGTTCGAATGGGTTTAGGAAATAGAATACTATTATTATTAAATATTAAAAAATTTAGTTTTATTGAATACTCCAAGGACCGTAATATGCAAATACTCTATTTGTATTTAATAAATTGTATTATTGACTTTGTAACTCCAAAGAGAATTGAGCCTCAACCATATTACTTACTACAATAATATTCAATTGAAAAATCAGATTATGAGTTCTTTATATTACATGTTACATGGGTAACGTTCTTTACTGAAAAATGTTATAAAATATTTACGTATCTATGGCTAAGTAAAAATACGTATGTATCCGACAATAGAGTAGTTAAATTTCTTCTAGTTTAAAAAAAATCAACTTTATTTAATCGGAAAAAAAGAAAAAACCAATTAGAAGTTGAAAACATACTTGTATCGATTCAAAAAGAAAGTATCCTAACCTTCTTGTATGTTGTTTAAGAAATTATGTATTCAGGGTGTAAGATACTTATTGATCCTTGTCGATACTTATCAAGATACTTATTGAATTTGTATCAAATAATTTAATTGTAATCTTTAAATTTGATACGGTTTTTTGAGAATATTTGAAGTAAAAAATGCCCTGGACGGGCTACACTTCGACTTTAAGATCCATTGTGATGCCTAAGGATGTGAGGATGTGAGTGAGGCTAGGAATTGGTAGGATATGCAGCTGCAGCCGACTATGATAGGAACTATGCCGATATTCATCTGGAGTTCGTGAAGAAAACTGCAGAAAACCTTCTCAAGCATAGCCGGTTACTTAGTTCTTGTTCCATTCACCGACAGTTTAGTGAATTAACCGCCCCTTTTTTTTTCTTAATAATTGACAAACTGCCAATGTCGGGATTCGAACCCATAACCTCCCAATTTCAAAGTAGGCATACTGCGCAGACATAACGCCTTAGACCGCTCGGGCACTTGGACTGGTTCAGTACATGTGATTTGTTCCTACTTGTATAACCAGTAATTTAAGACCAAGTTTTCCAATTCCAACTTTAATTTTAAAATATGTTAATAGTAAAATAAACAAAATTAATAATACAATGGCATCAAAAATGATAGTGAAAGATCATATGCATAGTTCTACCATAACATCTAAGGTAGCTCAGTTCGTAGAGCATTGGTCTAGAATGCTAGAGGTCGTGGGTTCGATCCCCATCCTTAGATGTGTATGATTTTTCATATCAAGAATTTGATGTCAAAAAATGTTTTTTATTTAGTTTTTAAAAATAAATAATATTGAAATTGCAATTTTGAGTTTAAATGTATGTATAGAAAACAATATAGAAAACAACCTTTTAATTAATATTTAATTTGCGGTAATACAACTCCGTGAATTTAAACGTGTAGCT
Source organism: Nineta flava (assembly GCA_963920215.1). Classification (NCBI taxonomy): domain Eukaryota; kingdom Metazoa; phylum Arthropoda; class Insecta; order Neuroptera; family Chrysopidae; genus Nineta; species Nineta flava. The sequence continues at coordinate 89,807,212 of OY986041.1, forward strand.
TTACCGACATAACAAATATCAAACGTGTTTTAAAGTAGACAGAATGTAAAATAACAATCAAAATAATCATAATTGTAAAAATATGATCACCTCTAGAGACCTAAAAGCTACAAATATATTCAACTAGAAAAATTTATTCAGAAGAGAATACGTAGAAATCAATTTGTTGAGAAAATTATGAGATCTGTAACATATTGGGTGTTTCAGAATTTAATCAATGACTCACTTGTCTGACTTCTACCTCACGTCACTGCATAAGTCTACATTAATGTATGTAAATAGGATAATAAATGATCATAAACATATCATAAGACTTATCAACTCTGTTTCGAAACAAGAAAACCAACTTCAAAAATGAGAAAACTAAAAAGCAAAAAATGTTTATTTTAAATGGAAAACTTCAATTGAAATGTCTTCATGGGGAGTTTAAGTTACTTCAATTGACCTCTTGCAGGCAATTTTTATACATAAAAGTAAATACAGAAAAAAATTTCAAAAAGATTGGTGACAATTTCAAAAGGTCAATACCCGTCAAGAAAACATTATCCATACCAAAAATATTTTTTACTTTTTACTACTTTTTAAATAGGTAAATTTATTTTAGTAGAAATTTTATCAAGAACAGAGTAAGCTTATTGGACAATATGGATAATGTCCTCGTAGCAGTGTGTGTGTTGATTAATAGGCATTTGAGGATTAAAACAAAAACAAATATTTTGACATTATCTTTTACTATTTATTTAGTGTCGTTTTTAGGTTAATTTTGAGACACTCTATAGATAGAAGAATCTTTTACAGGTTCAGAGGAGGAGGTAGAGACGTTGTTAGATTTTTGAATATGAATGCATTCAACAGATTATATTATACGTAGTACCTTCCTAGTACAGAGTATTATAGAGTAGTAAGTATTATATGTGGATGAATACTGACACACGTAAGTGCCACTCTCCCATATCATATATAGAATAAATAGACTACAACTCGCATGCATTCAATCACTCATAGCAAAGTATATTACAAGCGAAAGCTATCAATATTGAGTGTCAATCGGATAGATATGAAATCGATAGAAAATATATTCGATATTCCTGTTGAACAAGATTTTCTCATGTATTGAAATTGAAATAAATTCATATTATACCCCCAGCATGCATACACAGAAGTATGATGAGTTAGGTGAATGGAATTTATACGTAATTTGTGGTATAATTTCAAAGGTATCATATACAATCAATCAGTGGCTTATAAAAGTATACCACCATCAAAATTATAGTCTGAACAACCCAAATATACCCTACGTATTTACAAGCTCCTCTGCTTAACCAAAAAAGCCCAATAACTCCAAACACCTTAGGTGGGTATATTGGGTGCTCATTTAAAGCAATGCGCACTTGGATATTTCTTTTGGAAGTATTTTTTGGGAAAGATTTAAGTTGTTTTGTTCGAAAGAGGACATCTTTTGGTGATTTCTTTATTTTTTCCTTAGCCATGGCCTTTAAGGTTATTTGAAGGTAAAATTATGTTTTTCAAATGGAAACCCATATTTCTTTAAACCATTTTTAGCCATAGTAATCCAAATAAAAAAGATCACCAAATTTTGTCTCTCTGAACTAAACATCTGTTATCGGGGTCATTTTTTCTAAAAACGCTACCTATGACAAAATATTCAGGAGTATTGTTTAAAATGAGACAACCTATATAAATCAAAGTATCCTGATATATATCACCCTAAAATTTTAGAGAGAGGGAATTGTTTGTTGAATACAAATATTATTAATTGTTTTGATAATATGCAATCATTACTATGTGAATGCTTTTGGAAAATACGTGTTTGTGTATTTCATTTATTGGTATTATTACAACAAAGGATTATTATTACACAAAAGAAGAAAAAGTGCAAATTGTTAAATGGTACTTTTCCGGACATTCCGCACAGCAAAGTGTCAATTTATTTATTGTGGCATTTGAAGGTAGACAATTATGAATATTATTCACTGTTTTGAAAAATATGCTTGTTTATTTAAACTTATAAGACCTCCTTCTCATACACATTGCTGAATGTATACATATGTACTCTCTCATACTCGTGGGAGATCTGCTATGCGAAGATTTAAACTAAACGTACGGTATACTGCTGAAATAGATTAATTTATTATTCAATTTTATTTACAAGACCAAATAGTATCGTATATCCTCCTTTTTCTATTCAGGTATAGATATGGTCTAATATCTACATATGTTACAGTCAAAACTCTTAACCGGTCAAAAGTACTTTTAACTGAAAAAAATAGGCAAAAGTACTTTTGACTGCGCAGGTTGGTCAATAGTAGTTTTGCCTGAAAAGCTTGGTTAATAGTGCTTTTGACTGTAAATTTACTGTCAAAAGTGGTTTTACTGACGCTTCTGGTCAAAACTACTTTTAATCGCTAGAAAGTCAGCCAAATTTACTTTTAATTGTATGGAATGGAAATAAAACTATTTATATATTTAATATTGAGAAATTGTTTAATACAAAGGTTTGGTATTATATAATACAAAGAAAGAGTAACAAGTACTTAAAAAATTGACAGTAAAAAAATGAAAAAAACAAATGCATTGGGCAATAGTACTTTTGACTACTATTTCAGTCAAAAGTACTATTGTTGAGAGCCTGCGGTAAAAATACTATTGACTGATTTTGCCAGTTAAAAGTACTTTTGACCGATTAAGAGTTTTGACTGTAACATTAAATACATTTTTAGATACATCAATATTTATCCATGACATCCATGACAGTTCAAACAACAATATGTATACCTACATATAAATAACTTTTAAAATTAATAATTATACGTAAACATGGACATTTAAAACTTATACGAGTATGTCGATTCTTAATCTATATAGGTATATAATAGACTATAAAAATAGACTATGAAGAGAACCTTTGGAATGGCATATAAAAACTAAACTATGTATGACTGATATTATTCATTTGCCCCCAGCTCTTAGGTATAATTATTAATAGTTATAGGCAGGTAAGTATATATTGTTTAGTATAGGGTTCAATAAGTTTATTGAATATTGATTATAGCATTTATATTAATAGATACTCGAACTTGAATATTATTACTTCGGTGAGCATGAGTAATATAATACCAAACATACAATGTGCGAGAATATTTTTAAATGTAAATTAATCACTTAATGAAAATAATCAAAACAAATTTTTCAACACATTTAAACAATAATGAACAAAATTATTTATTGCTATTATCTAAAGTACACGTAATATCTGCTCTGAATGTACAAGAATTAAATATCAATTATATAAAAACCAGAGGTTGTGGGTTCGATCTCCATCCTGGATGATTTTTCATATTAAGCATTTAATATGAATCATATTAAGCATATAATATAATATATCATATTAAACATTTAATATGATATTGAGCATTGGTGGATCATGTTTACATTACCTGTAATTCCCCAGGCTTGGTAGTTGACTTAATTTTTGTATTCTCTCGTAATATGTGTCAATTAAATCATAATTAAATACAAAATTTTATACGTACTCTTATACGTAAGAGTGATTTATAAAAGAAAAATTGAAATTTGTAACATGAAAATTTCGAATAATATGTGATTGTATGTTTGGAATATTTTTACAAAACAAAACAGTTTTTATTTTTGTTTGTGCCAAGTTAAAAGGTTATAAGAGAACTCTTTAAAAAAAATAAAAAGATTTTAATTACATCCAATAGAAAACCAGAATGGTTGTTTATGTTTAGTTCTCGCGCGGTATTTAATGCCTAGTTCTCGCTACTAACCACGACAATTTAAATTTTTGTATTTTTGTATTACGGGATAAGAAACCCCAGTTCATATGTATGATCAAATTGTCCTGGTATGTATTTTATCTTGCTACGAGAGATAAAATTCGAAAATATGTGCTGAAATAAAAATTTGGTATAAGCGTAGACATTGGAAGTAGTGGAAGCGCTGGGAAATTGAATTCAGGTTTTTAGTCTTAAAATGACGGGAGTATAACCTAGTGATAATATATCAACATTATTTACTAAGAAAGCCACAATGTGATCAAGACTAGAAATGAAATAGACGATCACCCTCAAGCTATCTCCTTTAGTAGACATCGAACGACGTTGTGAAATTAATAATTAGTAGTATTCGCCCAAAATATTCAAATTTACCTTCTATGTCATGTAAGAAAAATTATACATTTTTCAAGTAAAATAATCGGTTTCGGTAACGATATCGGTATATATTCTTCATTTAAAACGGTTTTCGTTACTAAAATTAAACCGTTTTAACAGCATTTCGGTTTCAGTTTCGGTTCGGAGGGAGTCCCTACTAACAAGACATTTTTTATAGTACATTCCTACGACTCTTGTTTGAAAATTCTTTAAACCTTTACGTTTTATAATCAGACAAGTATCCGGAATACGGTTTAGGGTTGGGAATACCGTCACCCTTAAAAATTTCCTTATCGCCCATATGCTCTGCACTATTTTATATAATAAACGTATTGGATGTTGCGGTGTTGCGGTGTTATGTAACATTTAATATTTATCTCACACTCGAAAGTGTTATTATTAAAATACGTACTCACTTTTGTCAATAAATATTTTAACTGAATATCATTATCATTATCAAGAAAGTGAAAATACAAATTGAATTATCAAAGTTTGCTATAGCATGAAATGAATATATGAATTAATAAAATAAATGTTTATTGATGTAATAAATCAAAACAAGGATTGAATATTAATGAGTGTCGTTTTAAATGGAACCAACAACCATGTTATAAATGTTTTCAAAGAGTATATATAAGTTTAGAATATCAAAGCAATTATATATTAATTTTTGTTTTTCTTATTTGAACATTGTAAAAAGTTCATACACAAAATGGAATATTATAAGTTGAAAATCCTACTACAACATTTAAAAATTCCATTAATTTCTACATAAACAAGTAATGTAACAACTAACTTAGGTAATTGTTTGAATACCTAGTATATACTGAGTTTATGAGAAAAAATTCAAACAAAAGTTGTTTATTTTAAAAAGAAGATTTTTTTTAAATTAAATTTTCGTTACATCTCTTTCAAAGATAGACAGTATTGCTTATTTTGCCCAAACATGGACCGTTTTTGCCCATTAATGAACTTGACCTTACTTTTTTACTCTAGAATACACACAAAGAATTTCAGCTCGTTATCTCTTTTCGTTCTTCAGTTATCTCGTGTCCACAGATAGACGGACAGACAGACGGACACACAGACGGAAATGGATTAATTAGCTCATTTTATGCATACCTAGTCGGAACTAAACTTACTATACCTTGTATATTTACAATATACTGGGTATAAAAAAAAGTTAAAGTAAATTTTGAAAATGTACATTATAAAAAAAAACGTTAATAATGTTTTGTTACTAACGCATTTAAAATCAAACACTCTCAATAGTAAGAAAAGCATAAAGTTAAAAGAATAAAAATTTTAGAGAAATGAAAAGAGGAGCATTTACAACAAAACACCATTGTCGAAAATTTCAAATTATACAATAAATTAGTAATAATAAAATTACACTGCTTATTTGTAAAAATTTGCTGCCTTGTTAGAAACACTTAGACACTATAATAGCATTTGTGAGACATTTTACACTTTTAAACATTTTACTAATAATTCTATACGCGAAGTATAAATACACAATAATACCCTAAAATAAATGAAATTTAATTACACCTTACGTTTGTTTAAAATTATGATTGAATTATACTCAATGTCGCCCCGTATCATTCACGTAGGGCAAATAAACGATCTTTCGACTAATTTTTATTTTTACTAACCCATTGTAGCCATTCAAGAGCTATAATTCATTAGAAATGATAGAATGATATATAAATGTACTTGGCTTGAAAATTATTTTTTATCTAATTGCCAAATTCAATGTAATGTATATATATTCATTCAGTCGTGTGGGCTCATTCAAAACTTCACGTTGCGTTTTTCATTTTCGATTTAATTTTAGATAAATTATACGATGGCTTTGTTCATACGTCACTTTTTTGTAAATGAAGGAAAATATGGGTTATTTTTCAAAAAGATTAACTGGGTACCATCGGAAAAATATATAATTATATTATATCATCATATTTAACACCTAGAAACAATATCCTGTTTCGTGTTTCCCTTCTCCAATTTTTGGTATTGATATTTGAGTAATGTATTATGAAAATACATTATTTTGTTTCTATTTTTGAACAAACTTTACTTAATAATGGTTTAAGAAAGTATTAACTTTACGTAAGAGTTCCATATCTTAGGGCTATTTTACACATGTAACTTTTCAAGAAACTATTCATAACGCATGATTTGGTTAGCAAGCGCAGCAGTATTTTTTGATGAAACTATGCAGTTATAACACAATAGACCTGGTGTCTATTTCGATGCAATCTTATATCTAACTTCAGATGTAAGAATAGGATGATTGGTTTACTTCCATGTGATTGGTTTACTATGATCATGTGACTGAAGTGGTTGACAAAGAAAGAAATATTTAGCAAGACGAGAGTTAGAAGCTATTAACAAAACATGCGATTGATATATTTCTGCATGTACAAAGAGATGTAAGTATCGTTATATCACATACATTTATTGTGATTGAAAACTTTCATCAAAACTTTCACGTGTAAAAACGGGATTATATCTTAGCATACGTAAACCTTAAAAGTATTTAAGGATTAACGTGACTTAAACAGAGGTCGCATCGATATTTTTTTTTGTTTGATAGCATTTTCTTATAAAATATAAAGATATACTCTTCAAACATTAGCATTCAAACAGCCTTCAAAACAAAATATAAAAAAGTAGAACATAACAGAACGGAAACCACTTGGGAATGCATAGGAAATACCAAATCGTAACACATATATGTAATAGAATATTAATTGTGGACATTCTGTGATATCACGTAAAATAAAAATATAATATTTTTTCTACTTCTGAAAAGAGGAAAACAAAAATATAATATAGAGAATATTTTTGATGGCGTAAATATATTATACATTGTGTACAAGATAGTTTTATTACCACTTTTGTATGAGTAGAATAATATAATGGTATTATGGGCGATAGTGAAATAAGTCGTTTGTCAGTGGTAGAATATTGTGGCTTTTCTAAAAGGAGAAGAACATTTTAATGGGTACTTCATGTACAAACCAAACCTTCTGTGCTCAGTAAGTACTTGTACATAACAAACCTTCTTATGCTTTACGACTATGTTGTATATATAGTATGAGGGACAAGAAGAAAACATTTATAGAAAACCAACAATAATATAAAGTGTACAAAATACTTAAATGATATAGATAAGCATGTTAACTTACTGCTAAGAGGTAAATAATCACACGAGTAAGCGTTAATTACAAGTTAACGTGTATTCGCTGAAAGAAAATCCCTTATCAACTAAATTGTTTTAATTATACAATAAAACTTAAAATGAGACTGGAATAATTTACCACCGAAAAAGTAGATATCTTATCAAGGAAGGTAGTTGAAATACCCTACATGGGCCCAGAGCCTATTTTAGGTATTCCAAAGACAACACAAGTGATCTCTAGTGGATTAATGTTAAACACCGTAATCACTGTCAAAATATACTGCAGCAAAAACTCGGGAAAAAACTTTTTCCGAATGCATCCAAGAGGTTGTCCCTCGTTGTACTCAACCTGAACAGGACACAACTTCAAATGGATACCGGAATCATCACCGGGCACTATTACCTACGAATGCATCTGCGCACTCCATAACGGATCTATTATGTGCATACTGTGCGGTGATGAGGAGGAAACTTTCAGCCACATCATATTTTACTGCGAATCTCTCGTTTATTCCAAATACAAGATTTCCGGTTACGCTCCGAATGTATTAACCTTCAGAAAAACCTAAAGCAAGTTCCTGACTATTGTAAAAATAGTTGCGAACTCGATTATGCCCGTATTGGACACAAAATTACTTACAATTTTCAAGCAGATCGGACAGATAGTTATCGAAAACAAATCGGTGTGTGTACTTATGTACGCGCGTCAGATATTATAACCATGTGGGATTTTTAAATGTTATAATATATTAACTAAATAAATTTCGATTTTTGCCCCTATTTCCTAGATCAAAATTTTTTTTATTTTATAAATATGTATTTCGACTACAAAGTAGTCAGCATCAGTATGGATTAGCTAATTGTAATTATTCTCTGAGGAGATGTTACTTGTTGCTAATTTGGTGACGGTCTGCAGTTTGATCTTGGAAATTGGGGAAAAAATCGAAATTTATTTCGATAAATCCTAGAGTTCTCTTATAAATCCTAGGGCTATATTTATAACTGTAAATGACATCGATTAACTATTATTCGTATAATTAGTATGTATATAACATGTGTTAATTTAATTTTGTTTAACAGTTAAGTTCATGATGTAGACATGTCGTGTGGCACTTGCTTAATAGTAGTCAAATGTAAAGCCCATCACAATAAAAGTTTAAACCCATATTTTCTATTCAAATATTTACAGACAGTTCCACAATTTCAATGTTCTGATAAATGATATTACTATGGTCAACTTGATTTGATATTCATAATGATTTCTTCTTCTGCCAATGTCGCGTGGCTCCTACACGGCGATGTTTTCAACAATTGAAAATGTTGGTTCAAGGTATACGGAATTGATACAAATTTGGTACATCTTTAGTACCTTTGAGCGCCCATGCTGGATGTTAAGATCAAATTGGGCAAAGTTGGCACCAAGTTTCTTGTAATGTTATGCAAGATCTACAGATACCCCAATTTTAGCTTGATATCTCAGCGGAATATCAGCATTAATTAGAAATATTCCTTCTTATTAACTACCCAATTTACTACCGTAGCAATGGAAGATAGTATTAATATAAATATACAGTGAACACATTTTTATAACAAAACATGTATATATTTTTAAGAGGCCCATATATTGAATGTTGGAGAGTTACAAATGGGCATTGGTTATTAAGGGTTGATTGGGTAATAGTCTCATAAATCTACTTAAAAATGAAATATTAAAAATAAAATAAAAACTAATGGTTCAAAATGAACTACTGAAAACAATTTCAATTTGTTTGCCGAATCTTATACAATAGTTTGAAACATTCAGTACATAAATACAAAATAAAGATGTTTTATCCTCGATTACTTGTGAGCTGTATTTTAAAACTATTTACATCATAATTTATTTATACAAACATAGTTCGTACTATATTATTTTACCAACTATATCATCACGTCAATTGCTTTAGACATTTATAACAGCAAAATGAAACATTCTTGGTGCATTCTTTAAAAACAACAAAATGTATCAAAATTTTAAATATTATTCAGAACATTTTAATTTGTGTAAAAGTTTTGAAATACAAAATATCGAGTTTTGAAAGTAACGGGTATTATTATGACGTAAAGTGGAATTTTGAATAAAATTACTGACCACAAAACTTTTAGTAAAATGATAGTTTCATATTTTATGTTCTTCAATGAATTCCATTCTGTATTTTAAATATAAGTTTCTATATTTAAAAAAAAAAAAAAAACATTTTAAAAACATTTTAAAATTTTGTGTTATCTCTCCCTCTAAACTCCCTTTCCCCTTGCCGATTCTTGTCATGCTTACCATAAAAATGCATTGCCATCGAAACTGAACCAACATGTAAAAATTCAATTCCGTAGGATAAGACGAAGTGGTTCTAATTCAGCTTACAAGATTTATACATATATACATACATACATACATTGCAAGTTAAATTAAAGAATTACATAATTATAAAAACATTTAATTAACTAGCAATACCCGGTATGTGTTGCAATGCCTATTTTTCTTTCTGTCGTATACATAGTAGATCGCTTCACGTTAAATAACGCTACACGTTACATTAATTGCAGTGCTGCGCGTTAATTTTTGTACAAAAATTATGGCAAATATATTAATTTGTTTCCAAAAGTTTGTTAATGCGTTTCTATAGAAACTATAAACTATATCTGGGTCGGCTATAACTTTGAAATGGTTAGAAAACGGCTATAACTTTGGAACGGTTTGGAATTTTGAATTTTTTTGGTCAGGGACCTTTGCAGGTGTACCCACAACAACATACCAAAGTTTTATCGTAATCGGATGAACGAACGGACAAATATTTATTTTTATTTATAGAATCTAATACATGATGACTTGAATGTAAGAAGATGTAACAAGAGTACAGTTTTAAATATACTATATACGCTAGTAAAGTATTTTTGGCGGGCAACCTCTGCGCCGCTCGTGTTTTTTAATTTAAATTTTGGTTCTGTCAAAACTAGTAAACATACGGATAGATATGTAAAATGTCAACTTTAATTTTAACGATAGAGGAATAATTACATTGTTGGTAAAAAAATTTATGAGCGACTTTCAAGAAGTACAATTAGATATTTTTAGAGAAAAAAGTATTTCTAAAGGTACAAAATTATGTACTAGTTTTCATGTTTCTAATGTGTATGAAGGGATTGATGTCAATGATTCTCGGTGAATTTTTGGTACAATTTTAAGAGAAACACCAGGCCAAAATAGCTAAAAAAAATATACAACGACAAGAAATAAACAAATATCAACTACTTATTATCAAAATGTTTTTCTGATTGCTTACATAAAAAAGTTAGTGTATTTTCACAATCAACAACATATTACTTCCAATTTGACAGTTTTTTCCCCATTTTATTCAATAACTAATAAAATACAATAACTAATAAAGTATTATATTTATTATTATATTTATTTTTATTCATTAAATAAAACGCATTTGTAATATGTGACACTAAGGTTTTGACAGAACCAAAATTTAAAATAAAAACACGAGAGGTCGCCCGCCAAAAATATTTGACCAGTGTATATAAAAAAAAAGAAGAAATATTTTAAATGGATCTGTAATAAATCGCACATTCGATATTGTATTGTACAGTATTCGGTTGGTTTATAAAGTTGAGGCATACGTATTCTTTGCTGTAATCCAAGGTTACAAAAAAAATTTTCTAAAGAAGTTTTGAATACATATAAATTGAGTTATTCCTGTGTATTATTTCGATGATTTCTTAGTTCACTCTTCAAGGTTTTATTTAGCGCTCGAGGATTTTTAGACATTGGAAATACTGCTTTGACAGGATACGTAACTGTCATTAATTTTTTTGATTAATTTTGGATTTATTTGTTGTTTTTTTTTAGTTAAATAATTAATTGATTATTAATTTTTGATTTACAAATTACAATAATTTGATTCTTAGTAAAATTCGTATTTTATTTTAGTCTTTTAGAAATAAGTTGTACTAAAACTTCTAGTTTGTATTAATTTAAACAATTTTGAAAAGATAATTACTTCAATTCATGGAACAAAACCGTTGCAAGTTTATTAATAATAATATTGAAATAATTATATTTTACCCGATCATTGCAACATGTTTCTTAACATAAATATGTTACCTACGTATAAAGTTTGATACAATTAGTTCTATTCTATCAAAGGTAACAAATGGTTCTTACATTATCGATATTTGAATAATGCTACAAAAACTTATAATTAATGATTCTACTCAATTCTCACCCATTTGTTGAAATAACACAAATAACAACTTTGTACCATATTGTACGTTTACTCAAGCTTTAAGAATTAATGTCTGAATACGTAACAAAATATTAATAAAACTGAAAAACTCTTAAAACGACTTTCAAAAATTTAATTTCTGACATGAGAACATAATTCTTGAATTTCAAGAGCCGAGTAAACGGGGACTATTCAAAGTTCAGTTTCATATTTTTGTGAAATTTTTTCTTTTAATTTATGAATGTTTACATCTCTAAATATCTTTCTTTCTTATGTGAGCTTCATCTTGTCGTTTATTCATGTCTTTTATCATCCTTTTATAATCACCAAAGTAAAAGTAACCAGTCCGAGCGGTCCAGCTGTTAATGGCGCTCTGCAGAACTGGGAGGTTGCTGATTCGAATCCCAACGGTGGTAATTTGTCAATTAAATTAATTTTAAAAAAAATTTCCCGGTCAATTGATTAAACTGACGGCGTATGGACAAGAACGAAAGTAACCGGCTATGCCTGTGTAGGTTTTCTGCAGTTTCTACGCCTTCCACAAACTCCAGATTTATATCGACATAGTTCCAATAAAAGTCTGCTGCAGTCACACAAGCTACCCACTCCTAGTATGCATACAAATTTCTTGCCATTTAGTAATAAGGCCTAGTTCCCATGCTTTGATCTCCCATCCGCTAGTATGTCTACATCATCAAAATGGTATTTTTATGTTGTATTGAATAACAACATTCTTCCATATGACTTTAAACAATTAATTATTTATTTTTAAATATTAATTTAAAGCTATTTCATATGTGTAATAATCAGGCCACAAAGTGAGGTTGAACACTACTATAAATAATTTTTGGGATTAATTGGTATACACGTAGCCACGTAATATGGCCTCATGGTGTGCTCATTGCCAGGTTTGTCTAGTCATACAAATCGGTTGTAAAATATTTGCATATTATTTAATATCTGAATTAAATCGTATTCAAGTTCTAAGCTTGCAGAAGCAAGATTAATGCTTTGATTTTTTTTACACTTTAAGTGTAAGAGTGAGGTCTATCAGATCATAGTTTTGTTACTTAAAGACTATCAGTCTACTTGGAAACTGGGAGGTTATGGGTTCGAATCCCGACACCAGCAGTTTGTTAATTTAAAATTAATGGGGCGGTTAATTGACTTAACTGTCGGCGTATGGACAAGAACAAAGTAACCGGCTATGCTTGAGAAGGTTTTCTGCAGTTTCCTTCACGAACTCCAGAAGAATATCGGCATAGTTTCTATCATAGTCGGCTGCAGCTGCATTTCCTACCAATCCCTAGTCTATACAAAAAAATTTCTTCCACTCTACTCACATCCTCACATCCTTAGGCATCACAATTGACCTTATGGTCAAAGTGAAGCCCGTCCAGGGCAGCCTGTGCAATCTATCTATCTACTTATTAGACTGACCATTTTATAAAAGATTCATTGATCAAAATTAAATTCAATTCAAGTAACGTTAATTGTTTCAGCGCTGAAGAAACATACTAATGATAGTTTAATAAATTGTTTTTATGGTGTTTCGAAATAAATTCAGAACGTATCAAATAGACAATTTATTCGAGAATTACACCACTGTTTAGGCTCAAAAAAAATTATTATTTCTATAAACTACATGATATTCGGAAATATGATGAGAAAGCGTAAATGCAAAAACTTGTTTAGAATATTTATAAATAATTTTGACGCATACAAATATAGTAGACTTGGCCAGAAAAGTTGATGTCATTTATTTAAATTTTATAGCTGATTTGTGCCTTATTCATTCGGTTTTGAAAAATAGTTTCGAATAAAAATTGTTACACTATTTCTAATGAACATTTTACCGAAGCAATTTTTCGAAAACCGAATCAATAAGGCACAAATCAATTACAAAATTTAGAAAAATGACATCAACTTTTGTGGTCTATAGTACAAACATTTCACGTTCTATACAAATAAATATATTATTATTTCAGAATATTCGACATTTGTTTGTAACAATACGAAAATTATGTATGCTGATAACGTTATACGACATAATATGATCAAAAATATTAAATTGGTAGCTGACTTTGAACAATAATGTTGCTATGTCATACACTCTTCTGGGATAACCACATTCCACTCTGACAACCAATAGTTACTCAGGTAGGATTAATATGGTATTTCTTCTAAACCCAATGGACGCGTCGAATGTGCATACTAACGTTATTAATTTCTTTGCTAAAGCTGGTCTAAATTGCACGTTTCAATCGAAAAATCAGATAAGCCGTTCGTTGGAACACAAAAACAATCGTGATTACAATCCCTGTCTACTGTGTTTATGCACAATGTTTTACACAAGCGAAAATATGTCCCAATACTATATTTTTGAAGAGGATAGGTTCACGCAAGTTACCCCAGATGGTTCGCAGTCAGAACCCCGGTGAATTTATGTATCATATTAATTTAAGTAGCACACAAATGAGCTCAAAACCGATTATATATTTAGAAAGAGGATAAATTCACGTAAGTTATCCAAGATGATCCGAGGTTCGCAGTCAGAACCCCGGTGAATTTATGTACCATATAAATTTAAGAAGCACACAAATGAGTTTGTTGTATTGAAAATTATTGAGAATAATTTTTCCTACAACCCAACACATATTCTTATTATAAAATAGGAAAATATTAAGAAAAATATTACGAAAAATATTTAATAGAATTTTTTTTATTCTTTTTATTAATCTCCTCAAGAAAGGAAGTGCGTTTTTTCTTAAAGTTACACAAAGAAAATAATAACTGCTTTTGATTTAAAGTTTTTCTTTAAAAAAAAAAATCAAAAATTGAAAAAAATTATCAGATATATTTTAATTTAAAATCAAGTTCTAGTAAAAACAAGTTGATTTTTTTTTAATATCATAAATACAAAAACAATTAAAAAAACAAGCTTGTTATTATGAATGATATTGTAAATTTGTATATAAATTTTGAATTGGCACAGGCCGTGTCTGATAGTGTGGATAGTAAAATATCAATCAAGAGGGATGTCATTCTGGTTCGATCCTTCGCGGAGCATTATAATTTTTAATAAGTTTTATAAATTATCAGAACCTCCGAATGCACCCATGGTTGTTGAGAAACAAAATTATTCGAGAAACGTCCATGCAAAAATATTTTTTCTTAAAAATATTTTCAAAAACATCAACAACCATGTTCTAGAAAGACCTATGACGGGTATAAAAAGCCGCGGCCAATGATAATCAAAATCAGTTAAAAATTAACATTCGTTTGATAAAATTCAGAGTTAAAAATTGACATTTGTTCGATTAAATTTGACGTTGTCAGAAAGTACCATTGTCAAATATAAATTGTTGAAAAAAACTGAATTAAAATTATTTCCTTTGAAATCAAATAAAACAGGTTTGATTTTCATAGTTTTGTCTTGTAGTTTTTTTTTAAGTCTTTTGTTTTATTTAATTTTCTTTGTTTTTTCTAAAAGTGCATGCTGTTTCAATTGACAATATTTAGTAAAACTTTTACTAATATTCTGTTTTTTTTTTGTTTTTTTTTGTCGAGTGTCCGAATCTGTTGTAGGTTCGACAGTGCTCCTTTCGAGAGACAAAGAGAGCCAAGATACCGCTACAAGGTCAAAAGCGTATAATTTGTAGTCAATAAAATTGAATTTTGTATTTGAATCTTGCAGTAGTATTTGATGTTTGTTTTTATCGAGTACACGTATTTAGATAGAAAACGCTAAATATCACTTATTGCAGAAACAATGACTAATGAAAATTGGCATATGACATTCACCTGTTTAAAAGCAAATAAAAAAACAAACAGAGTAGCGAGTAGAGCCTGTTTACTAATGATACATCTACCACAGTGTTCTATAAGAAAACTGTCAACTACGTATTCGTGTGGTATGTAACATATCAATTTACCGACGACACATAGTGGCAAAGGCGAAAAAACCACAACACTGTTACAATAACAACTATACGAAAAACACCATCTGTTGGATTTTTTTCCGTATGGCAATCATCTAAACAAAAAGAAAAGTAACATATATTTTCAATGCAATAAAAATTCGAACTGTAAGATTTGAGTTTCCTTTTTTGCCTAGAAAATAAAATAAAGTTTGACTTTAATTGAATAAACAAATCTTTCACGTTCTGCAAATTGGATATTGGCTGCATTCAGCCTATAGCACAGTGATTTTCTTCTGAATGGCTTATAAGACCATAATCAGTTATAACATGTTTGCTCACTTCAAACCATTATTTTTCATCCTCAGTAGGATCACGTTTATATCTGATCATACAAAATTAAACTTGAGTTTTAAATCATCGTACTTATATAATAGCAACGTCAAAATTTTAGACTCATTTAGTAGCATCCAGCAGCAAAACAAGTCAGCGATTACAAATCGCTAATCAAGTAATACGTCATCGATGAATCAAATAATACGAACGTGTTTTTTTTTGTAAATTTGGCTCGCGCAATTTCGTGCACTAAAAAGATTTTTACGGATTTTGAGTGTACACACGCATACATCTTTTCAAAAATGGTGGTTTCAAAAACTTCCCTTCCTTGGCAAGTTAAAAATTCAACTAAAATTTAAATATGAACTGCCAAACGTTTAGAAATCGACCAAAGAAGATAATTCATAAATATTCAATTAAATAAAAACTCTTAATTAGGCAAAGGGCAAACCGAATTCCAAAATGTTGATTACCGATGCACAAATGTCATTACCTTTATTGATAATTTTCGATTTTTAAATATCATTATCATTTATGGGAGCTTGTTTTTTTTCCATTATATGTATTAATTTTTTATCTCTAATTAGTTACTAGATAATAAATATTTATTGAATTAGAAAATTTTTCTTAGAATGTTTATAAATGAAAGACTATTGTGTAACATCAGCATACTTTTCTCGAAACATAATTGAAATTTATAGATTAGACAAACAGAAAGTCTCCTTTGAGTATGATGTTATTGAGCTTTAATGAAATAATTTATTTATTGTATCGGCAAATAATTATATTCGAGGACAATGAGCTAGCTAAGTATATTATGTTACACAACTGTTTAATAATAATGAAAATATTTTATTAATTTCAATTTTGTATGTTGCCAGCATCAATTAAATTTAGGCAAAAAGCCATATTTTCCATTTATAATGGTACGTTATCGTTCTAAAGATATATTCTTTTGTGATTTTTTCCACTGATAAATTAAAAAAATGTTATTATTATTATTTATTATTTTTTTACTTTTACTTATCTGTAAAGATTTGAATCAGTCAACTAACAAGCAAAATGACTGGTGGTTTACTTTGATTTGCCAATTTTACTTGAAATTTTGTTAGACCACAGATTTTGTTATATTTCTGATGATAAGAGCTAACTAGAACATGCTCAAATCTTAAAGATTCGGGGATTCAACGCAAGGAATGTTGAGTTCTTTAATTTGATATAGTTTAATGTCTCGAGAAATAAACGTTGGATCAAAAGTCAACAAGGCGTAGGGTGGATTTGTCTATGAGTGTCTTTCTAAGTGCGACCCATGATGTCCACATCTTTGCCAATGAAAGTTATATTTCTAAGTTTAACCCATGAGGTTAACTTTTCTATATTTGTTTTGTTTATCTGAATATTTTTCGTAAACTTTTAACGGTTGGACATTTCAACAAACTTTATCGGAACGGCGCTATAATAAAATATCTAACAAATGATAAAACTTAACTAATTTCCATAAGGAGTTTGCGAAATCTTTTACGATAGAAGAGTAACATATTATTTTGGAAAGGTATAATTTCATTATTGGCTATATTCCACATTCCTAGTCTAACAATCGTGTGCCTAAATTTAGTATATGAACGCATGAAATTAGACATATATAGCGTACCAACTGTTCAATATGATATCTCAACAATATAGTTAGTATTTAATAACTTAGTATTTCAAATATAATTGATTTTATGTAGCATTAATTTTATAAGGATTCAATTAATAGAATTTTAATAAAAAAAAAAGTCAATAAAAAAATAACATTTAAGTTTGTCGTTAACAACAATTTTGTAGAAAGCTCTATTAATAAAAAAGTATAATTAAAAACTATTTATTTAGTTGTATATTGCTCGAATAGAAAATAATATTCACAATTAAAATAAGAAGAAGTAGAAGAAGAAGTAGAAATAATAATTTCTATTTTATCAATTTGCCATTGTAGTATTTATAGAAGATGCGTCAAAGTCTAGCTTTGGTCAAAACATTTTATTTGGCCATTCCCATATATGTCCAGAGAAGAGTTGTGTTGGCACAATGCTGGGCAACCCGAGAACTTAGATATTATTGAACATTATTAGTGTTTTACGGAGATATCATGGAAAATATGCTGCTTCCACGATAGTATAATTTCCATAAATTAAGACTCAAAAAAATAAACAGAAAGTGTTTCTTATAAAAATAGTACAAACTTTTAATCTTGTTCAGAAATGGTATATCATTATGATCGACATTGGACCACTAGTAACTCGTAATTATTGAAGCGAATGGAAATTTTATTTACATATACAAGAATGTCTCATTCTTTGTCTTTGATAATCTAGAGATTTGAATATAGTACTGATTAAATTCAATTAAATACTAGAAGAGTATTTTTTGTTAAATTCATTAAACGCGCATCATCATGGTCATATGCGTCTCTATATTAGGAAATTTTTAAAATAATTAGTCAAGATAAGTTTATTAACGAAATTATAAGTAAATTTGATTAATCCATTACATTTGTAGAATAGCTTTGATTTTTTCAGGAATTTAATTAGTTTATATATATATATATATATATATATATATATATATATATATATATATATATATATATATATATATATATTTATATATATATATATATATATAAATATATATATATATACAGGATTATCACTAAGTATATGGGTCGATTCACACTATAGTGCCGATCACGGTTCGTTCTCGGTCCGATCTCAGTCTGGTAAAATATTATCAAGTTCATGTTCACATTATAATGCCGATCCCGGTTCGTTCTCAGCCCGATCTCGGTCTGATAATATTAAGCGGTAACATACACTTCAGTGGGTAATAGCTGACTGAACCGGGAACAGAAAGCATTCACACTATCATGCACATGCCGTTACAAGTTCGATCTCACTCAAAAGTATTTTTATTCTTCGTGACTGGATTGGGATTAGACCGGAACTTGACTGTTACCGATAGTATGAATGCACACATTGTTTCTTACTTGATAATATTTTACCAGACCGAGAACGAACCGTGATCGGCACTATAGTGTGGATCGACCCTATAAGGTAAAGTGCGGTATATGAGGTTTTTGGCGCAGACTGTTTTGTTCACTATATGAGCAGATGTTGCACGGTAATACGGATATTACATAATAAACAGTGAATTTTGTATGTCCTATGCATTATCTTGTTGTTCCGAAAAGTCTGTTGGAGCATTATGACGAATTCCAGACTTTTATTATTAATTGAGCGGAGTTGAGCACTTGTATTCATCCAATCATCATCCCATTAGATCTTTGTTTGTTTCCTGTGAAATTCAATTACATCTGTTGCTGGAGCGTCAGGTTGGATTGCCGCATTTTTGTCTTCATCAGCTGCTCTCTCATAGAGAAAAGAATTTGAGTCGTATGGTTTTGACTTAGATGTAATTTTTTTATTTTAAGTTCGTCTCATTAGAATATTATATATTCCTTTTGAGCGATTTGACAGGACGGATATTTTGTCTCTATTTTATTGAAATAATGTTTTTAAATTAAGTTATTCATGATAAACATAGATATATAAAAATAGATAAAATAAACCATTAAACCGTTAATTCATATCACAAACAATAGAATGGTGTTGTTGGATCATCATAACCAGAGACCTAATAGTGTTATATTGTGGTAAACACACCCACAGGACCTCTTAACAGCTGGATACACAATTTAATATCACTTACACATATATATATATATATATATATATATATATATATATATATATATATTTATATATATATATATACATATATATATATATACATATATATATATATATATATATATATATATATATATATATATATATATATATATATATATATATTTCTATATATATATATATAATATATATAAATATATGAATTTAATTTGAAATACGAATATTTTATTGCAATACAAACGACAGTCAATTATTTATACGTGTTCTAAAAATATACAATGTAATCTACGTGGAAATTACTATAGTTTATTATATTTTTGATATTAAAATAAAAGCGTTATGGCAACAAGCAACTAGTAAACTTTACGAGATATGAATAAAGTTTTAATTTGTGTACTAATAAAAATGTTAGAGTTACTTTCAAATGAAAAATTGTAGTTTGCACTTTCCTGATATATAATCTGTGTGAATTATCTGTATACTGTAATATATATGTAGAAGAATATAATTTATAATGGTAGTAAAAGTTAATTCCTAAGTTTATAAACGGTTAAAAATATTAATCTGAGAAAACAAAATCTAATATGGAGCTCATAAGATTGATTAATAACTCCAGTTATGGTGATTTATTAACTCCATTTATCTGTGATTTTTGCCCGTCAATTCGATAACTCAAAAACAAAATATTTATGCGGAAAATAGTCAGTATGCAGAGAATATTTATACATTAAACTCAGTTTTTTGTATCATTTCTTGCTTAACTCTTAAATGTTAATACGGTTTTTTTTGCAAATTTATACATTAAACTCAGTTTTTTGTATCATTTCTTGCTTAACTCTTAAATGTTAATACTGTTTTTTTTGCAAATTTTTCCAATTACTTGGTGGGTTCCTCTCTGAATGTCAAATTTCTGATTGCGACCCACGAAGTTCACACTTCTCTATGTATATACAAGGGTATGTTATGTTTAGTCCCGACTTTGTAACGCTTGAAAATATTGATCGCAGACATAATAGTTTGGTGTTCATAAAATAGCTAAATTCGGCCATTTCAGCATGCCCGTCTGTCTGTGGACACGATAACTCAAAAACTAAAAGAGATAATGAGCTGAAATTTTGTGTGTGTATTCTAGAGCTAAGATCAAGTTCGTGAACAGGCAAAATCGGAAACTGTCCATCTCTGAAACCATATGAGATAGAATAAAAATGTAAAGGCAAAAAATGTTCCTATTTTAAAAATAAACAATTTTTCTTATAAACTTGTTTACATAAATTCAGGATATAATGGGTATTTAAACAATAAACTCAGTTACTTGTTTTTATTGTCAGTTGATATCAGTGGCACATTCAAAAATAAAGATAAAAATGCGCATATAAGCTTTCTAAATCATACAATCTTTATCAATAGATAAATTGTGTTTATTTTCTATGTGATACTTGACAGCCAAGTAATTTTCCTTTTTGTATTGACGGTATAGTTCCGTTTATTTGATTCTGATAACAAAATGACATTAGTTTCGGCAAAGTATTTCATCAAGAAGTATATAAGCTGATAATGGTTTTTATTGTGATTTTTCACAACACTCCCAAGAATACGAAGGATGGTAAAACATATTTTTACAATGTGTTTCTTTACGTTCATAGTTCGATAAACATGAGAACGTATTGTTTATAGATTTAAAGTAACGATAAAGTTTTCTAAACAAATGAAGATTATTGAAAACGTATTTAAGTATACAACGGAATAATATTTTAGCGATTATCTTTCTAGTGTTTAAATGAAGCACGTTTCATTCATGGATTTATAAAATAAAAAATTTGTATTTGTTCTTTTAGTTTTTATCCATGTTTGCATGTTGTCTAAAACACTTTTCTAAAACGTTTTAACAATATTTATAAGTAGTCGTTGTTACTTAAGCTTCACAATACAATACTAATGTCAATTTCCATTAGATTACGAAGACATCGTATAAAAGTACTAGCGTATACTATTTAGACACACATGTCATTGAATTTGTTAATTTATATTGATATGAAAATATTAACTCATCCTCCAGGTATCGAACTCTGAACCTCTGGATTTCATTCCCAGTGTGCTATACCGTTACACTAAAATCTAGAGGTCCAGGGTTCGATATCTGATGGATGTGTTAACTATTTATATCAATATTAATTAAAATATGTATATATCTTAAACGTAATGTGCATAGTCGTGCTATCATTTTGATCTTTTGAAATTACTAAACCAAATTTATTTTGTATAAAATGCATTTTTTTAATTTCTGACCAGTATAAGAATCATAATTCGTTATTTAAAAAGCAAAAATTGTGCGTGTCACCTCCAACGCGTGCTGGAGTTTACTCATATAAGTTATTAACTATTTTACGACTATATATTTCTATTTTACGAAAAGTTATTTAATTTTAAAATATTCTATTTAGATGGTGCTAACATTAATTAATTTATAAAAAATTTAAATTTATTAATAGCCATAATAATAAAAATTTGCATATTTCTAACTTATATATAACGATTTATAGTGTGCTAGTATAGTTTATAGTTTCTATGGAAATTGACATTTCAAAATTTTAATATAACAATTTTATAGTTATTTTTTAGAAGTTTAGTTTCTGTAGAAATGACAATCAACAAAATTTAAAAATAATTTTATATTTTTGTTAGAAACTAATATTTAATGTACAATTCAAAATATTATTAAAATTTTTATAAAAAGTTTATTTTATTATTATTTTTCTTAAAATAAATTAATGATCTAGGCAAATGTATAATGTAAAATCAATCTGATAAGATATGCAAACATCATAAGTTCAAATTATATCATAGCACTTGATTTCCCTAACCCATCAATTTTTCGTACCGAGGGCTTTAAATTGAAATCGATTTAAAGGAATAAACTCCAAAAAAAATCTGAAATAAAATAGTGTTAAATGGTGGCCACCTAGGTCTAGAGATGGAGGCCATCTCGAGGCCACCTAGTTGCTACATGCACGACCCAAATTTACTCAATTTCGTTTTCCAAAATAGTGGCAATAGGTCAGAGCTTGTCAGAGCTGGCTCACCTGAGACACGCACCAAATTAGCAACGACTAACATATCATCGATTTCATATCCCGGAGATTAACTGATTGTGAAAAACGTACTTATAGTGCATTTTATAAATACGTTTTTCATCATCAGTATAACTTAGTTAATCTCTGGGATATAAAATCGACGACAGGTTAATCGTTGCTAACTTGGTGCGAATCTCAGGTCAAAACTTGCTTACTAAGAATTGGGACAAATTTTGAAATTTAAGTCTACATAGTTTTACAGTGTAGTATGTTTATGTAAGTCGTATGTCGCTCACATCAAAATTTTGATATAATAGAGTTTCAATAATATATGCAGTCTATATATTATTCCTCTAGGTACCTGTATTGAAATAAAAGAAATGATTAAGAATACTGTAAGTTTGACACTATCTATTGATATACACCCATAGGATTTCTTGACACGACTCATTCATCCATACTACTATATAAATGTGAAAGTAACTCTGTTTGTTTGCTACCTCTTCACGATTAACGGCTAAACGGATCGAAATTAGGCAAGGAGATAGATTATATCCTGAGGAATGACATAGACTTTGTTTTGTCTCAAAAAATAATGTTGAAGGAGGGTGAACATTAAAAAAAAGTGCATACAGTCGAACATAGAATCTCCTCATTTTTTTGGAGTCTGTTAAAATTTTTGTTGATTTTATCATTTCCACAGAAACTAAACTTCTAAAAAATAACTATAAAATTATTTTATTAAGTTTTTGTTTCAATTCATTGTCGTTTCCACAGTAACTATAAACCAGAGGTGGGCAAGAGTTGACTCGGCCAAGCTCTGAGTGAGAGGTAGGGAAGAGAGATACAGTTAATACAGGGTAACCTACCAATTATTAATATTTTCTTTTTTTAATTAAAACATTTTCTGAAAAAATATAATAATGCCAAATCTTTTTTATGGTCACTATTATACAAAGTAAATAATACATACAATCATTCAATACATACTCTGGAATTTAGGGCTGGTAATTTGGGTCATAAAATGTACCTTTTTAGTATATATCATATTTGTGTATGAATAAAATAAAAATATATAAAAAATATATATATAAATCTTTTGAACCTTTAAGTTTACCGCTGGACCATTGTAATAAAAGAGGGAAATTTTTGCAATGGATAATTTAAATAGAATTATAGTTTTGGAAATTCCAAATAATTTGTCTAAATATTTTACTATTCATATCCGAGAACTAATAAAGAATTATTTACCTGATTTAATTATTTTTTCTTCGTATGGAGTATGCTCAGTATAGTGTCATGGGAATTTGATGAATTAAGTTAAATTTTACATAAAGTGGGAATTTGAGTTCTTCGAGTTAGTCTACTTTGAATTGAAAAAGTGAAAAGTACTATTTGTAGTAGTGGAAATTATTTTTCGCATAATTTGTTTTTCAAAAAAAATAAAAGTAATAAATTATTGAATAAATTATTGGGCAATAATCGGTAGGAACAACCTGTATTGAAACATCGTTCCGTCTTGCTTCAAAACATACCTTCTTTACTTACTCTCACCCAGCTTATGGAGAGCCCGTAAGGCTCAGACGAGCTGTCTGCGCCCACCTCTGCTATAAACTATAATATAAATATAAATAGTTATATATCGATATACATATACAGTAGTCTTTTTAATTCGACACTAAAAAAAACTATAAGGTGCCGGATTATTGGACGTGCCGAACTATTGAAGTGCCGGATTAGTGCGACTCTATTCTATAAGAGGTGAATATATATAAATATATATATATATATAAACCGACCAACACATTTCAAAATGTTGCCTTCTCAATTCATACAGTTTGGAATTTTAGCACTTAAAGTCTTATACATTGAAAACCGTTAATCGTATCATATTTTAACTAACTCCATCGTTTTCGGTATGTCCAAAATAGCTTAAAACCAAGTTTTTATCAAAATCGGGGACATAAACTTTTCCTCCAATTTTAGCGATTTTTTTAAGGGACCCGTTGGAGAAAATGTGAAAAAAGTGAAGAAAATTTTTCTTCTCCATTTTAATAATAATCATTTTCTAGGCTTATTTTGACCCAAACAGTACGAAAATCAGGTTCATTTTAACGTCCAACCAACACATTTCAAAATGTAGCCTTCTCAATTCATACAGTTTGTAATTTTAGCACTAAGCGTCTGATACCTTGAAAACCGTTAATCGTATCATATTTTAACTAACTCCATCGTTTTCGGTATGTCCAAATTAGCTTAAAACCAAGTTTTTATCAAAATCGGGGACATAAACTTTTCCTCCAATTTTAGCGATTTGTTTAAGGGGTACCCCTTGGAAAAAATGTGAAAAAAGTGAAGAAAATTTTTCTTCTCCATATTAATAATAATCATTTTCTAGGCTTATTTTGATCCAAACAGTACGAAAATCAGGTTCATTTTAACGTTCAACCACCACATTTCAAAATGTTGCCTTCTCAATTCATACAGTTTGGAATTTTAGCACTAAGGCGCACTAAAGCTCTAAGGGGTTGCCTTCAGAAAACTTTATATATTTGTAAAAATAATTTAAAATAAATTCAATCCTTTTTATGTATAATGAATAAAATCAACAGTTTTAGCTATAAATATCAAATAAAAAAGTATCAAATACTTCTGTAAAGCATGATATTTGTAAAGCATGATATTTGTATTTTATCAATATGTATTTCGACTACAAAGTAGTCATCATCAGTATGAACTAGCTAATCGTAACTATTTCCAGAATATTGAATCGAGGATATTAGTTGTGCTAAATTGGATTGTGTAAGACACTCTCAACTCACACGCAAGAATATGATCTTATCTTTCTCAAAAATACTTAATTATTAACTAAAATAGACTTTATTATCAAGTTTAAATATCCTATTTTTCGTCAGCTATCGGATCCTATAAAAAAACAGTGGGTTCTCATTTGAAAAACGCAATTGCATCTTCAAATAACTTCGAAGGCCATGGTCAGAGGTAAAATCAAGACCACCATAAGATGGCACCTCAGTACAAAACAAATTCAGTTTGGCAATCAATGTGCGTATAATTTTTCATACCAAGCATTTGATGACAAAGAATGCAAAATTTCGTAACTTTTAAATATTACAGTTTATATATATACAGAGTGTCCCTAAAAGTTCTTTACAACGCTTCAACACACATATACTACGGCTTAAATCAAGACGATTGAGCTAAATTTTCTCCAATAAAAGTTGCGAAAGGGCGCTGTACGCTCTTGAAGTTTTTAAATCATTTTTTTTTTTGAATAAAATTAGATCAGATTGCGTGATGTTGATAAAATGTGATTAATATTTGGAATACATCTAAGTCGTATGGTAATAATTGAATAGCCAAACAGCCATTTAACGCCCGAAAAAATTGGCGCTAAAATAATACTTATCCCGCATTAGTAAAAAAAAATTAGTATCTACAACTCGTGCGGTGCGGTGTCGATTTCCCACTCCAGCAAATGAGTGGACAATATCGCTCACGTAGGCAATCGACAACTTACCGAACTTGTTACACAGTATACTATTTTCAATATATTCACTCTGTGTCTTTGACAAATGGTAATGTCCGAAAAGCATGAAAATTTCATTAATATTTTATTTACAAGGATACATATCTTCTTGTAGTAGAATAGAAAAGTCAATAGAGTAATATCCATTCATATTATATTGAATGTTAACTCTGATATAATCAATTTTAGCATACACTTTAAATATTAATATTTCAATTATAATTATTACCATAATGGGTGCAGTGCACATGGTAACTGACTGCATTACATGTATATGTAATGAAACAATATATTTTGTGTACCATTAGGCGGCAGTCTGGCTGCAAACACTAGTCAAGATTTGCATGTTAGAGTCGGGTAGTATAAATCCGGCATAAAACAAAAATGTGAGAGGAAGAAGTTTTTGCATACAAAAAGTATTCATATTCCAGCAAAAACAAAAATGTTTGCCTACAAAAGTAGTGAAATTTTTCTGGGTGGTTTCAGTCTATGATCTTTTCTCCTAACAATAATCAACATTCTAGGACAGCTGTAAGTACCCAAGAATATTTATGATGGGCCATTCCCCAGTCACCAAAAAGTCCCCCAGTAAAATGGTGAGTTTTATAGACCCCCCTCCCAGTAAAATGGTTGAAAATGGATGGAAATGGGTGAAAATGGTTTGTTAGGACCATAGGAAGTCATTCCAAGGAGGAAAGAGTCCTTTTCGTTTCGACTACCCCAGCCCAATACTCTCCAATAAAATAAACCCCCTCTAAACTACCCCAACCTCACCCTTTTCGTCCTTGAAATCTTTAAAATTCAAAAATTTTTATTTTTCATTTTAGTAAAAAAATTTTTTTACAATATTAAATTGTCGGGGGGTTGGGTAAAACGAATCAGATCCTAAAATTGACAGGAAAATTAAATTTTTTTATAGAACATACTTTAAAAAAAAATTCCTATCAACTAATAATTTATATATTCCCGTTCATTGCATAAATATTCCAGTTACATACCATTATTTTATTTACAAAACTAAAATTTCATACTTCATATAAATATGTCATTGTTGTTATTATATGGGTACTGGAATTATGCCTATCTTGAAAATATTCATATCTTTGTAAATATGCTAATGTCTTTCGAATAATATGATAATTTCTGATATGACATGTAAATTTTTTCACTATAATAAAAATTTTTTTCGAATAGGCGATAACTTGGTAGTTGGTATTTTAATTTAATTCATAGCTATCGTAGTTTAAATATTTATGACGTATATATTTATGAAAGATAATATTTTCGTTCTGATAGAATGTTTTGTAAAAAAGAAAATATACCAATTTTGTTTATAACTATAGATTTTTTAGGATATTCCACTTCGAAAAAAAAACTTATTATTAAAAATCTATTTAAAAAAATCTATTTTTATTATACTTTCGGTTAAAACAGTATAAACAATGGTTTCATTCCATATTCCATTTATAAACATCACCCTCGATTGATTTATTGTGGCATCAGCTTATGAGTGTCTTATTTTTTAAATATCACATAGACATTTTCTGCTAAAGTAATTTGTGTGAAAAAATAAAATGGTCTTACCTCTATACAAAACAGATATCAACAGAGGGTTCAAAGCCTGCCCTAAAGTTTGCGAATCTGTTCACAACGTTTTGGCTTTTGAAATCATATGGCTCTTGCATGGTATATATTATTTCAGTTAAAGAAACAGTGCAAAACATTAAAACTTCAATTTTGTATAATGAAAGTTTGGAATCGGCATCTATTTTGTAGATACAGATAATGTTTTTATGAGAAATGATCCAGTGTATAATACCCTGAACACATAGTCCACTGTCTTCTAGCTTCTTAATTTCGTTTTCCTTTACTTAAACTCTCTATTAAATATAATTTTTCAATTTTTCATAATTCCACAATACTTAACTTTAGCTGCTGGTGTTAATATATTAATCGGATTTAGTAGATTGTCTATTTTGTGTCTCTTTTGGCTTATCTTACATACGATCTTTAAAGATATTACTTAATAAAGTAATTTTATTACTTATAAATATTTACAATTTTATTGATTTACTTTCGCGAAATATTACAAAGATATTATTATAATTCGTAATGTTTACCATAGACATATTTGAATGAATATACAAATTTTGACTATCTTCGAAATTGAATTTTAAAGCACCCATCCTTTAGCGAGAACCTTAAAGTCAAACTTACCTGTGCAGTTTCAAGATAATAGGATAATAGAATTAATGATTTAAGAGATAAAGTCGTATTTTTAATTTACATAAACAAATGAAGATTTAACCAGAAGGGATTAAGAATTGTATTTATGTCGAGAGACTCTTTTCTATGATCGCTATACATAAACATTATATTTATAATACAGAACAGGATGTATACTTGTAGTATTACTTTCAGAATTACTTACGTGACGAAACACCCCACCCATTTATTCCAGAAGAATAAAGTTGTAGCATGTATTGAATACAGAATTGCATTTGCATAAAAACCGTTGATAATTTTCATTATTTTCTTCGCAAATGGTATTATTTCCTGACAAATTGTACATGATATATTACTGCTTTTCTATACTAAACTTAAGCTGTTGAGTCCAGCCACAATAACAAATACATGCACTGAACACGTGAACATATATCAAAACAGACTTCATTCTATCATTTTCGTGTTTTCTTCATGTTATTTTGTATAAATATGAATATAACGACTGTAAACAATAAAAATAATAACGATAAAACTAAAAACTAATATTTAAAAAATCGACAATCGAAATGATGAATCACAAAAACGATAGCAGTAAATAACACATACAAAGGACCAGATATTTGTATTAATTCCGATTTAAAATTTCACGTTATGAAAAGAACTAATCAAATAATACCATGTGCTATGATCATGCGATTTTGTGTGTTTATTTGGCTGAACTCTGTAGCTTGAGTATACTATAAATGTAGTGTAAACATAGTCTACTTTAAATGTCCATTTCAACGAATTAAAGACAGTTCGCAACGGTTTAGTTTTCAAGAACTTAATGTATGGTTTTCAAGAACTATCTTTACGTGGATTTAGTCCTGAGAAGAATGTATAAAAACGTCGCAGGATATGGCTTGAATTATATCTACTTTACGTCTTTTTAGAAAGACGTCGGATGTTCAAGAAAATTATATGAGGATATTTATTATCTATAACATTAGAATGTATGCGAGGTACATTCTCTATACCACAGACAAAAGTATATAGAATTGTTAGTTTTGTTAAAATAGTTTTAATTGGTTCTCTATAAATACATAAAAGGTTCACATCATATCCATGTATTTAAATTGCGGAAACTAATGAACCCAATGAACCGCAGTTATAGCTAATATGAAATTAAAAAACCTGGTGAGGTTATCGTTAAAATTTATATCATTTCTATTAATATATGCATATTCAGGCAAAGGTAAAATTTCGATAACA
This sequence comes from Nineta flava, assembly GCA_963920215.1. NCBI lineage: Eukaryota > Metazoa > Arthropoda > Insecta > Neuroptera > Chrysopidae > Nineta > Nineta flava. Next base: position 89,836,939 of record OY986041.1, read on the forward strand.
GAATAAAAATATCTATATTGCGTAGAATGAAGAATAATTTCGAAATATTCTATTAACAGAATAGGTGTTTTTTTAGAAGAGTCAATGAACCCACATATATAACAATATGTAATATGTCTAGGTGTTTTATAAATAAAAGATATCCAAAAATTTATTATTTAATTTGCTCCTAATAATGAATCCAAAAGTCAACTATCTTTATCCTTTTCCAAGCAATATTAAAGTACATTATTATACCCTGCATATGTGAATATACAAGAGTAGATTCAGTAACGCTGGAAAAAGTTGATCGCAGATATAAATGTTGGAAATAGATGTTCATAAAATGACCTAATTCGGCCATTTCGGCATATCCGTTCGTCTGTGGACACGATAACTCAGAAACAAATAGAGACAACAAACTGAAATTTTGTGTGTGTGTTTTAGAGCTAAAAAGTAAGGTCAAGAATAGGTAATATCGGACCATGTTTGAGCAAAATGAGCAAAACTTGACATCTTTGAAACCGTAGGAGATAGAATCTAAATTTAAAAGAAAAAAAAGTTCCTTTTTTAAAATAAAAAAACTTTTGTTTTTTAATTTTCTTACATAAATTCAAGAATCCTGGGTATTTAAGCAATTAACTCAGTTAGTTGTTAATGTCACTTGTTTTTTAATTTTTGCGCTAAGATCACTCGTTGTAGAGAAATGGGGGGGGAGGGAGAGAACACTATACATCGAAATCAAGAGTTTGACTCGTTTGTTTCTGAAACCAACTAAAGTACAGATTTTCAATCTATCTATTAGAGAGAGTAAACCGCTTATTTATAGTAAATACTACTCATTACAAACCAAAACAGGATACATGAGATAAAGGAATCAAATTGAAATAATATACGTCAGTCAGTAACTGGAACAAAAAAACACGGTAGATACACCTAACAGAAAGCAATAGGAAGCCAATCTCATACGCTGCTCAGGACTACGGATAATGAAATAACGCAACGCTAACAAACAGTGAAATTGAACCGACAAATGAAAGATATAGCCAAGCCTCAATCGACTGATCGTATTATTAGTCTCGTATTATAAAATTTTGGCAATCGTTGAAGTCAAAAAGAAACAGACGGTTAAACCAACATTCAGCTTCGGTTTCCTTTAAGAAATCTTAATTGTGCAACTACTATACTGTTTTGGAATTGTAATTATATTGTGTTGTGATTAGTTGCTTCCTTAGGTAGTGGGTAGTGTTTCAAATTCGGAGAAAACTTGTAGCAGTGGTGCATGTTTCATGAGCATATATCAGTTGGTTGGCCTTTGTTTCGCTAAAGTACTTTTCTCTGTATTAGCACCTACAGAAAACGAAATCCAAAAAAGCATAATAGAGCTTCATATAAATGACCATACAAATGAAATATTTATGATATAAATGAAATTTTCAAACAATCGTCCATTTTCAAAACAAATCTATAAAGTCCAAGGTCATAATAATAACATTATTTTCTATCACCTAACAGTTAATAAATGACCCACAAGCTTTATAATAGAAGAAAATTGTTAACATTGTAAGATCGTGTTTGAGAATGAGGATTAAAATCTTCATATCTATTCTAGTTAATGTGTTTATAGGGAATAATATGTTTAAAATAAACGTAACATCTACACTAGAATAAATCCCTGATACGTTCATGTTAACTATAGATTATTCTTCGTTTGATAAACCAGCTATATATAAATTCTCCACCTACTTTCAATGTGTTTTACTGATCAAAAGCGATCAGAAAAAATATCAAGTAAATATAGAAAGTAACGATGAAAGAAACAAAGTCAGTTTTTTTTTATGTATTTTGTTCGTATTTCTTAACGAGATATAGATAGTCGTTAAAATATTATTCGTGTATGTGGTACTCTGGTTAATAATAAAGTCTGGTAAATGTACAATTAAATTAGTTTCATAAAATGAGTGATATTTGGTAGTTTTTATTGGTACTTGATTGTTTGAATATTGTATTGTATATTTTATTTTATATAAAGCTCATGGAATAACAAATAAGAAATAGGATCTGCGTAAACTAAAAATATTTTCAGATATATTCGAAAATAAAATCGTTATAGGTATATATTATTAGAATGTCGTAAAAAAACTAAAAAACATAGGAAATTGGCATTTCGCATTAAGTAGGACTTCAAACATTATTTTTTTGATACGATACAAGAATAGACACAGCAAAGTTATTGTCTGCTAAATTTCAAGTATAAATGACCTTTTTTTTAATGTATCTTTTTTAAATATATACAGCCCTTTGTGTAATTGACTGACAGACTGACTGATCTATATAAAACCTAACCCACTTCTAGCCATGCTAGAATGTTGCGGTTTTTTCCCAACGCAACCCACCCGAAAAAGTGCAAAACCTCCCAAATATACTTTTTTTACTGCTATGCATACTAGAAGGTTTTTTGCATTATAACAAGGATATAATATACAGCCCTTTGTAATCACACTATATACAAAATCTAACCTACGGAAGCGATTTTTTGCATTCGACGCCGAATAACTTCGAACTTACGAAAAACAATAATTTTCCCAACGGAACAAGAAAAAATTATTGAATGTGCATTATTTTTATTTATTTCTTATTTTAAAAAATTCGCGGACACAAGTTTTTATGTCCCCGATTTTGATAAAAACTTGGTTTTAAGCTAATTTGGACCTAGCGAAAACGATGACGTTGGGTAAAATATGATACGCTCAACGGTTTTCAAGGTATCAGACCCTTAATGCTAAAATACCAAACTGTATGAGTTGAGAAGGCAAAATTTTGAAATGTTTTGGTCCGTTGTCAATATGAACCTGATTTTCGTACTGTTTGGGTTAAAATAAGCCTAGAAAATGATTATTATTAAAATGGAGAAAAAAAATTTTCTTCACTTTTTTCACATTTTTTCCAAGGGGCATATATATATATATATATATATAATTCAATAGTTCGACACGTCCAATGATCCGGCACCCTACAGTTTTTCATAGTGCCGGATTAATGAGACTCTATTGTATATGTATATACAATGTTGTATATGTCCACATACATAGATTTATAGAGTACTATTATAGTTTATAGTTACTATGGAAACAACAATCAAAGTTGACATTTCAAAATTGAAACTAAATTTTAATAAAATAATTTGATAGTAATTTTTTATAAGTATATTTTCTGTGGAAATGATAAAATTAACAAAAATTAACCGAAACCAAAAAAAAAAAAAAGAGGAGATTCTATGTTGGACTGTATGTATTTTTTTTTATGTTCACCCCCTTCAAGATTATTTTTGAGACAAAAGCGTTTGTCCTTCCCCAAGATATAATCTATCTCCTTGCCAAATTTCATTACGATCCATTACGAGCCGTATAGTCGTGAAGAGGTAGCAAACAAACAGACTTTCTTTCTCATTTATATAGTAGTATGGATGAATGTATTGGGTTTATTTAATACAACCCAACACTTAATTTTTTTGATTTTCGTTATATAATGACTTTCATCCAAATCGGGAACAAAATTTGTATTTTGATATTCAGCGATTTTGTTTTCTTCAAAATATTTACTTGGTTCAAGAAATTCCTTCTATAAGTGTAGAAATAAAAGTATAAAGGTTTAGTTTTTTTAGAGAGTCGCATAGTCTACAAACCTTATAAAAGCTATTTTAACGGTAACACTTATCTTTTAAGAGATATAAGCGAATAACCGATTTCTTTTTACCTCAAATGAAACGTATAGCCGAAGTGGGAACAGATAATGACTTTTGGCATTTCATTTGTGATGAAGTATTTAAGTTATATATCAATTATTTTCAATTCTATTCGAGTTTTTCTGAAGTTTTATTTTATTTTTTTACTTAATAATTTTTAATCTCATAAAAATAGACATATATGTATGCAAATCCTTTATGATATTTTAATTTACTTTCTATTCACAGACACTCAGAAAATGACAAATAGCATAGCTAATTTTGTATAAATATGACATTCGACATATTACAAAGCTGGTTTTATTATTCTGAAACAACTTCTGTTCTGATTTCCATCCATTTAAATACAATAGCAATATTTCTCTATGGATATGATCATACGTCGTAATATTTCATAGATGATAATTCCCCAGACTGCTGTCTCTATCTAACTACATTCATAATAATACAAGGTACAAATTATAATTAATGATAAAAACCAAAATACAAAACATGTATGTATGTATGTATGTATACATTCACTAGTGCTTAATAATAATGGTTTTGTTCATTTGTAGCATAAAGTAAAAACTATAGACTAATAATTGTATACACTAGCGAAATATCTACTTTAACTAGAGCCTAATAAAGACACAAAACTCCCAAACATGTACTCTAGGAGGTACACTGTTTCTAACTTAATTATGCATACAACTAACCAACATTACAACACAACTTACGAGTATGGTATGTACGAGTATAATGGTATATGGAGTGCGTTAATTATTGAAAATAAGAAATGTAACAACTAGAGATGGCGATTCTTCCCGAAAAAAAAGGTTTTTAAATCAATTCGAAACGGAGTTTGAAGAATTTTTTCACAAAATAATTGAAGTTGAAGGCGTAGAGAAGAAGGCTCTAAATAAAAATAAAACCAGTTATCCAGTCAAAAATACCAATGTGGAAAATATTACGTTAGGGAATTGACAACCTACTTGAGTATCACTTTAAACTCGGGCGCCAAATGTTGGTGAAGAAGAAAAGGTTCCAAGTAATCCTAAAACTTACTCCAATAAAGGTATAATAAAAAGCTATTTCTTGGTACAAACTTTTATTTTGCCTGTTAAAAACTAATCAATGAATTGTTAGTGGTTAATTTAATTTCGTAACAGTTTTGAAGGGAACCCTATCCTGGAAGATTTGATGAACCTATGTTGGAAAATTAATATAGATATAAATACTGTGAATATTTTTCACTATTTCTTACCTTTACTGTTTTTGTCTAACGTTTTTTTTACTTTTATTTTGCACGTTAATATTTTTTACTTTATACAACTTTTGATAGTAGATCAAAAATTTGTTCAACTAATTTTATGCCAAATGCATAGTTTTTTACAGAAGGGTTGTGTTTTTTCTTTTTTTGACACCCCAAATAATAATATACCTCCCTGGAAAGTTGTATAAATGAACTTAACCAGGTGTTTTTTATGCTTTTTGAATGTGTGCCTATTAAGTACACTGCGTCCGATTGAACAATCGAACGTATTGCGCCTTGAACGGAAAGGTTAAAGAACATCATTGAGTTTTTTTTTATAATTGGGCACAAGACAGTTTTTCAACATTTTAAAGACTCTCTGTGTATATGAGTTTACATTTTCTGACTAAAAGCTGGTAATAAGTTCATTATGAAGACGATCTAGATTCATGTTAAGTACGTACTACCAACTTATAACAACCTATGCCTTATATTATAACTCTAAACTGTGTATAGGATAGGAAGTAACTGATATGTATATAAATTCATTAATACATTTACTAAATATTCGACCACTATCATCGTATTACGTATTCAAAGACATACAAGTTTATGTGTGACAAAAGTTTTCAGACAAAATTTAAAACTTTTTAATATTTTTTAGTCTACGAAAGAGGAGATTGAAAATCGAATGGTTTCGATACAAATTAACAGAAAATTTGTTTTTATGCCATTTTTGCTGTCGTTGATAAACTCTCTAGTATTTACTACACGTTCGCAAAAAGAATGTGCAGATTCCTTATCCGATGAATCGCTATCATCGCAAATGGCACTACAAGATGAACGGGTAGTACAGATAACCACAAAATTTAGATTTCGAAAAAATGTTTCGGATGAAAGTTTTTCATTATAAATATAATATCAACTATAATTCAAAACCGAATGAATAAGGGACAAATCAACAAATTATGAATAGGAGCGCTACTTTTGTAGCCTATAATATATTTATCAGACGAAGTATTCTAAGATAATGTTCAAGAGCTAAAATGTGATTACCAGTTTTTGAATGGGTAAAAGCGATCCATGCATCCCTCAAATCTGTAAGAGATATGCAAAAATGTTATATAGAAAAATATTATTTTTATTAAAAACAATAATTTGAAAAGTTTTGCCACAGTTTAAGTTCAAAACTATGCATATTACATAGGTATGCATATTAAAATACACACATATATGTGTAAACATCATGTGCTACATTTTTTTACATCCGAACTTATTTATAGAAAGTAAATAGTAGACGTACTGATAAAGAACTCGTCGTATACATGGTATTGAAACTATTACTGACTTAGTTGTTACATTTTTATATTATCTTTGTTTGATGTTAACTGTTTTCTTTGGTTATGTAATTACCGGACTACAAATTTCATAAGAATCCGACCTTTTTATACTCGGTATATAATATATACCAGGGTATATTAAGTTCTGACTTTGTAACGGTTGAAAAAATTGATCGTAGAAAAAAAATTTTGATATAGATGTTCATAAAATGATCTAATTGTCGTCTGTAAACACGATAACTCAAAAACAAATGTGTTTTCTAGAACTAAAAAGTAAATCAAGTTCGTGAATGGGAAAACTCGGACCATTTTTGGGCAAAATAGGCAAAACTGTCTATCATTGAAACCATAAGAGATATAACAAAAATTTAAAGTAAAAAATGTTTTGTTTGAAATTTTTTTTGATAAATTTAATAAATACCGGGTATTTACGCAATTAACTCAGTTAGTTGTTATATTCATTTGTTTCTATTATATTTTTATTCATATATTGGAATGGAGAATGAAGCTGGAATATATGTGAACATTATAGCCCGAATGTCCCATATATATATATATATATTGTTAGCTAACATTTATTAAATACATACACATAAGGTAAAATTATCTGCACCTGCTTCTTGCTTTTCAGGCAATAGTTAAAAACTCTATAATGTTAAATAGATTGTTTTATAATATCATTCGCATATTTTTGTCATGTTAAGTAATATAAGGAAATAATGGGATATAAGGTAATAACTAAATTACTAAGTATCATTATTATAATGAGTGTTTTCTTGAACAGAACAGTCTTGTTTGAATAGATTTTTTTTTTCAAATTTATAATTTTTGGACGAACATAGTTTTTCCGATTTTATGTAAGTTATTTTTTTATAATACCACAAATACAATGAATATCAAGAGCACTTTACATATAAAATCTGTATTTGTTAATCGCTTTCAAAATATTTGAAAATTGCAAAATTGGATGTTGAAAACATAATAAAAAGTAACCCCTACTACAAAGTGATAAATAATACAACAGAAAAAATTCCTATTTTGAAACAAAATGCATTAAAAAGGAAAAAAATTATTTTATTTAAAATTTTCCTATACGGATAACTACATTGATAAATAGATACCTTTGAGATTGGCATCAATTATCGACATATAAGGTTCATTTTTTGAAAATTCTAAGGGGTATTTGTCGATTGAATAATGGTATAAGAATGTTGATTAATATTTTCGCAAATAAATTGACAAAAACATATAGAAAAAAAAAACTAATTAAAAAGTAATAAATAATTTTCTTTACAATTTTAAAATTTATTTTAGTTATATAAGAATAAATTGATGGCCAAATCAATTGGCAAATATTTAAGTGGAATAGAAAGGTTAATTAGACAATATCTGAGTGATGTATATTGAAATTTTGCTTTTAGGTATATTTAGACAGAACCCTGAGGATATTATAATTAAACAACACTTTTGTTTTATATAAACCTTTATCAAATAAATAAATAAATTTATCCTCTGAAAACAATCAAATAAATAATGTTAAAAAGAAACTATCCTATCAATTCTTTATCCATCTATGTCATTAGGAAGAAAATTCAACCTTGACCAATCTGATAAAACTAGTAAATTCATAATTAAACTATTAAGTTCAAAATATTACTATCAAATTATAACAGAAATAGAGCTTGACATTTAAGACGCAGTATAATTCAACCTTGTATAATTCAACGCAGTATAATTCAAATTCAACCTTGTATTTTTGGTACGCAGCGATTTAATTTTTTTGCTGCATCCTACCCATAAAGAAAGGTTTACGTAAAGTTTAAAGTTAAAAACGGCTCCATTTTCTGATTAAAAAATCGTGTGTCAAAAATATAGTAAAAATAAAAGTACTGTTAGGACAATCTCAAATATTTGTTTTATTTTATCAATATCAGTTTTAAGAAGTTCAAAATGTGAGACTGTATTTATAAAATCCTTTTTGGAGAAGAAGGAAAAGTTATGAATGTTAATATCAATTCAAATTACCAAAATTTATTTTAATACTACAAAACAATATAAAAAACAACAGATAAAATAAACGAAAAACGTCCTGAAAATTAATAATGTACAGGTTTATAATCCTGAATAGAAACACAGGCAACAGAATAAAAAATTAATTATAAGGAATAACAGTTCATTTACACGTAACAGAAATTTGTAAACTTACGTACAGAGATTTTAAGTGGTTATAAATTATGCAAAAAAGCGCTGGAACATTCAAAGTACAGGAGTGTGTACCCATAAACGCAACAAAAAGAATAAAATTTCTGTGCGGAATTCAGTCCTATCGATATACTGTCAGTGCCCGATATTTGTCGAAGATAGCAGCCAGAAGTTTTAATATCATGGTAATAAAAGAGGATATTTTCAAATTTAAAATAGAAATCGAATGATAATTTTATGGCCACAGAGCAATAAACCGGCAAGGTGTGTTATTGATTATTGGAAATGTGACCACACCTTTACGTTTAATTGGCCTGTGTTCATAAAATTCTCATTTGATTACTATTTTAAATTTGATTATGTACCAAACCTCTTTTATTATTATGATTAAATTTTTATTTGCCGCTATCGTCGACACCAATATCGGCCACTGACTGTACATACAGCGTTATGTAGGCGTATATGTTTACTCTAACATGGTATCACTAATCATATAAACTTCCAGTAGCAGTAGAAAAATAAAATAAAATAAAATACAGACGAATTGAGAACCATCCTCCTTTTTGAAGTCGGGTTAAAAATACTTCCTACGATATACATATATTTTTAAATATCTGATTGAACTTTTTTTAGCAAAATAAGGTCCTTACAAAAATTTACCAAGAATAAAAAGTTTTTACTTCTCTAAAAAGCAATTGGCTTCATTACCAAAATATTGAGCTAGATTCATTTAATCAGACTAAAACCTTTTTTGGTAAATTTTCACTTCATGGAACATATTTTTCGTAAAAAGTTCAATCTTTAAAAATCCGTTATTTAAAACAGCTGTAAAATGGTTTTTTGTTAGACCAGAATCGATGGACTTAAATACTTAGTTTTTATGTTTGTTTTCCTGAGTCATTTCAAAAGTTTGAAAGTTTATAATGTATCAAGAGAAATTTTGTTGACCTTTTCTTTCGGTTGATAGATTGAAAGGTTCAACGCCCCAGATTTATACTATAATCTCGGTTTGTTAATAATGATCTAAACTAAATTCAATGTCGTCTAAACATATATCTAAACATATATTCTACGAAAATCTCATTAGTTTGTATATTCAAGCATTTACATAATTTCCACGAGCCAGCGACCGAACTACAACATACGATAAAGTATTGTAGTTCATGGGTTATATCTAATATCTAAAAATTTATTATTTTATTTTAAATTTAGAAAACTTTTTACGAAAAGGAATGGAAAAATAAGATATCATCGTCTTGTTTATATTAGTATTAAGGAAAAATTTGTAATTTTCTAAGGAAACAACCCTAAGAAAAAATTACATTGATATAACGTTTTTCTATATAGTGATTGATATGCTCTGAATTATAAAAATCCATACATATTTTCTGGATAATTGATTATTTCAATGCAACCAAAAAAAAGCAGCCGTTATTAAAAATCTCTTACTCCTTTATATACGTTTTGTATAATTCTAAATAAAAATTGATATTTATTGATAGTTTGTTATACTGGGGATCTAAGTTGACATCATGCTCAAAAATGAAGATAGATAAATAGATAGATAAATCTTAGGGTATGAAAAGTATTGCACTTCGACCATAGTGTCCGCTGTGTCCCCCCTTATACTTCAGACTGACGAGGTTCGCTTCTTCCATATCTTTGAGATAACCAATTTTTTTGAATGTAATAATTCTAAAATGAATTCTATAGAATATTATATAAATGTAAAAATATTAACTCTAGATAAATCACTGTGTACATAAATAATAAATAGAAGCTCTGTATGGTAGGTAGGACAGCTTAACTGTCATATACAGGTAATATCATATTATACAGAAGGTATGTGCTTTTATACTAACTTATACACATACTATGATAGCACAACTAAAACCCAGTACGTTCGTTCTTGACATCATCTCATCCTTGTATTAACCACATTCAAAACCAATGTTATTGTCGTGTATTACATTTACTATTAATACTACCTACATATTAGGAGTATATCTTACGTAGGTATATTGATTGCAAATATTCAGTTCAATTCAACTTCAATTCATTTTTTAAAACTTTACCAATTTTTTGTAAACTGTAAAATTTTCTTGAAAAATGAATACATTTATTTTGTGCTGTATAAATCCGTTCGAACCAATTAATATTCGAGAGATAGTATAGGTTTTGCATTTGACTATATACTATATTTGATTGTTGCACACTGTGTTAAAATTACAGCATCATTTTTCCAAAGCAACAAAGCACCCCACGGCCTTAGAATTTTACAGCAAATTTTCGAAGAAAATGTAGCTATTATTTTTCGCCATATGGTGTTTTGAATAAAGAAAGGTTGGGTTTGGTCAACTAACTATTGTAGACAATAAAATTATAAAACAGATGTTCGCCAGATGTTTTGAATAGAGAGTATTTGGGTTATTCAGAGGAGAGGAGACCAGATGGACTATAAAGTAATTAAGTTGTAAACTCGAGAGACTCGAGAGAGTCACCAGATGAAACCACGGTCACAGAAATAGAGGCATATGTTGCAAAGATGATATTATATTTTGATACCTGGAAAAGTTGTTGTATGAAAGAAAGGTACGGACACTTAGTTGACTTAAGTAGAGTGAAGTGATATAGTTCTGATTGAGAAGTTGAAGTCTAAGGACTTGCCGTCGACCGTGGGGTCGTTATTGGGTATGAACTTGCGTTAGTATTCGGATTTTCTATAAGCTCAGTTATCGATATTAATTAATTGTATACATCCTTATTGTATTAATTTAATATTCGATTTATTAGAAGTTTAATTGTCTTAGTGTGATAACTAAATATTGGAAGAAGCGGCAATGGGTTTTGTTTTATATTGATTGTCTAGTGATGTAGTCATGGTAAAATAGTTTAATAAATATTCGTGTGGGTATATTGAGTGTTATTGTTGAAAGATGGCTAACTTCAAAGATACCGCTGCGAACGACCAATATATACATAAATATATATATATATATATAGGGTGCCATTATTTTTTTAACCGACATAAAATTTTGGAAAAATAAAAAACACGTATTTAATTATTTTTAGCCTACTTTATTTTTCGTGAATTACCCCTCTCATAAAACGCAAATATTACGAGATACAGCATGCAACTTTTGTTATTCAAATGGAACACCATATATTTGTTTTCATATTTAAATAGAGTTTGAGTTTCTGAGAAAAACAAAAAAAAATTTATTTAAATCGGTCAAAGTTTTCAAAAGTTATTGTAATATTAAATGTGAATAGTAAATAAAATTTAGAATTTAAAAAAACTAAAAAATATGCTTTTATTGAAATATGAACTAAAAAATGTAAAATAATTTATAATTGAATAGAATAAATAGATTGACAACAAAAGAAAATTTTTTATTTACATTTATTAATCAAGTAACTTTGTATTGTCAATTTGAATAAAATGAATCTAGTGACGTTTAGAAAAACAAACATATTTTTTGTGTATGTAACAAAAATAATCTTATGTGCCCCTTTGTACCACCGTATTGGTGTACTTTTATATATTTTAGGTAAATTTTTTGGATACTTACAATAAAATCAATCAAAATTATGCACTGTTTACTTACAACGAATTAAAAATATTTATTTCAAGTTTTTATATCTGTGGGCAAGCTGTATAAATTTTTATGTTGAAAATGTAAATTTTTTTTTTTTTTTTCTTATATTGTATTGTGTAAATAAAAATCTTATTCATTAACTAGTCCAGTCAATGAAATCATTATATGGATGAAAAGTGAAATTATCATTTCGTCTAATTTGAAATGGAACAACCGAAAAATATTTCATAAAATTGACAAAATCATTTCTGCCACAAAAACTACTATAATTACTAGATGGTTCTTATATGCCTGGTAGGCTCGTATAATTTAATTTAACGTCCGTGAACAGATACATTCAAATTGGACGATATTCCGTCGTTTCTTGGATCATTTATCTATACTATATTTTTTTGATAATATTTTGAAGACATAAATTTTATTACAAAAGAAGTATTACTATAATTTTAACATACCTTACCAATTTTTAGTCACAGGTTATGAAGACTTTCACTATAGCTAAGCACCTCAATGGCTGTGTCATACCATCTACAATTTCGGCAATTCGTTTAAATCACACAGAGTTAAAGCGTGAATTAGCTCAAAAAATACCATCAGAACGTAGTCGAATTACCAAGATTCGACGACGTCAAGTAAAAGAACACGTGGTAGAACCAAAACATGGAATGTTAGGATTAAATGATTTGATATGGGAAACATCTGAACAAAATGACGAACACGAATTAGTATTTCGCGGTTATACAATTCCACAAATTTTAAATGAATTACCCAAATTACCTGGTTCGACTATACCTGCAGCAGAAGGGCATTTTTGGTTATTATTAACTGGAAGAATACCATCAATTGAAAATGTAAAGGCATTAATGAAAGACTGGGATAGTCGTGCAATTGTACCGTTTTTTGTTGAGAAATTAATACGTGATATGCCACCGACTACACCACCAGTTGAACAACTATCAAGTGCATTAAATATTTTACAAAGTAAATTCGTTGAATCATATACAACTAGTGGGATATTTAAAGAAAAATATTGGGAAATGGTTTTGGAAGATTGTATGGATTTAATTGCAAAAGTTCCAACTATTGCTGCATTGATTTATAATAAATTATATAGGCATAAAATGTTTTTACCAATGCGTAATCCGCATACTGATTGGGCATCAAATTTTGCTTTACAATTAGGTGTAAATAATAAAGTTTTTGCAGATCTAATGCGATTATTTATGATTGTCTACAGTGATTTACATGGAAAGAATTTTTCAGGGGTCACATGTTTAAGTGGTTCAGCATTAAGTGATCCATACAAAAGTTATGCAAATGGTTTAAATCAATTAGCAAGTCATAAAAGTGGATTTTATGCACATGATCACATTGAATTTTTGAAAAGAATCCATGATGATGTTGGAACAAATCCAACAAAAGCATTAATATTAGAATACTTACATTCCAAAAATTATAAAGACAACGAAATACCAGGATATGCTAATTTAAATTTTAAAGAAGCAGATCCACGTTACGTTTGCATGTTAAACTTTGCCAAAGAGCATTTTGCGGATGATCCATTGTTAAATTTAACCGAACTAGTTTCAGAGGCAATTACTGAAATCAATTCTTCTGTACCAAATGTTGACGCAATTTCTGGATTATTATTTTATTTATTTGGTATACGTGAAGACAAGTTTTTTCCAGTCATGTTTGGAATCTCTCGAAGTTTAGGTTTATTATCCAGTTATGTATGGGATAGAGCTTTAGGTGTACCGCTAGATAAAAAGTCAGAATCCACTGATACAAAATTGTACACAAAAATACCAGAAAGAGGAACTTGTGCAGATTTTGTTAAATCACATGGAATAGCTAAGAGTAAACTAATGCAAGGCATAGATATATTTCCAATAATAACTAGTTCTGTAACTAACTTGAATGTATCTCTGCGAGCGACACAAAGTGTTAAATCAGCGCATCAAAAAAATACTACTGATTTGAGTACTACACTTCCAACACAACAGTCTACATTATCATCATCAGGCGTAATTGGTTCAGGTGTAACGATTCCGGTCTCACAATCACAACAAAGTTCAAATGAGATGTTACCATCCGCACAATCGCAACTTAACTCCAGTGCAATGGTATCAGTTTTACAACCACAACTTAATTCAAGTACACTAGTGACCGTTTCACAATCAAGTGAAAGGGGATCAATCTCTCAACCACAACTTAATTCAAGTAGACTAATGCCAGTTTCACAATCAAGTGAAAAGAAGTCAGTCTCACAACCAAAACTTACATCCAGTGCAAAAATACCAGTCACACAATCAAGTGGATCGATGGTAGTTTCACAATCACACCTTAATTCAATCGCCAGGGATTCAGTCTTACAACCACAACCTAATACAAATGTAATGGTTCCAACTTTACACCCGGATATGCAACCTGATCCAAATCTCATGGTTTCAACTTCACAGTCACAACCGACTTCAAGCGCAAACTGCTTAACCTCACAACCTCAATTAAGTGAAACAGGATCAGTTTCACAATCTCAATCGAACTCAGGGGAAACAGTAACACAATTTCAACTGAGTGCGAGTGCAACTGTTCCAATATCACAAACAGAAGTGAGTTTAAATTCAATGGTGCCAATGTGCCAACCACAAATTAATTCAAGTGGACAGCCACCCATGTTTCAATCGTCCACGGCGAATTTGCAATCATCTTCAAAACCTCAATCACATTCTTCTGAAGAATGTGTTAGTGGCGATGATAGTGGTGCTCAAAAAAAAACTAATGACTCCTTCATAAAAAATAGTCAAACATTTAAAGAAAATAATAAATCACGTCATTTAATGTTAAGTAAACCACCATCACCAGTCAGTACGATGATAGCGTATTCAAATAAGAATTCGGGTACGAATTCCTTAAAAACATTAAAACATTCCAATCAATTTCCAAATAAACATTCTGGTTACCGAAATCCTCAATTAGTTAATAAAATGCATCAGAAAAATGATAAAACAAAAATTACTTCGTTCATAAAAGAAAAAGGATCGTCACGAAATGTTAAAAATCCAAAAAACTTCGACTTATGGAAATGTAATTATTAATGTGTTAAATTTTAATGTTTTACTTTTTGTTCTGTATCCATGTTGTTTACTTTTAAATAGTCTTGTTTTGAAATCTTTCCAGAAAATGTACAAACATCATCGGGGTCAAGTGTGATTTGTAAATTTTGATAAATGTCTAAAAATTGCTCATGTTTTATATTTATTGTTTAATGTTCCATGTTTCACCTTCGATTCAACACTTTACCAAAATCAGTTTCTATAAATACTCACAAGACACAAGCACGTTACTATGAAGAACTAAAATAGCTTTAATTAAATTAACATTAGAAATGCATTTAAAAAAAACCCGTGACTTAATAAAAATTTGTATGTATTCTACTCGACGACTAATAAGAACGTACAACAGAAAATTTGAACTTTGTCTTTGGAAGAAGTTTATTTGAAGCAAAAAAATTATGTAATTTTTTCTTTAGAAATTTCCAATAACCCAATCAAATAAGTATTTAATCTCAAGTGGAAAGGTCACGAATGTTTTGAAGTTTTTATAAAACTTGTAGAGCATAAAATTCTCTATAATTTATGTTCTGATCCTTTTATCACCAATCGTTTTTGAGATATCGTGCAGAGAATGGAAATTTATTGAAGTGCTTATGGAGGTCACACCATCATTGAATGTGACGCTGTTTAAGGACGTTCATACATGAGGCTTGATAGTAGATTTTAAAAATTTTTTTAGTAAATTGTCCTCCCTCAAAATTTAAAACCTACTGACGTTCATTTCAAAGAGTAATTATCGATTAAAAATCAAACTTTTAACACAGTTTAACATAATTTTTTTGTACTTAAAATTAGTATAAAATAAAATAATACTTATTATTAAAGGAGCCATCATAATGAATAATGTTTATAAATATTATTTGAAATATACAGTTTATATAATTGCATTAAAAAAAAAGGTGTTGACGAACGTTTGAATTAATTATTTAATAAAATTAAAACTGTTTTGTTAGGTTTGTTTTTGCCACCATATTTTGAAACTGGCTATATACACATATACACAAATATACCCATACATATACACGTGAACGTCAAAACAACTGTCAAATCGAAAAGTCAAATCATTTCTATTTTACATTTAATACTTTTAAAATATTTAGGGCAAATAAAAAAAGGTTATAAATCGTTGTAAGATTATTGATATACTTTACAAATCCTAAATTTTATTAAAGATAGTACTCATTCGACTCTAGTCTAGCAAATGAACGTCCGTAAAAAAAAGGTAACCGTAACTACAAATTATAGAAATGCTTGAAAAACTTCCTGGCTTGTACAATGGATAGCAAAAGTGGCGTTCTTTTTTTCAAAATTATACAGCTGATCTATTTCGGATTTCGCAAAAATTGTTTAGAATAAAAGCTGTTATATTTTTATAATGGACAACTTTTATACTAACCATTTTTTCGAAAACCAGATGAATAAGGTTATTAAGTAAAAACGATTGGTAATTTAAAAAAATATCACGATATCAATTGTAGTTTTTTGCTCTACAAGTTTTACTATTTCTATTTTACTAATTTTTGGTCTATCAATCCGATCAAGATATGGCATTGAGGAGAAAATTTTTATCCATTCAACATTTATATTACAACTACCTTCGTTCAAAAATAATATAATTCTAGTATCGTAAAATATCCGAACAAAATATATTAGGAAAACGATACGATTTAAATAAATGCAACCAACAGTTAGTCAGTGAAGTTTAATCATAGTCGTTAGTTAAGATCTGATAATTTCAACAAATACGTATTCCAAGTAAAATCAATTAGAAAGTACATAACATTCAACCCATATATAACAATTCTACTTCTATCTGAATATATCTACATATATTAAGAAACTACATATAAGGATTATGTTATCAGTCAACATCCGTAGATTCATATTAAAATGTAGATAGATTTTGATTTTATAAAGCAATATATAATCTTATAAAAGTACATTGTTCAAAAAAATTGAACACATCCGAATAAAATTTAAAAATTTAAAAAAAAAATCTGGTGTCATCTTACTAGCTGGTAACAAAAGCCTCATTTAATATTGGATTATTTCTAACAATCTGTGATATAAGACTAAAAAAATATAATGTGTGACATTCCATATGATATTTTATCCACATATTTCAACAACTACAAATTTTTTAAATATGAAAAATATATATGGTGATTACCATATAAACCTATGTCTCAGAAAGCAAAATTTGAAAAAAAAAAAATCAAAAGAGCTAGAGCATCTTTATTATATGAGAAACCAAATCAGGGCACATAGTTTTAAAAATGCAGGGTTCTTTTGAAAGAATATAAAAAAACGAAAATAAAACATTCAAGTGCTTAGTTGATAATCTCCAAGCGACTGAACAGATTTTTATCAAACAGATCCATCGCAAAAAAATCAGCTATCTCTTAAAACCGCATTTATATCGATCCACCCGTTGGAAAGCGACGATGCCAGAAACAGACCAATAGACTGACAGACGCACATAGGTTTCAAACTTATAACACCCCTCTTTTTGCGTCGGGGGTTAATCAAATAAAATGTACTAAAGTATTACTTTAGTGTTTAGTACATTACTACTCGACTGATATTGTAAAGGTTATTGAAAATGTCTAAGCAGCTTCAAGTTTCAGATGCATTGTTAAAAACACAATGCAACAATTTAAGTCTCCCGCACTTGATCCAAGCACAAATACTCGGATATTGAATAGTTGTATTCCATAGTTAAATGTCCATTTTTGTCAATTGAGAAAATAAATAAACGACAGAAGTAATCTCTACTTGTCTATTCACTAACAATTTTTCACAGAATTAATCGGATTTAAGTTTTTTTTATGATATATTACAAATTTTCGGGAAATCGTTATCTTATCTATGGAAAAAAGTGTCTCTTTATTGGTGGACTAAAGGATGGATTCCTAGGGATAAAACTCTATAAGATGGGTCATTGTTTTCTTAAAACGAGATTACATAACTAATTAATTCTGAAATAGCTTCATTATATACACACGTATTATTATTATATGTTTGTATTTACAATATATTTCATACTGTGAACATATTCTTGCATTATTAATTTATAAATTATCTATAATTGTACTGTGATTTGTGAAGCTCTTCCCGAACCTTTTTTTCTACGCATTTATTCATATTTCGTTTGTGATATTGTATTAATACGTTTGACTGTTTTATGTTTAAGTAATAATTTAGTTTCGAAAATAAACTGTACACCGTAGCTGCCTTCCTCAATATAGCCAAAGCGTTAATATAAAATCTGGCAGATTATTATATAATCTGGCAGATTATTATATATCCTCTCTTGATTGCACTCTGAAGCAGTACCTTCCCGAGCTCCTGTCGCGGTACTTTTTCCCAGTGATCACGGTGTTTAGCATTTGACCACTCGTTGATCACCTTTGCTAAGGTATCTTCTTTTTCGTTTCCTTCGAAGCCACTGTGACCCGACACCCATATTAATTTAACATTGTTCCATTTTGCCAGCTCCAGCAATTCCTCCAGAGTCCAGACAATCCTTGACTACCCTTGAGGTGACCTCAGTTCCAGGCAAGGCTTTTAAAGCAGATTGACTGTCCGAGAGAATACATGCGTTCTGGTTTATGTAGCCTCTACGAAGGGTCTCATGAACGCAAGCCAGTATGGCGTAGACTTCTGCTTGAAAGACCGTGGCATATTTCCCCAGGTTGAGGCTTATATTTGCTTTAGGTCTCACACCGTAGATTACCTTCCCGGTCCCTTCTTCAGTTTTGGATTCGCATGTATACCAGACGATTTCGTTCTTGAGATAGGGTGGTTCTCCTTCCGTCCACATTGCCCTATCAGAGACTACAATGAAAGGTTTTGAGAAGGAGTATATTTTGGGAAGCATATCTATGCCCATTTCAAAAACGGGGTCTGAGATAATTGATGTTCTCACGGTCCTTGCTTGTCCAACCGGATTTTTTTAAATCCAGTTATTATTGCACGGCCTCGCCTATATCCTAGTTTATGTTATAATAGTTCATTCGTCAATATAGATTGTAAAAAGCTACTACGACTTAGTTTACATACTCTGAGATGTTTATTAACTACATAAAATGTCAAAAACATATCATTTACTAGAAATAACAATTGTTTTATATATTATAAATACATATTGTATATTTAATAATAAATACATATTGAATCGGACGCATTTCTTGACATTTATATAAATTGATGATTAAATATATTATTAATATTGGGTAGGCAATGTATTGGACGCGACTGACTGATCAATAAAATGTAGTCTAGAAATGAATAGAGTGTCTAACTAGCTGTGTAACGGCTTCAAATTTTTTTGGCGAAACTAAATATCAATTGACGGTTAATTACCATATTTTTATTGATTGCATGCAGTGTTAAAAATGTCCGTAGATGTCATAAAAATGCACTTTTTGAGTGTTTAAACTGGAGTTGCGATGCATTGGATCTATTTTTATCCCCTACATATATTGGTGTACATAATATATGTAAAGTATTATAAGTCTAGTACCGATTTTGTAACAATTGAACATCGAAGAACAAATGATCGCAGAACAAATTTTGGTTATAGAAAATAACCTGATTAGTTTATATCCGCACGTGTGCCACTTGCCCTTCCATCCGTCTGCCTGTCTGTTCGTCCGTAATCGCGATAACTCAAAAACAAAAGAGATAACGATCTGAAATTTTATCTATGCGTGTTCTAATGCTAAAAAGTAAGATTGCGAACGGGTAATCAGTGTTATTTTGTTAAAAACAAACTTTTGTCTAAAGCTTTTTATTCGTAAACTAAATAGTGTTGCCACAATTTCAACTCAAACATACTGAAATTACTCCTTATTATAAATGAATATATTTATGGTACATACAGCGTCACAACCTTTTGTCCGAATCATTTTTCGAAAATCGAATTAATAAGGCACAAATCAATTATAAAATTTTTAAATAATAGCTTGACTTTTGACGCTGACTGTACATATAGCACATTTATACCTACTTTGTTTTTTTTATGCATTTATGACTATATGCAGGGTATTTATGTTATTAACTCAGTTAATTGTTATTTTCACTTGTTCAAATTGTTTTCTATGTTGTTTTCTATTTCTAATGTTTTTTATGCAGGAAAAAATAATATTTTGTTCAATGTTTTTGCTTCAATATGAAAAAAAAATGAACAGAAATAAAACGATTTTTTTAAATTTTAGTTAAATATGGAAGTCCACAAAAATTAAGGCTCACAGCAATTAATTTGAACGTTAACAATGGCTTACAGAGTCAAAAATTGTCGATCACGCATTATCAAAGATTGAGTACAAATCATAATGTTTGTAATTGGAACTATGAGTAATTTAGATTTTTAAATCAATGAGTTACCAACTATTGTTAGGGACACTCCAAGGATCATTTCATGTTAATTTTGTATGGACTGCGTCATTACTTGACGAAGATACTATAATCTCTACTATTATAAAATTGTTTGTTCATTTGTTTGTTTTTTTGTTCGAGAATCACGAAAAAAGTACTGAACTGATTTTGATGAACTTTTTTTTGCTAAAAGACTTATGATTAAACTTAGAAACTGATACGTATTTTATCTCGCTAATTTTAGCTCGAAAGATAAAATTCGAAAGTATTCAAATTTTAATTTTATTAAAATTGAAATAAAAATTTGGTGGTAGTGTCGATAAATATTTGAAGTAGTGAAAGTGGTGACAAATTACATTGCGGTTTTTAATAATAAAATTTCAAATTCGTCCCCTTTACCTAGATCAGTTTTTTTGTATTATAAATACGTATTTCGACTACAAAGTAGCGGTTTTTAGTTTTAAAATGACGGAAGTTGGAGACATAGCAATGCCATGCGAACCAAGCAGCGGGTATAAGCTCGAATTTAATATTTTAATTCCGCACATATACTACACATATACTGAGAATTAAATTAAAAAT
This sequence comes from Nineta flava, assembly GCA_963920215.1. NCBI lineage: Eukaryota > Metazoa > Arthropoda > Insecta > Neuroptera > Chrysopidae > Nineta > Nineta flava. The sequence goes on from OY986041.1 coordinate 89,858,115, forward strand.
ATGTATTTTTTTTAAATAAACTAACACATGTCATACTTATGGGCTTATGTAATAATAATCTTTTAGAAAAATCTTTAGTAAATGTCGTCACTTTTATTTTATTTTGAACAAATAAAATAATAAAGTAGATTTGAGGTCTGAAAAAATTTACAAAATATTTAAATATGTCTAAATATACTCCTCATTCATTTATTCAAATCCACTCAACCACATTTGGATGTTACGATAGACAATATATGCCAGATACAAACAAATATAAAACTGCACGAAAATAATTATCCTAGCAAAAATTTAATAAGAAAGTAATAGTAAGTTCGTACGTCAAATCTCTGCATGAATGTCTTTAATGTTTTGCTATAGACCAAAAATGAATAATATTCCCTGGTACCTTCAAACATTGTGTTGGCTACAATGTTAACGTTGAGTATTAAAATTTAATAGCAAAATATACTACCTGGAAAAGTCAGAATATGGAGATATCTTTTGAAACACATGTACAATCAACTTACCTGAAACATAAATAAAAATATATAGTTAGATTTACACTATTTGTTTTTCATTATCGAAAATAACATGGTTTGTCGCAAAAGGTCGAAATGTAAATATTTATATTCCAGAATATTTATAATTATCAATGTAGTGAAACATTAAAAAAAATGTTTTTAACTTTATTAGTATTTCCTGTTAAATATCCCGTTTATAATAATAACATGATTATATCATATTTGTTTTGCTAAAAGAATTCTTTTAAAAAATGAATTTTCCACAACTTTACTTTTTGGTTTTTTATTTTGATATTTCATTTTTTGGTTTTGACCTTTCCTTTGGGTACCCCTTTCTCTTTGAATGATTTTCCCATTAACAAATTGGCGTATCAAATACCAAAAGCACGCCGCATACAAAGTTTAACCAGGTCATTTTCGACAGATATCTACCAGCTATAATTATTCAAAAAAAAATTAATTTTTTTCGTGGTAGGTTTGATGGACATGGCTCCGAAATCGCTACTGTTACAAAAACAATAGCTGAATGTTCGCTTAAAAAGGTATTTGCTGCGATCACTGGTAACAAAATTTTTATTACCCTTACATTATCCTTAAGTAGTACAATGTTTTCATGTATATAATGTTTTTGTTTTAAAGGAGGTGAAATTCAAAACAACTGAAAAAAGCGTTTCTTAAGAGTTTGTCCCATTTATGATTAATGATGATGACGCAAAGCTTAATAGCTGAATAAAGCTATACTACAAAACTCAATAAAGCTATGCTATTTGTTTATATAAAAGTGCTCTTATCGTTTTTGAGGTATTAAGATCAAAGCCACGTTCAACATACTTAATTTAGAATCCAAAACTTCACCCAATGGGAAGGCTGTAGCTTGGAATTCCACTAACACTGAATAAAATTATTTTTGTTGTAAAAAATATTGAACAACTAACTAGATTAAAATTTTTAAACAACTAACAATATTTTAATAATTATATTGAATTTAATGTGTTGTTCCTTGTTTATTGAAAACAAATTTTGTGCAAATAAAATGATCGACAAATTTTGTTCAAATATCAAAATAATAATAATATTAGTTAGTAATCTGCATTGCAAATATTTGAATATAAATAAATTAATTTGCATTGTTCTACATGCAAATTACATATCCTGTACGTTTGGGAGCCTACGTGTATGGATGTGTGTATATTTGTATGTTTGTTGGTAGGTAAAAAGAATTCTGTGCTATGTGCCCCCTCGTTGTATTTTAAAGGCAACAAAAATTATTAATACCTGTTTCAAAGTATTGGTTTCATTTTGAGCCACCCTTATTTTTATCTATTTCAAAGCTTATTTAAATTAAATTTAGTGTTTTATCGTGTTTTTCCATAAACGTGTTTCCTATAATAATATCACATTTCTGATGAAAAAATTTAAATGGATTCCCAAGTTCAGCATATTAGGCAGGTTATTCATTCATTATGTAGTTAGATATTTTAAATATAGAGTTAAATACCGTATTATAGGTATTTCTATTTCTACTTCCACCGACACCAAATTTAGAGTTTGCGACACAGGTCTTGAAAAATTTGTTCGGGAGAAAAATGAAACCCTATTTAAAAGAGTATTGCATATTTTCTGGCTATAATGGAGTCTGTTTATTACCTTTGTTTCTGTAATACTATTTCTTATTTTTGAGGGTCTTGAACCCGCATTTTAGTTTTTAGTATTTGTATTATTGTTTTTAGTGATCCGCTTTTGAAAAAATGGAACACTTCTAGAATCACTTTGCTATCTGCCTGTCTGTCTGTCACTGACGTTTTCCTCAGAAGCTATTTCAGGTTAGGAATTAAAATTTAAATACAAATATGGACACAATATTCTACGTATTTAGAGGTAATGTGGATACGTCGTATCAATTATCAATTATCGTGTATTTGGACATTAATGACATTATTATTATCTAATGTTGATAACACTTAAGTGGCGTGAATTAATTAAAATTACAATCATCTGATTTTTGTATTTACGAAAATGTGGAATTAATTCAATGAAAAATAATTTTTTCCAACAAAGTTAATGTAGAGGATCAAAAAAAAAACAGTCATAGATCTACAAGAATTAGTAACATTAATAGTAACATTTTTTGTTACTATTGAGTGTACTGATAAAAAGAAATAAAAGGTTATCTGACATCTGAAAGTCCGTTTTTAAGATGCTTGACGAAAACTTTGTAAAAAACTTTTTTTTCTAGAAAATACATGAAACTGAGAATTACAACGGTCCCTAGAGGTAATGACTACGCCAAAATAATTTGACATATGAAAATTTTTTGACATATTGAAGAAAACAAACGATTTTTTACCAACGTTTTCAGTGATCATCTTGAGAAAATCCACTTCCATCATTTGTTGGAAGAATTAGTAGGCCCAAATATTTAATTTGGACGTTAGATAGATAGACTGTAGAGGCTGTTCTGGACGGGACACACTTCGACCATAAGGTCCATTGTGATGCCTAAAGATGTGAGGATGTGAGTGGAGGACAAAGAATTTTGTGTGTAGACTAGAAATTGGTAGTATGTGCGGCTGCAGCCGACTTTGATAGGAACTATACCGATACTCATCTGGAGTGACGGAAACTGCAGAAAACCTTCACAAGCATAGCCGGTTACTTCGTTCTTGTCCATACGCCGACAGTTTAGTCAATTAACCATCCTCCCTCTTTTTTTTACATAATTGACAAACTGCCGATGTCGGGATCGTACCCGTAACCTCCCAGTTCCAAGTACACACAATGCCTTTACAAGCGCGGCTACTTAGTTGGTAATTTGCTCGTAATAACCTTAGAAATCAGTTTATTATCAAAATTGAAATTTTTGGCTCGTTATCTAATCTTAAACACTGGATTTGATTTTTAATTATTGACATGCTGTCTCCAAATTTTACATCGATTAACCTAATGTTAATAAAATAGCATACGCCACAGACCATTTAAAGCTATTCGTATTAATACATATTTGTATCAATACGAGATAGAGTTTAGAGACTAACAAGCTTTTGCTTCAAAATCGTTAAAGAACTGCATTGTTTCAAAAATACAGAGTTAAAAATTAAATTTTAGTATAATTCCTATAATAAAATTACCCTTAAATAAATACTCAATGATAATATACTTTCGCAGTCATTGCCTATAGCAACAAATGAAATGAATAATTGTTATTCATTGCATACAAATTACAGGTACTTAAAGTATAATTCTTTCCAATCATCCTAATCTGAATCCCGACGTTTAGGAGGCTGGAATTATGTCACGTGTCTTTTTTTTTTTAATATTTTGACACACCTATTTATTCATTCTAACCGATTTACATTAATTCCAACCGAACGGCATATTCCTACAAAATTCAAAGAATAAATATTTCCATCTAGGCATGAATAATTATTGTATAATCTATTTGTCATAAAATGAAAGCTAATAAAAACAAGTCAATTTCAATTCAAACAACTGATAAATATGTGTCAATATTTCTTCTTTTTTTTTGTTGTTGGTATTATATGTATATTGATTGTTTCCAATAATTATTGTGAATATTTATTGTATATATGTGTGGTATATATGACCTTTCAAATAATGAAAATTGTTGGAAAGAGATTAAAACACATATATTTGTGTGATACAAAATCGCTGTTGTTATTTGTGGTTGATGGACTGTTGTGAAGGTTTATCGTTCAACAAATATAACAAAAATGTAGCACAATGTATTTCATCATCGAATATTTTCATACATCGAAAAAATTTTCATAAAAGGTGTTGTGAACGCCACACGACCTCTGTATAACAACTACAATGGCATAGACAGAAGGCGACTTCCTGTTATACTGTATAATTATTATATTTATATATAGATAATTCTTAACCAACAACTGGGGCGCAGACAGATAGATAGATTGTAGAGGCTGCCCTGGACGGGATACACTTCGACCATAAGATCCATTGTGATGTCTGAGCATGTGAGAATGTAAGTGGAGTGGAAGGAAGTTTTTTGTATAGACTAGGAATTCGTAGGTATGCGGCTGCAGCCGACTATGATAGGAACTATGCCGATATTCATCTGGAGTTCGTGAAGGAAACTGCAGAAAACCTTCTCAACCATAGCCGGTTACTTCGATCCCTTCCATACGCCAACAGTTTAGTCAATTAACCGCCCCTTTTTTTCTTTCTTAATAATTGACAAACTGCCGATGTCGGAATTCAAACCCATAACCTCCCAGTTTACAAAAAGGCATACTGCGCAGACATAACGCCTTAGACCGCTCGGCCAATTGGACTGGTCAGTGACGATGGCATACTTGAAAAATGAAAAAATGTCACGTAGGAACTACCTTAGCTAACCGCAGCGAACTAGTATAAATCAGATAAACAAATCGGTCAGTATGAATTAGCAAATTGTAATTATTCTCCGAGGAGATGTTACTTATTGCTAATTTGGTGACGGTCTGCACACAGATTTTTGGTATGTGTACAATTTATGTTATTAGAAAGTATTAATTGTGCACATACCAAAAAGGTGTGCAGACTGTCACCAAATTAGCAACAAGTAGCATCTCCTCGGAGAATAATTACAATTAGCTAATTCATACTGATGATGACTACTTTGTAGTCGAAATTCGTATTTATAAAATACAAAAAATTTTGATCTAGGAAATTGGGGCAAACAATCGAAATTTATTTCGAAACATCCTAGAATTCTCTTTAATATTATTTATATTAATTATTATAATTATTAGAAGAATTTACAACTTGTAATTTACAACTGTATATAATTTCTAATACAATTCTACTTCTTTATATTTATTGAATACATTTATATTTATTTGATAATAAAACAAATGTTTGGTTGAGGTTGCATTGAGATAAATATATACAAATAATAAAACAAATGCCATAATTCTAGAATCAAAATTTTTAAGGCGAAAATTTATTTAGAAAATGTGCATAACACTTACAAACATTGGTAAAAATTGGTTATGTGAATATTCTTGTTCATTGCATTTCGCAAGCTACAACATATAAATTGACGAATAAATTGAATCGATTGACGAAATTATTTACAAGCCCATTAATTAAATTAAAACCATTAACTAGTAATGTAGAAGCTTTTCATTTAACGATACAATTTAATTAGTGATATGTAACGCTAGGTCGAAAACAAATAGAGATAATACGAAGTGTATAAAGAGTATGCATAGTATTTTCAATAGGCAATTTTATCAGTAGAAATATATTCCACTTCCATTAATAATAATAATAAAGCCTAATTTAAACCCGTTTGCTGGGAAAAGGCCTCACTCTACTGCATCCAGTTATCCCTATCGTACGCAAGACGTCTCTAACGATCACATGTAAACTTTACTACATCGTCACGTCATCTGCTTTGCGGTTGAACTCTTCTTTTTATGCAGTTATATGGCGTCCATGGTTCGTAATGTCCACCGTTTGTCAAGGGACCTGAGGACATGACCTGTCCAATTACACTTTTGTTTCTTGGTATAAAATACAATATCTTTAATTTAGTTTTGTTTCTTATGGTGCGTCCACATATGCGCGATGCGCGGTACCCGTGCCACTCGTGCGCATCAAATTCGTCATATGGACAGAGCGCACGTGCGGCGCACAACGATCCATCTGAAGTCGGTTTTTTCAACGAACACTTTGTATGTTCGCTGTTCATATTTGGACCTGTTCGTGAATGGTTCGTCGTTTTTAGGTCGCATGTGATTATTGTTTTTTTTAATATTAATTGAAATGTAGTATTTTAGTTCAACGAACATTTTTCAAGCTGAACAAAATGTAAACAATTTAATTAATATCTGTAGATTATTTTCAGGCTTAAATAACGGGTTTTTGTGATTGATTCAACTTCACTGCAATATGATTATATGTTCGTGGGTTTCCTATGGATCGCTGGAGGTTCGTTGAAATCAACAATTCCAATGAACCAAACCGAGCGACGCGCACACCGCTCGGGATTCGTGGCGCGTATATTTGGACGCACCTTTATGTGTGTGTTTCTTATTTTTTTATAAACTTTATGTTCATCAAAGTTCTTTCCATACGCCTTTGACATATTTGTAATTTGTTTAGATTTTAAACTAAGTGCCGAAGTTTGTGTACGGTAAAGTAAAATTGGAAGAACACATGCATCCATAACTTTTCTTTTTAAACATAGTGGAATGTATCTTCTTAAAGACCATTATTTTCGCCATTTCATTGCCTACACTGTTCTTAGTGGATATTATTTGGCCCAAGTATTTGTTTTGTGTTACATTTTCTATCGGTATGTTATTAATCTTGATTTCGAGTGATATTGATGCGTTTGACATGGCTCTAGTTTTTGTAATATTGATTTTAATATTGAAAGTTTTGCTGTAATGATTAAGTTGGTTTAACATTAACTGTAATTGTTGTACATTTTCAGAAAATAAAGCTATGTCGTTAGCAAACCTCAGATTAGACATGCATTGACCTTCAATTTTTATTCCACATTCATCCAATTTTAGTTGGTTGAAAACGAATTGGAGGACAGTATTGAAATTCCATTTCCATTATATACCAATATTCCACCTCCATTACTCTGATACATCTGGTATTTAACGATAAATATAAACAATAATATACTCGGAGAGTGTTTTTGGGACGATCATATCGTACTAACCCTTTTAAAAATAATGCTGCATTTTTTCGCATGCTAATTCATAACATTTTATAAAGGGTGCATTTAACGGAAATTGAATAATTTTTTTGTTGCTAAAAACGATATTCAACAAGGTCATTTTTTGTTTAACTTATGCAATTGAAATGAACAAGTTTAGGATAAAATATTTATACAAATAGTTATGAAACATTATTAAAACGTAATTTACCAGGTACTATTTAAACCGAAAAGATTTTATTTTTAAATAAGCATATTTAGATTATAACTATTCTTTCGTTTCCAAACAAATGGCCAGGTAGACAAACAAACCAGTTTTATCTTAAATTTTTTCCGAAACATAGTTTTGATAACTTATTGTTAAATTTTCCATAAATATTATCACAATCAATAATTTCCATAACATCTTTGCGTATTTTCAACTGAAAACTATCCATTTTTTGTTTTTGCTATACGAGTATATGAACAACAAAACTATTAGACCGCGAAAATTTCTGAAATATCTACCTCGCTGAATATGACTGTTGAACATACATTAAATTTATTTATTTCTAAAACAATAAAATATATCGGATTAAAAAATTTGGAACCTACTTTTGGGTTAAACTTTGATTCTAATTGGATGATGAACCTATTGGTATACCACCATGGTCACTCTACTTCTAATTATTATTTTAAATGTATGCAAACCTATATAGACTACAAAGTATCTCCTGAAAAAAATCCATTCGAACAAGTCGCCATGTAGTGCACAGGTATACGCGAATCGTATATTATAAAATTACTTATTTTTCTCTTTTATTCTCTGCAATCTTCCAGCGAAACATTTGTGGTGAAATCAAATACGTTTATGATGCCTATATATTGATTAATTGCAGTAAATTAGCTTCAGGCAATCAATATTTGTGAGCATATTTATATTTATTTAAAGTTGCCAAATGAAATATTAAATCATAATAAATATCGAATATAAGGTACCGTGATGACAATCATAATATTCATTTAATATTAGAACATAAATCTACAGGAAACTTTACAACTTCATTAATGATAAATTTTCACGTTTTACCGACATTCTATTAGTGATATTAAGTTTTGTATCCTATCAAACCACACTACCCAACCCCTACCCCCCACGATCACCACCCCTTTAAAAGATCTTTGCATTTAAAGTATATTACATTAAATACAATGTTAGCAGTGTTGCAATGTATTTACCTAGGTATAAGTATCTACTCGTAGATACCATACCTATGTTAGATGTACTTAAGGTACCTATATGTAAGACTTTCCAATGAATAATAGGACCGTTTGCGCGTGGAGTTTTTCCGACAGTTTTAGAGCGGACGCTCCAGTTGTGCGCTCCAATCCTGTGTGTGTAAACGCTGGCCGCCAAGATGCCAGGAGTGTGGACTTGTAGCGACGTGACAGGAGTGCAAGCTTGGACCTGCACCATCATGTACACACCGACACGTTCCAATCTAACATTCCAGTTAGTTATGTGTAATTATTTGTTTGTAAATTAATTTGTTTATGTGTATTTTTTGTTTTAAATTGTTTGTAAATTTGATTACTGGTTAATTACATCAGTACGCAATATGGAATCGGGTCAATCTTGAAACATTTATAGGTTACCCATAGAGCTTGGACCGGCTGTCCAAAAATTCGCTCGTAAACCTTTTTATATTGTATTTACACGGAAGGTTTTGGTGCGTACCCGACAAACTCACGCTCCCGGCACGCGATCCAGGAGTGTTGCTCTTTTTGTCTACCACACTCCGGAGTGACGCTTCGGAGCAGCGCGCCAGGAGCGTCGCTTTGGATGTAATTTTTACACTCTGCACCTGTACCAGTATCTAGATTCTAGGTATCTAAAAAAAGTAACTGTTACAACACCGTATGTTAGTTTTATTGCAAACAATTTGTTGTATAATCAAATAATGTTAATTTCTACTCAACAACTTTACTAAAAACATAATATACCTACATTTACGGATGCTACAAAACACACACATGTTGAATGGCAACTAAAACATAACATATGAAGTGAGTAGGGCTGTCTGTCTCCATTAACATGAATGTTTTATGTTAACTGTTACAACTGTATTTTGACATTTGTGTATATGTTGACGTTCAAGTTTTTAATTTAGTTCACTAATGAGATGAGTTTTCTCATAGTTTAATTATGGGATCATTCAGTTAAAATGCGATAAATCCGCGGTTTCCTATTACGTATAAACCGCCAGTGAAAACATGTACTTTTTGTAGTTTCAAAAATTAACCAACCTATAATTTCCGTTGTCGTTGTCGGAATTTGTCACGCGTTTTGAGCTGTTTTCTCGCATTTAAATAGAACACCCTTTTTTTCAAACTCGTGACTGTATTATTTCACAGAGTGAGTAATTGAATTTACTTTAACCGTAACAAAGATATAAAATGTATTTTGTAAATCAAACAACGCACCAGTTACACAGAAATTCCAAACATTTTGTGAACAAAAACATTTTAATTTTATACCATTTCCATATCCATCTCATTGTAAATTAATGAGAAATTCGGATGTTGTAAAAACTAGGAATAAACTAGTGTTAAATCAGATATCCATAAACTCCAGAACTTTATTTGAGGAAGTGCGATTTTTTTTGCAAGTTTATGTTTCGGTTTATTTAACCATTTTTAATATGATGATCGTGATTTCTAATCTATGAAATCACAATGTTAGTTCTTAAAAATTAAAAATATTTTCAAAATACGATATATCATAATTAATTATTTGTTTATTTTAACATTTTTTATTAATTAATTATAATTTAAAAGATAATTTATTGTAATTTAAAATACAAACACCACTTGTATCTCATATGTTCATTTTCGCCAAATGGTGACAAAATGATGAAATGTCTAAATTATCACAATGTATTTTCCATTCAAATTTTACGATTTTTTTTCAGTAATTTAAAGAGTACTTTGTTGTATTAATAAACACCAGCCTGTTATCAGTCGCGAAAATTTGTTATAAAAATAACACTCTCAAAGATAATTGATCCAAAAAACCAATTATACAAATACATTGACTAAAATCGAATTTCCAGATATTCGTAGCCATTTTATTAAAAACGGTTTATCTTTTACTTTGAAATTACCATAAACATTGATTATAGGACACGTGTGGTACAACCATACTTTATGTTTACAATAATTACTGTTGGAAATGTTGGCAGTATGTAAATTATATTGATTATTGTTACATATGTTTCTATAATTAAATTTATTTTGTCTCTTTCCATTATCAAAATAGTTTATTGAAGAGAAACTACATAACAAAAAACAGGTTTGTTTAATGAAATTAGTTTATTTAGGTTTCAAAAAGTTAATTTTCTCTATCTATTCATTTATACGCATGCTTACATTTTAATTTTAATTAAAAAAGTTTTTAGTTACACTAATTTTGTAAGGGGAAAAATTTTTATATACTACTAAAACAGAAATGTCAACTAATATAGTAAATATATGAAGATCTTAAGGAGGTTCCAGCACTGTCTTATATAAAAAGGACAAAAAACCGGTTTGCTTTTATTATAGAACAAATACATGTCTATACACACAGAACACATAGACATATTCACTATTCATATATACAAATAAATGTAATTAAATAATTTTAAACTTTTGTATTTCGAAAACAAAACGGTAAAACGCGATTTTTTTTTTTACATTTAATTAATAAATATTTATATTTACTCTCCTAGTTTTTTTTTAATTCTGTCAAATATATTTTTAATACAGCAGATAATAGTTGGGCGGGCTTGAAGTTATAATGAGAGAGAGTGAGAGAGAATGATTACTTTGCTATTAATTATAAGTTAGAAAACGTTATTCTTAGCCTGTGAAAAAAAATTAGCAAAATATTTCGAAAAGTGGTTTTATGCTGGAACATCCTTAAAATACATCTAGCTAGTCCATTACCGAAAAAATCAGAAAAAGTGCCAATTCTCTTTTGGCGTTTTGTCCAAATGTTTATTTGTGCACTTTCTGGTGGTATAAAGTTATATTTATAAAATTTTATATAAAATCAAAGCGGCCAAAAAATATAACAATTCGGTGAATATTCAACGTTCAACGTGTATTGTGTAGACGAATTGATTTCCAAATTCGTTTGAAATCCATACGTCTACACATGATATTATGAAGTACAGTCAATTACTTGTATTGGTCATGCATTGCATATGGCCCCCGAAACAGGTGGGGTTTTAAATACAAACCTAATAATACAATAATGAGAACAACGAACGAATGAGAATTTCATGGCCCTCAGAGCCATAAAATTCAGGACACATTTCCAATAATCGGAAATCAAATAATATATCTTTATAATAATATCCGTATACCTTCATATAATTGTATGCTCTTAAGGAAATAAAACTATCATTCGTTCGTAATTCTCATTAATATTTTACTGAGAAGTTTGAATCTAAAACCCCACCTGTTTTGGCGGCCATATGCATGGCCAATTCATGTATATGACTGTACATAGACGTACATCTTAAATGACAAAGAAAAAACTGAACCATATCTATTAAATAATTTGTTTACGTACTATGAAGTTGACTTCAATTGTAAGGTTTGTTAACTTTTAGCATTCCGTTTTGGCAAAATACAATTCCCAAATGTCAGAACATGACAAATAATACATAGAATCTTCGAAGCATAGTAATATTGGCAACATACCTATAGATATTCAACAATCTATGGTCAGAGTGAAAATAAGAGTGAAGATGAAGATAAAATTTTATTGAAAATCTCATTTATAAAAACATATTCGTTTTTGCTTAAAGAAAACGAAAAACAAATTAGTGTAGATATTCGACATGCCGAGAACTAATTTTTTAATGAAAAACATATGGAAATTGTTTTCTGATGTATTTTCAAGTTGAAAAGTTTTCAGAATGTTTCACACATGTTGTTCCCCTAATATGCATGTATCATATCTAAATGAAAATAACATATAGAACGTCTTCACGTATACGGGACGCCATGTACACTCCTGTTCATAAAAATTGAACCATTTGAAACATTCTAAGTGTAATTACTGTATGTAATATACATATATATAGTAATATATACGCGCAATTTTTATGAACGGGAATGTATGGATGCAGAATTACTTATTCAGATTTTTTATATTTTAAATAATTTTAAATTTTTTTTGTAAACTAGTGTCTACTCGTGTTTATATCCATTGTTGGTTGGTATGCTTGCCTTTGGGTTATATTACTAACGGAAGTGACTAGCGACTTCTTTCAAGAATCTTATCAATGTTCAGACATATTACTTAAATGTCAAATTAAGTAAACGCTTGTCACTTCCGTTGATATAATAAAACCGAATAGCAACCATACCAAAAATTTATATAAAGAGACGCTAGTTTACAAAAAAACAATTAAAAAATGTGTAATTAGTAATACATCGACATCAAGAGATAGTGTAAAATCATTCCACTACTATAACATCTTAGGTAGCTCAGCGGTAGAGCAATGGTCTAGAATGTCAGAGGTAATGGATTCGATTCCCATCCTACATGTGTATGATTTTTCATATCAAACATTTGTTGTCTAAGAATGTTTAATATTTTAATTTTACTTGAATCTTAAAGAATGTATATATAAAAAAATGAAAAATTAACAAAAAATTTCATCCATACGTCACGTTATAAAAAGCTTGATATAAGCTATATCTATTTAAAACAAGTAGATTACTTATGAAAAATCTCTTTGTATATGTTTACCAACTATTTCTACTGCCATAACATACACGTTAAATGTCTTCAATCTAATCTAATTTCCTTCATTTATCTATCGTACACATAAATTTGATCAAACTTTGTGAACGAAATGTAATAAAACTTTTCTGAAAATTATTTATCTTAGATGAGTGTATAAAATATCACAGAAACGTATAAAATAATAATGATAATAGTTTGTTATTAAAACAAACTTAAAATTGTTTATACACACATACTACTTCCTACAGCAAGAAAATAATCTTATTTTGTCTGACAATTAAAATGAGAACGTAGATTCATTAAAAGACAACATCTTACAACAATGTTGATACTCAGAATGTCATTGAATTCTTATTGTTATTCATTTTGTTTTATTATGTATTTCAGATACACATTCAAGCTTTTGCAACGTACTCGCGGCTAGAGCTTGAACTGCAGTATCTATAGTAAACTCAACTCAAACTCCCAGCGGTGTTTCCACTTTCCGAAGCAGTCCTGTTTTTGGAATAGCCCTGAGCGCCCTCGCCGCATTATATTCAATCTTTTTTTTTGTCATCGAACCGGTTTCTTTGAGCGGTTTTTTCAAATTCGGAATCAACCAAAAGTCACAAGGGGCTATGTCGGGAGTGTACGGAGGTTGCCGAAGCAGTGCGATATTGGATTTAGTTAAAAACTGCTGCACAAGATTCGATGAGATTTCTCACCGCTCCTACCGCTTCCACTTTCTAAATTTAAGGATAAAATTTCCCAAATTGTAGTTTTTAGAATTCCAAGATCATCTTCTAATTCGCACACAGTCAAACGTCGATCAATCGCAAGTCGCACGCGCTCGATATTATCCGGTGTTGTTGTCGTCGAAGGTCGGCCAGAACGAGTAAATTAATTACCTCTATACAGTTTGACAGAGAAAGTTAAATTGTAATTGTAAAATTAGACTTAAAAAAAACGTATAAAAACAAGAAATAAACTATTAAAAAACCAAATATAATATTAAATAAATCTTTAAATATCCTAACAACTTGCTTCGTATCCATGTACTATCAAGGTATCGTCAAAGAATATCAAAGGTTTCCAACAAGCATAAAGCTTTCAACAAAAATGAATGATCGATTATTATTTGGAAGATGTTTAGCACATAATATGGGAAATTTTACAACAAAGAAAACAGCGTAGATAATTGTAGAGGAATGTTTTATTTGTTTCTATTTCAAAGCAAAGTTCGTTAGATACTACTTATAATTTCATTCATAACGGCCCATTCAACAACCCTGATTGACTCGTTAACGAAATTTTTTCTACCCTACCAAAATCCTTAGGCAATATTTAAAATCGAGGATTTTGAGAGGCAGAAACTATATAATACATTTTAATAATGAGGGGAATGTCTATATAGAAAATGGTTAAGTGGTGATGTTGTTACGTTCAGCGGAGGAAGTTAGCCTTAAATACCCGGATTAATGGACGAAAAACATCTAGAAATAACTGAGAAAGAAAAAGAAGATTTAAAAGAAAAGGCATTGTTAGTATTACAGAAAATTCATGAAGAAAGTAGTGGCTATCCTGATCCAAACATCGTTTGGATCAAATATTTTGGGCGTAATAGCAAATATCACTCCCGAAATATTTAGGAATTACAAGATCACGAAGGTTTAAGGTAATGATCGTTTTCAATTGGTAACGATCGGCCGTTGTGAAGGGTCTACAAGCGAGGCAGATCAATGAAGATATATTTTATCCGAAAATAGTTTCATTTAAAGTATTTAAAAAATTAGAATAATACAAATTCATGTAATAATTTTTGTCGTAGAATAATTTCGTTATTTCTCTTTCTATTATTGTCAGATAATGATAAAATAATTAGTTGTTGATTGTAACCTCAAACCATGTGGTCTTTATCCATGTATGACATTTGTTACAATTAATAAAATGGTTTTGTTTATAATTATTTTGTTTATTGACAATGGATTACTTTTCAAATATTCAATTTAATTACAAGGATTAAAATTAATTGAATATTTTGAGAAAAATTAATTTATTGTTGATGTTAAAGTATTCATAAAATTGGTTGAATGTACAATATATAAATTATATATATATGTGAATTTCCATATTAGATCATTTTTCACCCATCTTCCAACCTATGTCACTATGCTGGTCCAACGACATACACTATTATCAATTATATATGCAAGTATTTTATTTTATTTATCTCGCCAACAATTGAAAATGAATATTTTAATTACGTACGCAAATTAACTATTTAACATTATTAATTACTATTTTCAATTATCATTTATGGGTTTTTCGAATTGAATAAAATATACTGAATTTTCCACAGAATTGAAAAGTAGTTAATAATTTGTTCATGCAATTTGAAGTCGACGCTTCGAGAAATTAAAGTAGGTACTTCAAAAGACTACAAACCTGTTTACAAAGAAATTGTTGATAGGGGCGCATTATTTTTATCTAGTTTTTACTTCTAAGGATGTTCATACCACCTCTTTTCGACAGATTTTGCTCATTTTTTTTACAGGCTAAAAATAACGTTTTCTAATAAATCCCGAAGTTTCAGAATTTTTGACCGTTTACAACGCGAGATAATTAATAACAAAGTTATCAATCTCTCTCACTTTCTCTCATTAGAAGCATGTAAAACTTCATGCCCACCCGACTATTATCTGTTGTATTAGAAAAAATACTCAACAGAATTAAAAAAAAAAAATCTAGAAGAGTATTTCTTAATATTTCTGATATAAATTTAAAAAAAAATCGTGTGTTACCGTTTTGTTTTCGAAATATAATTATTTAAATTATTATTTTTGTCCAATTATAATACATTCCGTTTATGGTAAATAGTGGTCTGCCAACGTTTTGCGCAAACCTCTCTCAAGTTGCATCAAGTAAAGAGTGGGAATTGTTACTGTTGATTTAAGCAATAATAATATATAGGTTATTATCGCCCATTGCACAGAGCAACGTTGCCAGATCACCGTACCGGAAATATTTGATAGTATGTGTATATATATGTGTGCCAATAATATGTGTAAGTATGTGCTGGAACATCCTTAATTAATCCCCGACGCAAAAAGAGGGGTGTAATATATTTGAAGCTTATGGATGTCTCCTGTGGAAATGTCTGTAGCATTGAAGCTCTCAAACACGTTGACCAATTTGAATTCGGTTTGTTTATATTAGATAGCTGGTTTCCTTGCGGTGATTCTTAGCTATGTTGAATAAAAAGCTGTTCAGTCGTTTGAAGATTATCTGCTTTTTTCCAAGATGATGTAAAGGCATATTATTTAACATATACATGTGGTGGAGGTAACGGGAAGTGCTTGAGTATAATTGCGTTGAGTTTTTTAATTTTTAATTTTAATTGATTAATTTTATTTTTCACTTTTGAATGGTGACTTCCCATCGCTTACACCAAATTCATATTTCGAGTCATATTTTCGTATTGTTTAGATCTTTGGTCAGATCTCTGAACATATTGGTCATATCTCTCGAAAAGTTTTGTTACCTCAACAATGGTATTTATTTTATTCTTGAAATATATATTTCTAAGAAATATATCTAACAATTTATTTGCATATTTGAACACATCCAATTTTATTAAAAAGTATAAATTTTTTTTTCTTATTCGAAACATTTACAAAAAGATAATTTTTTCAGTGTTTTTTAATGAAATTAACCGCTCTTTTAAACATAAGAAATAAAAATATTTTGAAGTTGAATTTTTGTTTTGTAAAAATGTTTGTTGAACTATGTCACTCATAAAGAAGCAAAATACACTTGTAACAAATTAGTTCTTTTTTTTTAAATACTTATGCCGTTAAAGAAGTTCTTTAACGACACAATAATGTTTTAACGTTCCAGTTTAATGGTATATAAAATTTTTTAACATAATCATACAATTTTATGCGTAATAAGATTGTATTCAATACTAATGGGCGTTATTTTATTCCAAAAAAAAAAAACATACTATGTATCCATTTAAAATGTAATTGTTAAATGTTATACATACTTTTATAATATTGTTAATAGAAACATTTCTAAAGGCTCATGGGTTTTGCCAAGCGGGTAAAATGTTTTTTCTTTCCTCTGTCTAAAACAAGTCAAATTATTAGAGACTACTTGGTACAAAAAGAATAGTTTTATATCGAAATCGTGTTTGGAAAGAATACGCCGTATTTATATCTTATATTCGTTTGCCAAAGAAAATTAATATATTTCCAACGTCACCGATAATTTTTTCAATAATGAGTTACTGAAAAAGTTACAGTAGCATCTTCTGGCTTGAGACTAACAGACAAATAAAAAAAATTAGAATTAAAATTTTATAATTACGTATACAAATTTCTAATCCATAAATATTAATACAAATATTAATATAATTGATGCCGATATATCATTTTGGCATGCACTCACTCACTTTGTAAGCATCAAAATATAAAAGGTAACTACTTGTTATTCATCTGTGATGAATATGTAGATCTATAGACACAAGCAAAAATACAGAAAATTCAAAAATTGTCCCTCCCTCGGAGTCTAAAACCCATTGTCTTAGAAATATATTTACAGCCAAATCTAAGTGAGCGAGAAAACTCTTCCAGTCAGAGAAATCCCATCACGTTAACCGACGAAAACTTAGAAGCCGAAAGCTCTATAAGAGAGAGTCGTTTGGCATGCCTGGACCTTTAAAACTGAGACTGTCGCTTGTCCTGTACCTCTATAAGCGAGAGTCGAGCGTATATATTATCTGTTGTTTATGACGCTTTCTAAATTTTATTATAGAATACGAAAAAGAAAACGAAAAATTTGTCTGGATCCTACATTCCAAAAAAATTAGAATACGAGCTAGTTCTTACAAATATTCTTACTGTATAATTAAATTACTTAGCAATCCGTTTGTACAGCACTATCATGCTTGACAAAAGTGTAGATGCAAGGGATCAAATAAACTGAAAACTAATCTCCGGATTTTTCTAGATCTTCCCTCGCTGAAAGTTGCAGCATGGGAGTGTTCTTCGGTGTGTTATGAATGTAAACCTAAATTATAAGAATTTTTTAAACTAAACAAAAAAATGTTATATAGTTTATATATATATTTCGTCTTATTTATCCCAATTGAAGTTTCTATAGACATTAATCTCAGATTCAAACTTAACTAGCTTTTATTCATAAATAAAAATATATTTAGATTTAACTGAGTCAATTTTTATTAACTAGCCATTCTGAAAAGAAAATAAATTTAATTAAGAAATATACTTCTGCAATTATATGTTTCTATAGTTTATTGTAGCATAGGATATACTTCACTATTTTTATTATTTTGTGTTCTGTAACATTTATTAACAATGGATAAATTAGAAAACTTTAGAATCATTATCATGTGAATACAACTATAACATACACGTGTTTCAAATTAAAGCATAGCGTTTTGCAACTAAATGTTTTCAATATAAATTTGTTTGTTTTATAAGAAAAAAATCGTATAAGCTTTTATTTAACTTACTTTGTTTTTTATCTGCCTGCGATCTTACAAATCTTGGAATAATACGTTTAACTAGTTCCAACTGAGGTAGGATTTTACTCATGTCTCGTTACAATGCAATATAGTAGGTATATACAGGATGTTCTGAAATGCATTCAGAAAAACTATACCACGGTGTACAGCTGTAAAAAAAACAAAAAACAAAAAACTTTAATGAAGTTTTTCGATTTGATAATTAGTTTTTGAGATATATAATTAAATTAATTTGAGATATAAATAATAATTCAACTAATAGTGTAAGGAGGCGTCGCCTCAGCAATAGAGCGGGGTGTTGTTTATAAATTGATGATCGGATACTGACATCACTCTTAGCCACTATTACATACTGATGCCAGTAGCCGATCGTCAATTTACAAACAACGCCCCGCTCTACTGATTAATTTAATTATATATCTCAAGAACTAAGCGTCAAATCGAAAAACTTTATTAAATTTTTTTGTTTGTTTTTTACAGCTCTACACAATTGTATAACCTTCCTGAATGAATTGAAGGACACTCATGTATAATATTATTCGAAATGTAATACGGCAGATTAACGTTTTCTTTACAACCCTCTTAACTTTGATATGAGTGTCAAATTAAAGGGTATGACGAGTAAAATACGATATGCTATGTCACGTCATTCTAATCCCAATATGGCTACAAACCTTGCAAGTTACTTTTTACGTTCACATGTGGTTCTGATGTCAACAATATAATTTGATACCATTGAGTGAAAGACTAAAAAACTAAGAAAATTATTTAAAAAAAATTTTTTTAAGAAAAGCGTTTATTTAAAAAAATGAACTAAAAATAAACATATATTTTTTCCTAACAAAAAATAACACTGAAAATATTTGAAAATTTGAATATTTGAAACTACTTATTGAATCTCTTTGGTATCCAATTTATAAATTTTGAATTAAAAAATGCATCTAGCTGAACAATTCACATCTGTCCCGATATCTTCAAATGTCAAACAAAATTCATTCAAGTTATTTTGTTTTGTTTACGCAATCATTTGGGGCTAGTTGAGGTTAAACTATGTACGAAGTCGAATGCCTTTATTTTCATATATTTTACAATCCCTTTAAGGATGTACGAGCACTCATGTATAGTCCATTTATAAAATTCTTCAAATTCTTATACAATAAATTCATCAAAGTCCACAATATTGTTGAGTATTTTTTGTTGTAAGTTAAAATTAAAATTTAATTTAGGCCTGTCATACCGGGCCTAAAAAAAATATATTTAAGAAAAAAATCTGAGATTTCGGGTTATTAAGCTACCGCCGACAGAAATAAAATTTTCCCGAAATGGTTTTCTTAATTGTCTTTTTCATAGTACCGTCATATCGGAATTTTATTGGATCATTCTCTTTATTAATATTTTTATTTTCTATTGCGTACTTTTTTTTTATTCGTCTTATTTTATTACAAGTTTAAATTATCAAAATATGTCGAAATATGTGTAAAAATATGGGTTTCTTCATAAGAACAATGCATTAAAACTGGAACTTTAACATTAAATAATTAATTCAAAATCACCGTAACCCCCCTGAAACTTTTATAATTAATTTATATGCACTTCAACGAATGTTAATCTTTTTGAA